>JBAJHX010000002.1:15534376-15556504 GCA_037176925.1 Amniataba percoides | reverse complement strand
TGTCACAGTGCTTGTTTGGTCTTACACAGACAAGGGTGATAAAAGAAGGGGAAGCTGCAAAACACTGTTGTGTTTCTGCCTGCATTTGACATTTTAACCCTGTCTTGTCTCCAGGTTGTGTGGGCGAACAGCTACAAGGTTGGCTGTGCTGTCCAGCTGTGCCCGAACGGTGTGAAGAATTTTCCTCATCGAGATAGTGCTCTTTTTGTATGCAACTATGCTACAGCGTAAGTTCAACTCTTTCATGCCCACACAAGTCTATTTATGACTTGGAAAATTCTTTACATTTGATATTTATGTTTGGCTAGTACAAAAAGGCCTCTCTGGTCATTTCTCTGCAGCAGTTTGAGGCAGAGGTTGGTTAAGGTCAAGTTTCACGTACATAAAAAGAAGCCACATCATGAACAGTGAATAAATTAGGTTAAAGCACGAGTCAGTGAACTGATCCTACACTGATATTCTTCTTCCTCTGTGCCATAAAACTCTGCTGTCAGGTTTATTAGGTTTATTTTGACTGTCCTGCTGCCACAAATACTCACAAGACCAAATGTGGATTCATCCGCTGCTGAAAATAATCCCTCCCCGATGGATTGTTTTTCTGCCTTTAAAAAGAAAAAGACAAACTATTTATTTGTGGGTGGTTAAATGTCAGTCTTCAGTAAGAGTGACAGAGTAAGGAAATCAGACAGCACTGCAAACATTTATTCAGATCTTTGCATGGAGATTTGTTGAGTAAAAAAACACTTGAATAATGGCAGCCTCATCCCCAAAACTTCAACTTATAGATCAACCCACTTCAAAGCAAATGGTGTGACACTGAACATGGGCTACCTGCTGTTTCTACATTTGAAAATTTGCAGAAAATCCACATTACAGACTTATGAGGGTGGCACATTTGCCACTGATATGTGAAAGGGGTTTAACTGGGATGGTGGTTGCTTGTGCAGGGGAAACATGAATGGAAGGAAGCCGTATGAATCTCAAGGGGCAGCCTGCTCTGGATGTAAAGGGACCTGCGAGAAGAAACTCTGCCGTGAGTATCGCCTCTGTGGTGATTGAAAAAAGAACAAAAAAATTCTTCATATTACAAGTCATACAAGTCACTTAACAAAAAAAATCTAAAACCACTGTTGAGTGTTGTGGTGTCACATCAGGAGTCTCTAATGTGTCTCAATGTCTTTGCAGGTAGCCCAGAACGAGACTCACAGAAAAGTAAGTGACTCATGTGGACCGTTAACTTCAAGGGGAAGTGATGTAAATCCAGCTGGGTTATAATACACACACACACACACACACTTTGTTTCAAAAGTAGTTTGGGTGTCAAACGGGCTGACACTTTCCTCTGGATACTTGCCACTTTGTTGTTTTCACCACCTGATCCGCTTTGTGTTTCCAGAATACAGCTGGACCCCAGACTGGGACCCTGTTCATGCTAATGCTACTAGTGGTGGGACCCCAGACGGAGCCACCTCTACCACCAGTGACTCCAAATATTGGACTGTTGTAATTGCCCGACCTGTTGCCTTACTCTTCACCTTCATCACAGCGTATGCAGTCCACCACTTTTACCCCAATGTCTTCTGCTACGAATAGAGCACCTGTGCTGACCTCAGCAACGTGGACTTATTCAGCCAGCACGATGGCAAACATTCAACCAGCTTCTTTGCCACAAGTCACAAGTGACACCACAAGCCACAAGTACAGGCCCGTCAAACAGGAAACAAGCAGCCCAACAAACCTCAGGTTTGGGCGAGAAAACCAAAGTGAACTGTTAAACAGTGCGTGGAGCACAAAAAGTTATTTGAGGTTAGTCACCGATATAAACAACATTCCTGTTAATTACTTTCGGTCTGGATGAGAGAATCAGCAGGTGTTGGTTAAACCGGTTTACCAGATCCACTTCATGATGTGATGATACTCGCAGGTTGTGTTTGCAGCTTGCAGCAAATCATAGCAATTTAATGACAAACCACTGTCTGCACAGACTTCATATCTACCCTCTGTGCAGAGATTCAGACAACTACAGACCGACAGCGTGAATAATATTTTTGTCAATGATTGCACAACATTCTCTAGGTTTCCTGTTATGTGATATATATTTGTGTTTCCTGCATTTGATGTCATTCCGTTGACTAGAAACCGTTGTTTAGACTTCCTGTGTTTCGACGTCCTGTGTTGTAGCTCTACAATAAAGCTACTGGAGGAATGTTTTTGTGACTAACTGGAATTAAGTCTAACCTACAAAAATGAGATCCAGGTAATTAAAAATATTTAATTTTGTATTTCCACCCTGAACACACCTCAGACTTGAGGATGAGGAAAAACACATTTTTAAACATATAAATACTGACCATAGAAAAATCTGGTTAGTAGAAGACTACTGATGCAGACAGGAAGAAAATGTATGATTTCACTCATGGTGGTCGTTTGAGCCGGAGCCCAGCTAAAGGAAGATTAACAGTTCTATGAACAGGAAATCCTCACTACACGAGTAGTTCAATGAAAAAGTCCATGACAGTTTGTGATGGGATACACTTTGATCCACACACACACATCCCATGTTTCCGTGTCCTTACAAAGTTCTTGCTCTGTTCACTCGGGCGTCCCGTCACACACCGTATCACATGGTTCACGTTCAGAAAGCATTGCTGGACGTCTGTGGTTAGCCTTTGTTTTTTGTTTTGCTCTTTTTCTTTTTGTCGGTGGTGCTGCTGGCGGCCGGTGTGGGGTTCGCTGGGGGAGCCCCCAGTTTCTTGGTTTTGGCTTTTTTCACTTTCTCCTTAATGGCTTCGATATCCAGCTTGCCTTCAGCGGGAGCTGTGACAGAAACGAGGTGAACAAGGGTGAGACGGATGTTAGCTGGACTGTTAGTGTGCGCAGCTTCAGACGTGTTTTATCTGTAAAAAACGTGATTCTGTTTGTCTACCTTTGGTGGATTTCTTCATTAAAGGCTTCTCTTTAGGAGGAATGAAAGCTTTGTTCCTCTCTTCCTGCTTCTTTGTCAGTGCCTCTGCTTGCTTCACCTAAAAAAAGAGGAACAGTTACACAATTGCCAGTTCTCAAAATATGATGTGATCTCATGCTCTGATGTTTTACAGAGACAGGAAGCCTTTGACCTCTTTAATGCTACCTGGAAGTCATTTTCAAAGAAACTATGCTCGGCTCCTTGGCCTGAAGAGATCATGATTATTTACTGTATTGTCACGGCAGTGAACGCTGCACCTCCATCCATTAGGAATCCTCTAAATACTCACCTTGATCTCCTCCATCTTCTTCCTCTTTTTCACACTTTCACGCAAGAAGAATTCTCCAGTGGCGAGCTCCCTGTCAACCTACAGAAATGAACCACATCGTTAAAAATCAATGTTAAATATGCAAATTAGTCTCAATAACAGGGTTTACACATGGAAAACCTCCTCCAGTTTTATATTTGTTTCTAGTGTCCTTCAAAATAGTTGCCTTTAGAGTAGCTTTTAATAACACAGCTCAAAAGTATGTGTGCAGATAATATACTACATAGTTTAGCTTTTAAAACAACCTATCTTTCCGTCCTCTCCACTGATCAGATGGAGGTGGTTATTTAGCTGTGACTGTTGATAATGAATGTATTTTCAGGCAAACTTCTGACCTTGCTCTCCGGCTGCGACGGAGGGAACGGAGTGTACTCCTTCTTCACGCTCTTCTTCTTGGGCTCCCGACGCTTGGCAAGGTTCTTGTGACGGAACTTGGGCAGGAAGCGTTCCCAGCTCTGCATCCGCAGGTCGGGGTCTTTGGACAGCTCCCGTTTGATCATCAGCGTCTGATGGTTCCAGACGAGGATTTAGAATGAGTTTGTGGGCGGAGTTAAAGCAATAAAAACATTAGGTTTCATTGATGCTCTGTTGTTAACAGTGCCTGCCAAATACAGAATCACATGATTAAGTGAATACAAGACTTTTATTGCTTTTATTATCTTATTTATCACTGTCAAAACCTCCCTGCAGTACACACAGTGCACCCTGACCAGCAACGCTTCAGTGACTGGTCTCGCTAACAGGTAGTGAAAGCTCGACTGTAAACTGCGACAGTGCTGCCCTCAGCTCCAGGTTGAGCCAGCCTCGGCGTGCAAACCCAGAGAGACTTATGTCCGTCAGGGGATCAGGAACAAGGATGGAAAACTTCTTCATTGGGCACAAACGCAGTCTAACGTGTCATGTACTCGATTACTGCCGCTTCGGTGTTGCGACCAGGTTTCTGTCAGCACTCCGAACGCACCTTGATGTTGTAGATAGGGTGAATGTTCTTCATCGTGTCCATCACTACTTTGCGTACCTGAACAACAGAGAAAGATATAAAATTGTCAAATGCTTCCACAACCTGTTTTATATAAACTCTCATTCTGATTAAAGTATTCAAGTGTTTTTGATCATTAAAACAAAGGACTGGACGAAATTATAAAAACTCAACTCATTACCATGAGATGTCATTTTAAAATTAGCATAACTAACTTCAGACAGCACCTTGTTTTAATATGAACATTTTATCTTAATTTAAATGTAGTCTATTTTTATTTCATTATAACTTATTCAACTTAAACACAGCACATGAAGTGATTTCACCTCTGAAACTTCTGAAATCTCATTTAGCAAGGTTCCTCAAACCGCCTTAGTTTGTTTTTGTGGTACATTTATAGAATCGAAAGAGCAGATGAATTAACCTGACAATGTTGGCTTCTGGAACATGTTGGAATGTTGGAAGCAGTTAGACTTCATTGTTCAAGCACACGCCTGCTAAATGGGTGTGTGAGTATGTGCATTACAATTTATTCTTCACTTTTTTTAATACACATTTAATACACAATACAAATGTGTGTGGGTTTGTTGCCCGGTGAGCTCAAATTTCAGATGCAAAGTGTTCTTTATCTTTGGGTGCCATACAGGGTGGAGGCCACTCATATTTATTCTCACCTCCTTCAGGCCGCTGTAGGGCCCCAGTGCAGACACTGTGTTGCCCTGCACCATCACATAGCAGTTTGTCAGAAGTTCTAATGCCTGGAGAAAAGGGACAGAAAGAGGAAACATTCAGAAACTGTGGCTGTGCAATGCTGCCACCTAGTGACACTTATCCCAACACACACATACACACCACACACATGCACGTGCACGCGCGCGCACACACACACACACACACACACACCAATGTAACTAATTTCTACAGTCAACATGTTCAACATTTAGTTCATATTACAGGGGACCCACAGACTTCTCTTTATAAACTACTTCAGCAGTGAGCACTACGAAGGACCTCTCAGCATCAGCGTTCTTCTGCAAGTCCAGCAACAATGCAACTCCAAACTGTATGTAACTTTGCTGCGTGTGACAAAGCTGTGTTGCTTTTGGCCTGAGAATGGTAGCCCATTTGTTACCCATAATGAGTGTGAGTGAAGTAGTAGCTGAGTAAAGCCTATTGTATACTATTGGTCCATGAGACAAAAACAAACAAACAAAGAAAAAAAAAGATTAAAATCTTCAATGCACCAAGAATATTTGACGTGACATCTGGTGAAAAATATCGCACCCACACTTCTTTTGTTTGTTTTAGTGTTTTGTTCAAAAACAGTCCAAGACACATGCGTGTTGTTATAAAAACTCTGATGGAAAACTGAGGTGCAGATTTAAATGTAGACATTACTGTGCATAAGTTAATTAATAAATGTCTGTATATAAATATTATATTCTGACATGAAATATTAAAGTGCCCTTCTAGTAGAAGTGTGTGTGCTATATGTATTCATCCCCACAAGCTCAGGACATCTGATTCTGTATGACACATCCTGTCAGCTTTGTTATGACTCTTAAGTTACCCAAAGCAACAGTCAAGATTTTTAACAGCAACAATGACAACAAAGTAGTATGTCGAAAAAAATTGCTGCACCCCAGCACGTATGGGACATTCTGGATGAAAGAGACTCACTTTTAGGGTGGAGCCCTTGGGGCCAATCAGCCGCTGTCTTCGCTTCACAAACCGCTCCCTGTTCCTCACCAGAGTCCCGATTTTGATGATGTCGCACGCCATGTCATCCTGTAATATCCGCACAGCCTGAGGGCAAAAAAACAAAGCAAAACAGAAAAAGAAAAAAGTAATTACTTTTACCAAGCATCCACAATTTTTCTAAGCAAAATGAGTCACCTACACAAAGGTATGTCTATCTAGCATTTGTTGCAAGGTGGGGGACATTAACAGACAGAAACAAACAAACTACAACCCTACATGTCTGCAGTGTCGTGGGCGTGAGCACAGTGAACTTCACCTGTTCGAACGGGACACTCCGAGCCAGCAGCTTGATGAGATCTCTGGCTCTCACGATGGCGTAAGGATCAAAGGTTTTCTTGGTGGTGCAAACTGTGATGCTTCCCTCTATCAGGTCCAGAGAGGCTTTGATGTGCTGAGAAAATGACAAATCCATGTTAAACAAGGTGGGAACTTGACCGGGAGGTCTAGAATAGCTTACGATGCATGTTGATCTACATAAGGGACTGCAGAAACAAAATTCCATATTGAACATATTTTGTCCATTAAAAGTTATTTCGATTCCTAGCTTCTGGTCCATTTTCATCCATGGTTTCAGTGCTGAATCAGTGGACTTACTGCCTCTCCTAACGCCTTCTCCACAAGCGGCCAGCACTCTTTCAGGTAAGCTTCTCTGTATTTGGGGAAGAGCGTGGCGAAGCTGCTCTCCTCCAGCAGACCTCGGGGGTTGTCCTCTCTGGAGAACGAGGGCTCTTTCCATCCATCAGGAACAGTCAGGAGTTCAGATTCATCTACTGCACAGACACAAAGACATTGGGACCATGGAAAGTTTGTTTCATACAACTCAAAGTCTCCTCTGTGATACCGAGACATGTCTGCATTGTATTTTAGTTTGGGAGTAGTCTCAGGAGCCTGTCTTAGCTAAAGACACCGCTGATTGTTGTCAATGGCACTAACTTGCAGCTTTTTGACAGATACGGAGGACACAGAAGATGTGAGCTTCCAGGCCACTACATTGCATGGTCTCTAATAACATGATGGATGTTTCATAAATCAAAATAAAACTCAATAAAACTAAATAAACTAGTTTACAGTGGTTAAATATTTCCACTAAAACATGAAACCAAACATTTTTACAATGCTGAAAAAAACTTACTGAACTGGGAAAAAAAGCAAAGAAAGGTTTCTACCACAACACATCTCACTAGCTTCATGCTAACTGCTGCGTGCCTCCCAGCTGCCATGACAACAGGCACAGAGCGGAGTCAGCTCTCCCCTCAGTAAACTCATCTCCGGGTTTAAGTAGCGGCCTCCAGCTCGGCAACATCCCTAACGTACCTTGGTTTTTACTCTTTTTCGACTTTTTCCCTTCTTCTGCTTGACTCACGCTGTCTCCCGTCGTGGAGGACGCCATTGTTGAACAAAAGCGGAAGTGACGTAACGACTCTTCTTCGTGTGATTCGTGGAGTCCGCGGAGGGTTTTTTTCTTCTTCTACTGTGAAATACTCACAAATGGAAGCCCAACTGTGCCAATGTGACTTAATACGATGATGGAAGTTATTATAATAAGAAACCCTCTTCAGATAATGACTTAGCCTCCCAAAATATTGATATAGTATCTCAAAATAAGACTTAGCATCACAAAATACAAAGTTGTTTTAAATTTGAGATTTTACTTTTTGTTTTATTTTTGTTTCAAATCAAATCAGTAAATCAGACCTTCAGTATTTGCCTCCTATAATGATGGATGATTATGAATTATACAGGAATCTTAGCAATAAACAGTCTCCAACAAAATCAGTGTGTGCGTATCAGCACAGTCCAGTTCTGTGATTTTAAAATTGTTCTCATCTTACCATTTTTGACTGTTTTCAGTGTCACCATCACTGTTTTACAGGTAGTCGTCCTGCTGGATCAACTTTGAAAGTGTTTTTCTATGAAAGTGTGAAATGTGTAAAAGGTTTAATAAGAACTAAGGTGTATTCTGTTGCATCTCTCTATTTAAAATGTTGTTCAACATCATAATGAGCCATCTTCATTATTAACATAACACATACACAGACGGTGTTCCAAACACTTTATTGCAGCCGTAGTCGTTCATAGTAAGTCATAATTGCTTTGGTTGCACTCACTGAGAGTACAGTTAGTCCCAAAAAGCCTATTGATCCAGCAACAATCGAGATCATTGTCATGTGCTCTGCCCCTGAAAACAGATAGACACACAAGTAATTTCATTTACTCAGCTCAGACTGTGTGTATACACCTCACATTGAACTGTTACACTTATGATAATGAAAATCCCAAAAGTTCAAACAAATCAAGAAATGCCATCTTTAAGTTGAAGGGACTTAAAAGAAATTATTGGTGGCATACAGATTGTAACATATATTAGTAAAAATGTGAAATATGGGTATGATAAGCACTACTGATGTAGTTCCTCTCTTTCTCGTTAAAGTCATCATCATCTAACAATATGTATGGTATTCTGGACTGAGCTTTTCTTCAGTTTCCTTCACATAAACTCACAGTAAGACGGTCGCACTCCTGACTTCCATCTGTCGTTGACCACCAGAGGTCCAGCAGACACAACAGCAGCTCGTTTCCCCCTTCTGTCAATCTGGCTCACTGACCTCTTGGTGCGCTGCTGGCTGGTGCAATTCTTTAAAAAAAATGATGGCGAATTGATTATTTTCACTCCTCATTAAGGATTAAGATTTCACAAAAGAAATTAGTTCTTAAAAAGATAATCTAAACAGTAGTCTGCACAAACTATTTATATACAGACTACAGAAGGACCATTTTTACTTTTAGTTTCAATCTGCCGACTTTTGATGGAGTATTTTTACATTGCAGTATTGCTCATTTTATTGATTTAAAAAGGTCTTCTCCTGTGTGAGAAGACCAGCAGTTTCAGTTACAGTCCTGAGTGGACGTGACTCAGTGTTGCTTGCAAAAAGTCTGCCTTAAAGACTCTTAAAGACAAGAAAGAAAAGTGTCCATTTTGCAGGTAACGCCACAGATCACATCAAAGACTGTTACACGACTGGCTGCAGTCTCTAACTCAGAGTGCACTGATGCATTTCTGTAACTGTTTTGAGGTATATGTGTGTCTGTGTAAATGCATTCTTGCACCTCTGGAGTGAGTCCCTCCTTAACCATTACAGATTCCTGGATGATAAAAAAGTCTGTATTAAGTGTGAGGAAACTTCACACCCCAAGGAAGGTCACCAATATTGCACACTTGTGCAGACTCCAGAGGCCGGCAGGGACCAGTTGATGAAAATCCATCAACAGGTAGCTGTTCTGGGACATTAGCAGGTCTGCCTCAGCCTTGAAACAACCCTTCAGTTTACCTTAGTGCAGTCTTCATCATGTCCACATATGTTGGCCAGGCAGTGAAAGTAGAGGGGTAAGCCTTTGGGCATGGTGAACATCTGAATGGAAAATCTGGTACTCTGTGCCAGGCCGTTCACAGACAGCCAGTGGAAAGTGTGGTCAACAGGACAGCTGGGGATGAGAGAAGATAACATTCATTACTAAAGCACTTAAAATATATCATACACTCCAAAGCCATTTAAAACTTACGGGGGCTTTGTATTATCACATTACATGCAGCCTTTATCTCAGTGATTAACAGAGAAATTTACAATGAAAAGCTCAAAGCTGCATTAGGAATTTTATGAGTTTTCTTCCATTACACAAGTTCATATTTTTAAGATGGGACATGCTCCACTACTGAAGATACTGACACCCCTCAAAAGAATCTGACATAGAGCTATAGGGGGAGAAAGAACATCTGAGGGACCAGCAACTGCAAACAGAAGTAAAGCGGAGAATTTTATGACACAAAACA
This sequence comes from Amniataba percoides, assembly GCA_037176925.1. NCBI lineage: Eukaryota > Metazoa > Chordata > Actinopteri > Centrarchiformes > Terapontidae > Amniataba > Amniataba percoides. The sequence goes on along the minus strand of JBAJHX010000002.1, from coordinate 15,546,642 downwards.
TCAAACACTATAAACTAAGAAAAGCAACCAATGCTGCTGTGTTAGACTCGTATGTCAGTGAAACAGAGTTACATGTGACCGACCCGTCCCGCAGGAGAACGCCCTGGACTGCATCCTGTGGGTCGGTGCTCTCTGTGGCCCAGCATGACTCCACCTGCAGGAGCACTTGTGAAGCAAAAGAGCTGTTGGTCTGCAGAGCCACCCGGAAGAACAGAGTGTCTTCCAGCTCCAGGGCTATGGTGTCCCTGTGTTTGTGGGTGTACGTGTTGTCGGTGTACAGGGCCATAGTCAGGCCCAGCTGCAGCGATGGACTGAACTCCACCAGGGAGAGCAACGAGAGCCTTCAGTGGAAGAAATGACGTGTTTAGATTAGTTTTGTCCTTCTTTCATTATTGCAGCAAAGAATTATGAGACAGAAAATGAGACAAAATATCATTATATGTCTCACCACTCCATATCCACGCTGACTTGAGCGTTGCGGACATAATGCCTTGGATAGACACACTTCCAGACAACTTCGAGATCATGCCGGCGGATGGTTTTCTCTCCGGCCAAAGTCACCGACAGAGTGTTTTGGAACTCAATGTGGGTTTTGTTCACCTGGACAATCAAACACACACATACACACCGTGCTCTGTTATACTCAAACAAGATAATTAACTCACTGTGACATCTGCTGTAGAGCAATGAGCATTTTGATGTGGGAGGCAATGTATCTGGTTGTGTTCTTAAGAAATGAAATGAGTTTTTTTACTGTGATCTGTCACTCACCCGCCTCTCAGTTCCGCATTCGGAGGCTTTTCGGGATGTGCGGAAGTAGTAGAACAGCTCGCTCTCCTCTGCAGTGCACCGTCCATCGTTCAGCTTCACATCAACCTTTCCTCCGAGGCGAGAAGTCAGGAAGGGTTTTGCTATTCCACCTGTCAGCAGTTTATCCATGCACCGGCTGAAAAGGCCTTTTTCTGTTGCATCAGTCAGATTGAAGCAGCGAAAAGTCAGAATCACACTTGTTGCAGACTCTCATAATTCAGAAGGAGAATATGTTTGCTGTTTTTAATAATGGAACGCTAACAGTAGAAACAGCTTAACAAGCCGAGCTTGGCTTATTTTCTGCAGTATTCTTAATAATGATGCTTCAGTATTAGAGGTCCACTGCAGATAATAGACAGATTCTTGGTTTCACTTCACATGAGACCATTAAAACAGAAGTTTTACCTGTGAGAAGGTTTCATTTTCAATGTGGAAAAGTTTACCGTTGCAGACTGGATGTGAAGCCACAGGAGGGTCGGTGACAGAGCTCACGTCGTAGTAGCCATGCCGACACACACAGGCGTAGGAGGTCAGAGTGTTGATGCACAGAGAATTACGGGGACACAACATTTGCTTGGAGGAAGTGCACCGATCTGGACCTGCCAAAGAGTCAAAGCAAATGAGTTAATAAGTCAAAGCAAATAATTGTACGGCCGAATCTGGACGTGAGCATCGCCTACCATCCCAGTAAATAACCCCGTCTGCAACTGTGAGGTCCATTCTGTTCAGGGAACGAATGTAATCCAGCTGATCTTCAGCAGGTAGGCGCTCATCCTCGTCAGCTTTGGATGCATCAAAAGATATAAAGAGAACCTCTGTTCTGTCTGGCTTGTCTGCAGGTTTTAAGGCGGTCACCTCAATGCGTGCCGGCCGATCAAAGTCTTCCAACAGGTGCTGCAGCTGGAACACATACACACGAGAAAGACGATGACGGCTCTAACCACAAAGTACAGCTGAGGCTAATGTGAATGTTGTTACTTTTGCACAAATTTAGACCTGATGATGGCGCTACTGGCAATGTAAACAAAGTTTCTCCTACCTCATCTTTGAAAATCTTCTCCATTTTAGCTCTTGGTTCTGACACATCGTCCTCTAGATCCTCAGGCAGTGACCAGGGCAGGACCATGGTGAGACTATCCAACAGCATTTCTACAGACGCCACAGAATGGACACACAGAAGGTTATATTATTCATGAAAGATGACTTAATAAACAATTCAAGTTAACCAGATTTAAGGCAACACTGGAGAAAGAACTGACTTTTCTTTTTGTACTTGACTTTCTTGAATAGTTGCTTCACTCACTATGCTCATGAATAAGAGGCTGCTGTTTTTTAAAAAAAAGTCTCTAAAATGTTAGTGGATTCTTTTGATGTCTAGTTGAATTAAACTATTCACACTGACAACAGCTGAAAAACCACCACACCACACAACTACAGAGGCCCTGCTGGACTAACAGAGCCTCAGACTGACCTTGGTCCAGAGCAGATCCAGCAGCCCTCATGAGGTGATCTACGAAATTAGCTCCCTCAAATTCCAGATGCGAGTGTTCTCCCTCCCACTGTCCATCACACTCCTGCCACACGTCGAGAGAGTAGGTCTTCCCGTCCTCCAGCCCTGGCAGATGCAGCTCTGCGTCGGTCACTCTGCTGCTCTGGATGACGGTGTTCTCCAGAGACAGCTCGTACAGGAAGCTGAGCACACCTGGTTGGTGCGTGGCGCCTGGTGTCCACAGGACGGTGGAGTCGCTGGAGCGATACCTGAGCTCCGACACGCCATGTGGTCCTGAGTTCAAACAGGTAGATCAGGCCATGTGTGAGCAAAGATAGGTAATAGGTAAATAACTTTCTTTATATATAGTCATATTTATTCTAGAGAACAGTTGAAGTACAGAAAATCTCAAATTGGTTCAGTCACTGTATGTCTCATGTTCTTATTTACTGGTCAAATCATTAATGTTAATATCTGCCACAGTACAAAGTTACAATAAAAGGAACTACCACCAAATGCATTTATCTCAAACCCATTTACACATGCATTAGTTAGTTCAAGAACAATAAATCATTTATTCCATGCAGAAATCTATCTATCTTTTCCCCTCATTCTCTACAGTTGTCTGGGTCTTTTCATCATTTGTGAACAGAATCATGGCTGCACTGTGGTATATTTCATATCACATATGATTTCTGACTTAAAAAACATTATTTTCTGTAATTTCCTTTGGATTTCAACCACATCAATAACCATCTCATGATCCACTGTCATCCTTTATGAATCAAAGAGTTGTTAAGCTTATGTCTAAAAGACCCTTTATAGTTCACAACAATGGCATGATCTTTTCTTCCCCAGTTAATGAATTAATCACAAATGCAAGTTCCTCTTCTCAGGGACAGATGGGACTTGGGTTAATACTTCAGTATAGGTTCAGTTCTTCATGTCTTTGACCCTCTTTCTCCTCCAAGAGCAAAAAAATGCTGTATATTTACAGTAGCGTGTGTGGGATGATTTTTACTTTCTGTTTGTCAGTTTCTTCCTCACCTGTGTGTGCTGTGATCGTCTTGGTGCTCATGAGCACCCCGTCCCCACACAGGGCCTCCACCTTGGCCTGGTGCTGCTGGCATGGCAGCAGCCCCCCCACAGTGTAGCTGGTGATGAGCGTGGAGCCCTGCAGCGCCCCCTCGTGGTAGACTCTGAACGTGGAGATGGACGAGGTGTTCCTCACGTCCCAGCTCAGGGTGTAGCTGTCAGGGCCAAACGATGTCTGACGCAAGGCCTCGATGCTGGAGTGAGCTGAGGGGCGGTGAGGTGATTATCTTAAAAATACACACTTTTCTAAAGGACTCTCCTCTTCAAACATCAGCAAACTCAAGTTGATTATTTAAGGGTTGGGACATTTTTTAATTTCATTTTCACAATTTCTGTTAATGTCTATTGGTTCTATTTGTGACCAAAATAGACGACTTGCAGTATCTGCCTAAATTAAGCAAAGATTCACCCACATGAGCCATCATAAGCTAATGGTCACACCCAACCAAAGAAATATACCAGAAAAATCCCTGACTGTATTAAGATTAGGACTGATGCATTTAATAACTTAAAATTTCTAGTTCCATTTGTAAGAGACCAAATGTTTCTTTTCTTTTTGCTTTTTTTCTTTTCAAAAGTTGCAAAGTCTGTAAGCTCTGATAAGTATTGACTGTTAATGAACAGAAAATAAAAATTTGTGATTTCATAAATTTTACTATAACTCTGTATCTGTGGTCAGAAAAGAATCTCAAAGATATTAGCACTGTAAAACAGATGCTTCAAAATGTTTATGTTCGGTACCAGACCAATGCAGTGGTGTATAGTGGGCACTTCATGCAGATCTTACCAGAGTTTCCATCGTTCAGGACCATCTTGCTGTAGCTGGACTCAATCCCTGCCTGGCAAACTGTCTGCAGGCCAAACTTCACCCGACTACAGGGTGTCACGTCAGACAGGGTGAACTCAAAGTTGGGCGCCTTGTGCCAAAAGAGCACCTCCTCTGTGATGTGGTCCACACCATCGAGGTAGAAGGCGGTGAGGAGGAAGTGGGAGAATTTGAGGTTCTCGGGACAGTCCCAGGACAACGACAGGCTGCTGCTGTTCCATGATGTCACCTCAAAGTCTTTGGGAATGTCCGGATCTGGTAAGAAAAGGATACATAAGAATCGGATTCTTAGACCAAGTGGGCGCAGTCAGTACAAACAATAGCAATACATCCTTATGGTTTAGTCCACAACTACAAATCACACATTCATTCTGAGCAATCTCTGAAGTATCTCTTTGTGTTTTACATTGCAGGGAGTTAATTTTGCTGTTAAAATCAACATGAAACTGACTTAAAAAAAACATGACACAGTTAGCTTATTAATCACTCAACAGAAAACTGATCAACAATGTTGATAGCAATTTGTAAAGGAAAAAAGACATGCAGATTCAGACAAATTTCAGTTTCTTCTTTGTTGTATATGAAAAATTGAATTATTTTGAATATGATGCAGAGATACGTTTGTTTTAAGTTATTAGGCAGCATAAAGAAAATTCAATTCATCTCTGTTTTATCATGGTGGTGAGTGATGTTTTAAATGGAAATCTCAAAACTTGGACCAATAAAGCCAAAAGTATCTTCATGAGCACTGGTGCATACCAGTAATAGTAGCGAGGCAGGTGAAGGAGTGAGTGCCGACACTCTCCACACAGGCCACGTAGGGGCTGCAGGAATCCAGAGCTGTGAAGCCGTAGTAGCTGTTGGTGGTAGTGTCCAAGCTCAGTGTATTATAGGACTTCAGTACAGTGTGATACAGGGTCACAGTGTAGCTGTTGCTGACAGCTGGGCTTTGCTCCACCCAGGAGACCAGCAGCATGGACGGAGTCCTGGACTCGAGCTTGACAGGGAAACGCACAGTGTGGCCTTGACGAAAAACATACATGCAAGTTTCAGTCATGCAAAGTGTACATTAAACAGAAACAGTTATTAGAAGCACATTAAACCATAAATAACACACAGGTACCTGCATTAACGGGCTCACATTTCATCACAGTCTAGAATGATTTTGGCCTCAGGGTAACTCTAAACTTAAGGTCAGGGCCTCAGGAAAAAACATGAAAATCTTTCCCCTGTGGACCTCAGAAATCCACAGGAAAGTCATCATCAGTCTGGCCAACAGTTGCTGAAATATCTTGTTTCAACCACTTGAACAGGAGGCACTAGAGTTCGTTTAACTTTTGAATGAACTGATGTAAAATTGTTACATTTTAACCAGGGATTTTTGACATGTTTTGACACAAAAATTAAATACACACAAACAGATAATCTTACCAAATGCCAGGAAGAAGTTTTCATCTTGGAAGAAGAATAATGTGCCATTTTCACACGCAAACACCTCAGTCGGACTAATTAAATCCAGGAATTCCTGAAAAAAGATCATCAAAATGGAACAAAAGAGATGGATTGTGTAAAAATCTAACATGATATCAATATAAAACTGTAGTTTACTACATGTTATATCAGGAGCACCTTGGTGACGGTTGATGGTTTCCCTTCAGGTTTAAGCCAGCCACTGATTTTGGTGAACTTTGTACCTTAGAGACATATAACCATATATCATCTAAAAATGAATAACATTGACTATTAGTAGGTGAAAATAATAATAAAAAAAGATTAAAAAGGTGCTTACGCGGGTTGATGCTTAAAGTCCACACCTGAACAGAGCCTCCATACTGAAATGTTAGTTTGTTTTCTACAGAAGTGGACACCGTCAGGGAGGTGACTTTACCCACCTTCCCGATGGACTTCAGCGCTGTGTCATTGAGCCATATGTTTCCATTTTGCCTGAAAGGATGGAAAATAACAAAGCCCTGCTGCACTCTATTTTCTCACTTAACAGGATCATGTGTCATTCCAAATCACATCATGGACACACCTAGCACAACCTCACTCACAACAATAACTATTTTTTTTCCTTTACCAGTCATCCAGTAAGTTAGTTCAACGGGCACTGCGGGACACCCCATACACTTTTGTACACTTTTTGCCTGTGGCTTTTAGCCAGATTCCTTATACCTAATTAAGGGTCACTGTAATGCTTCAGCACGCAGTGATAATTAAGACAACTTGCTGCAGTTCTTCCCCTGACAGAGCAGCACAGAGCTCAGACCTCAACTCATCAAAGCCCTTTGGGATGAACTAGAATGCTGACTGACTGTCTCAGAAAATGCTGACATCCATCTTCACTGGGATTAGATCCCTGCAGCCAGTTTCCAGCATCAGGTAGAAAGCCTCCCCAGGGGAGATTAGTGTTTTGAAATGACATTATAACAGTCACATATATGATGAGCAGGTATCCACATAGTTTTGGCCACCAGAGAACTCCCAAGTAAAAAGAACTGTTTCATTCCACAGAAGGTAGAGGGAGCCCCACTTCTTGATTTGGTCCTGTGTTTGAAAGCATTTAGAATATGTTTTATATGATTTCACTGCAGTGTGATTTGAAATGACACTGAAATAATGTATGCTGAATTTAAAATGGATATATCATTAGTCATAAAATCTATGAAAGTAATGTTCTACCATAGGACAGATTTGCCATTTAGCAGAGAAACACTAAATTATGTTTCTTGTAAATGGAGTCTGGGATGAGGCTCTCCTTACAGAACAGTGATCAAATGGAACTTGTGTGAAACACTGCAGACTAAACAGCGAAAACACTTCTTTCTTTTGTTTACCTCTCCAGGGCACCGTCCCTGCTCATCCAGCATATTGAGAAGGAAATGTCATCACAACATCCTGCAGGAAAAAGTGCATCCAAATGTCATAAATTCTGACTTATTTGAACTCAGTAGTGTGTCGGGTGCAGTGCAACACTTACCAAACGATATAGTGTGACACACCACTATGTAACAGATGAACGCAAACTCTAAGGAGTTCCTGAAAACACAAAGCCTGATGAACACAATGAACTGGAGACAGGTGATATGAAACAGACAGCGGATACTTACATATTCTTTGTCATGTCAGTAAAGCATTAAAGCTGAGGCCGGCATGGAGACGACAGACTCCTAATGAGTGACAGGTGTGTGCTGCTTTCACTCACCTGCTCAGATTAAGTTCCTGGAAACCCTTTGTCTTTGTATGAATGGGATATGTGTGATATTTTTATTATCTGGGTCGTTTTATTTGACTGGTCAAACATGTCTTGTGTGAATGCTGCATTCCCATGTGCTGGTTTGCATGAAACCCAGGTACAGTCAAGCTATCATATTTTATTAGGAAACAGCTTAAAAACAATTCACACTCAGAGATCAAGTTACTGATACATATAATGTAATTGGTGTGTAACTGTGGAATATAAAGTCCCTCTTATGTTGTTAATGGTAACGCTCCCTGTCAGCAGATTGTCTCAGTGTTGAAGTAGAGATTATTGGACCCATTTTAGGACAGAAGGAAAAACTCATTGCTTTTTAAAACAAAGCAATGCCTCCTTGTATCCTTTCATCAAAGCTTTTCATTAGAAAACAGAAACAACAAGAAGAAAAGACGTGACTTTTCCGTGCCCTGTCATGACGCCTCAGTCTTCTCTTGAGACCCCATGAGAATCCCTGCTGTGTGCTGCGGTGCAGAAGGTGTGTTTCTAACTGAATTTGCAGTCCGCCATCTGCAAACTGAACACAAATAAATGTGTTTTTTTCTTTACTGAACCAAAGGAACTGGGGAACTGGGATGGTAGGAAAGTGATAAAAAAAATCCCTGTTAGATTTAGGTGCCAATGCTGCCCTCTATGGACATTTTAGTTAATGCTCGCTTTCCCTTAAGTTTTGTTTTCATCCACATGGTTTCAGTTTTTAACAAGTCTTCTCGTTTGTAAGCCTTGGAATGGATATGTCCGTAAGTGAAATGTGAAATATCGATGCCATATTGTTTCTATGTAAAAATGTTTGGTTGTTAGTGAGGTAAATAATTCATGTTTACACTTACCTGTTGTTCTAGCTGTAACAAGGAAAAGTAGTTATTTCATGTTTATAAACTTAATCAGTTTTTGTAAGACATGGAACTGTTTAACTTGTCATTTAATGTATATTTCGATACTGTAAGGGCTGTATGCTGATACACCTTTTGTATTTTATTTTCAGTTTTACAGAGACAACTGTCAGTAAAGCCACACGTCATCAGAAACACGGTTTAATGGAGTTTTTTTGTTAGCTATCTGTCTAGCTTTGCTCAGATACGCAACTGTGAGGACAGAATACACTTATTCCCTCATCAGACCTGCTGTATGTGCATCCCCATGTCACTCCTGTGTGTGTGACTTTGTGATTACATTAAGCAAAGGAAAGACCATTTGTCCCCCATTAGTGGCCCTGCGTCACAGTGTCCTTGTCCAACTGTTCAGGGCCTACAGGACAGCACTCAGCAATCAGACAGAGCGGCTTTTGTCTGATAAATCTGAACAAGCAAGCAGCCAAATTGGAGTCACAAGTGTGCACAGCCTCTGGAGAGTTTCAGGCTGCAGGCTTGTGGGGGCTGCAACTTTTATTTTTTGCCTCTGCTGAGCCATAACTTAAGTCAAATCATGGTCTGAGCAGCAGAGTCTGGGGAAGTATAAGAGTATTCCTAAAGCAATATGGAGAGCTGGCACTGTTTGCTGCTGCTGTGCACACTAAGTTTAGTGCAGGCCTCTGGAGAGGCGGCGAAAAATGATGATGACATCGACCTTGTCAGCTTTCTGAGAAGTATCTACCCCGGGCTGCTGGTGAGAGACGAGCCGTTCATCATCGACAGAGACTTTGAGATAAACTCCCTGAAGGAGCTGGGGCGCCCGGAGGTCCTCTCAATCAGCGAGCAGACCAAGGACAAACCAGTCAGTCAGGATACAGACGGGGCCGCTGGACCAGTCGTCGTTACCAAAAATGGCCAGATCAAGGGGATTACAGTGGAAAAGGCCCATATATTCTATGGGATACCGTATGCAGATCCTCCTGTTGGGGCTTACCGCTGGAAGCCACCCAGACCTGTGAGTCCTTGGCCAGGGGTTTATGATGCCTCCTACCCCCGGGCAGCATGCATGCAGGCCTGCAGCGGACCTATAGCTGCAGAATGTCCACGGATGGTAAGGAACAATGTGCTTTATCACTTATTTGCATGTTCTTGCAGGTGACAGAAAAGGGCCCCAGTGCCCTGAAAACAGATTTATATTTTTGGGTTATAGTTAGACACAGAGACACAGAAATTGTGGACACATAGATCTAAGAGTGGATGAAGCTGAAGAGCTAATCAATATTTCTGAAAGTGTGAGCCGAGCCGCAGAGCTGAGCCCAAGTGCCCTAATAATGAACCAATATTATTTTATTATTTCATTGTTATTGAATGAAATGATGAATGAATGAATGTTTCCCCTGATGTCCAAAAGGTCAGCGAGGACTGTCTCTTCCTGAACGTCTTTGTCCCGGTGGACGTGGACCTCAGCTCTCCTCTGCCGAGCCCGCTGCCCGTCATGGTGTGGATCCATGGCGGGGATTTCATCGCCGGCTCTGCCTCCAAGCCGCTCTACGACGGACGCTTCATCAGCAACTTCACCCAGACTGTGGTTGTAAACATGGAGTACCGCTTGGGTAGGAAAGTTTGGTTTGATTTGACTCTTAATGGAGCTAAAGAGGGACATTTTCTGTGTATTTACCATTACTGTGTCCATTTGGGGCCTTTTCTTATTGTTCTGTATGTGCAGGGAAAGAAAAGATGAACTTGAGGTGAAGACAGCGAGCAGGCCTCACGTTAAAGACATTAATCACTTAGTTCAAATAATGCTGTGTTTATGCTGGAGTGTGTTTGTGTGCATGAGACCGTATGAGCTCGGATAATGTGTGTGTGTGTGTGTGTTGTTATTTTAAATGACCGGGCCTGTTGGTAATTACTCTGCTTTCCTGCACGACCACAAACAACGGGCGCAGACATATGTGAGTGCTAATTTGGAAGTCAGAGGAAATGAATGTCTTGCCGGAGCCAATTACGTGCTGCTGATCATGTGAACTGATGCGTGATTTAAGGTGCCTTTGGGTTCCTCGTGTCGGGCAAAGACCCTCACACCTCATCCGCGGGGAATTATGGGATACTGGACCAGCAGGCGGCTCTGCTTTGGGTCCAGCAGAACATTGCAGTGTTTGGGGGTGATCCCAGCAAGGTAAGTGAGCACACACACACACACACACACACACACACACACACACACACACACACGGCACACGCTTGGTGTAATTATCGAGAGAGTCACCCAGTGTACGAAGTGACATTTACTCATTTGTAGTTGAAAATGTTAAAGTCTGCAGTAATGATTCGATTCATTTTATCAAGAAAACAAAACACAGTGGCTACAAAAGGTGCACAAAACTGAAAGATAAAAGAGGAAAATAAGAAAGGAAAAATGAAAAAGATCACAAAAAGGACTACAGCTGTTGGATGCAGGAAGCAGGAAGCAATGAATCTTACATGGCTTTGCTGGTTTGCATGTTTTTGAGCAGGCATACGGATAAATACACGTGAATACAGTTTTTTTTTATTATCATGGTCTTCTGTTTTTCTGTCAGGTGACAATATTTGGGGAGAGCGCAGGTGCTCAGTCAGTGAGTCTTCACCTGATGATCGAGAGCAGCAAGCCTCTGTTTAAGCAGGCTGTCCTGCAGAGTCTGCCGTTCTCCATCCCTCTGAAGACCAGGTGGGGAACCATCAGCTCAGCTCAGACTGACACTTAAGCCTGGCTACTTTTCCCCTCTACCCCTGTTTTTTCTAAGACACAATCACAGGGAGTTGTACTGTTTAAGCTTTTGCCATATTCATCCTTACAGACAACTTCACCCTTAACTGTGATTTTGTTTTTCTGCATCTTTTTCCCAGACACGATGCCCTGAAGCTGGGAAAAGACTTTGCTAAACAGACCAACTGCTCTGTAAGCGACATCGTCTGCCTGCTGTCTCTCACTCCACAGGCCGTCCTGGCTGCCCAGATGAAAACAAGTAGGGCGCCACAAACACCAGCCTACGCTCACCAAATTCGAAGCAACGCTCAGGGCTACCCACACACTTACATAAGCAGGCAGGGTAGTATAGTGTGTTTATCTGCAAAAGATGATGAAAAACATTATTTTTATCCCAGGCTGTGGCACGCAGGAGAGAAAAAAATCATGAAAAGTGAAGAAAAGTCGGCCTCTGAAGGGACAATTAAAGGGATTTTGCTGCCTCACAGCACAAAATGACTGTAATATTTCTGCAGGGTTGACAGGGATATTGATCAGTATCACCGACTCGCTGATTACGACATCAGGCTGCTGCTTTCGCTTTCTTTGAACTCACCGCCTCTGGAGCAAAAAAGACACTGGCGATGTCACATTTCAGCTCTTATGGCTTAAAAGAATCCATATAGTAATTATGAAACTTCATTACAGTATTTTGCATGTCCCCCTGTTTTCCGGAGTGAGAAGCAGACTATATTTGATCTAACTGATGTGCTTTTGGACTCAGGTTCCAAGATTGTGAACCCGTTCAGGTTCCTGGAGGTTTTTGAGACTTGGGGTCCTTATGTCGATGGAGATTTGATAAAAGAGCAAGCTGTAACTGCCTTCCAGAAGGGCCACTGGCAGAAGGGAAAGCCAGTGCTGCTGGGTAAGAGACACACACAATAAACGATAAAAAACAACAACACAGTATGACACTTTCTTATCATGAAAAACAGGTCTGAGGTACTTAAACTTAAATATTTACGTTTTTGTATGACTTTATACTTAGAAATAAGATAATCCAAGCTAACATCATCATGCAAATACATAGATAGAACATAGATCATACATATACCCACACACAAATTCACATGTGGGTAGTTCATTAAAATAATGGAATGTAATGAAGACTGCATGAGTCGGTTAACAAATAAAATCACATCTTACTACTT
>JBAJHX010000002.1:15519786-15532022 GCA_037176925.1 Amniataba percoides | reverse complement strand
CATTTCAAGAGCTTTGTTCCCCTGCATCTTTTTGTCACACTCGCAGACTGAACGGCAAGCGCTCAGACACACACACACACACACACAAACACATCGGCTGTGTGGGGGAGCGGTCATGCATGGATCAAGCTCACCCAGCCGGAGCTCATTGTGCAGCAAAGACCCAGGTGCCAGCTCCAGTTCTAATGAGCCTGAAGACAATTGTTCTCTTTTGCAAATATGATTTGTTCATTTCAAAATATAAAAGTCACATTTCCCCGAGATTGGTCCAGTTATGGAAAGACTTGTAGGTCCAAATAATTTTGGATGCTGCCATCTAGTTTAAGAGGTATCATCTTGGCCCATTACCTTGTATGAAAGTTCAGCAGTATCGCCATCATCCAGCAGACTCTACCGACCTTACAGGCTGATCAAACGCAGCCCAATCGTTCGCCTACAGAGGGAGCTGCGACTCCAGTTTTCCCTGACACCAACACAGACCACAGTTTTTTTATCCGTTCTCCACCGTCATTTATATGGGTGAAGCATGTGGAGCAAACCGAAGTCAGGGAGTTTGTCTGCTTGAGATGCAGCCTGACTGCTCCAACTAAGAAGCGACTCATCTCTCATTAACATCTACAGTGACAGGAGGGATCAGCTGAGGATTCACAGGCCAAATACACGACAGGCTGTGGGAGAAACACAGACAGGGCGACGTGACACCCCATTTGTATTAATTAGGGTGGACTAAATCTCAGAAATACATTGCAATATGATTCAAAATCACCACACACTCCAACTTTCATACTAACTGTAAGTGCTAAAACAATCAACCATACCTTAACTTCCATCTGGGTGCAACTTATTGCTGCACTGCTGTCTACAATATACCCGATAAACTGGCCACCAAATCTAATATTAATCAGTATTATTAACATTTAAACATATTAAAAATCTGTGCTCAACAATGTTTCAGTAAGATCAATGGCTTTAATGACTATTTGTAATGTGAAAGGTGACACCTGTAGTGACAGAGAATGATCACCTGATTCTGCAGCTCGTTAGCATCACTTAGATTGTTGGTTTGGTCATACCAACCTCAACTTTATTGATCTGGTTTAGTCCCACTTATCAGCCTCACTGTCAGCAGCAGCAGGGGGTTAAACCCATGTACACTACCTTCCCAACACCAAACAGCAGACAAGCTGGTGAACATAGTGGAGCACTTAGCAGCTTAAGAGCCAGATGTATGTTGTGTGTTGGTTGTAGGTACCTCGATATCACAACACAGCTGCTATCCTCTGCTGAGCGCTCCTACCTGAAGCTGCTTTATCACTGACGCAAAGGACTGATGGAGGTCTCATTAGAAATATGTGCATCATCCTACCTCATTAGGGTGTACACGGCCTTCATTACATTCTCTGCAGTAACATCTTCATTATTTTCTTCACTTTGTGATACAAAGGACAGAAGGAAGATCCACCTGGTTTCACTGCTGCATATGAGCAGTATTGTCAACTGTTTTCATATGATGTGGCACTATAATTTGCATATCTGCTGCATTATTGCAACAATTAATATAGTATTATTACATATTTTTATACTGTTAGCCTTTGTTTGTGTTATCTTATAGTCTCTTACTAAACCTGAATGAGTCATCTCACTCATCAGGACGGACAGTTTCACAGTCCTGTTGCTTTTGTTCATTGCTACGTGGCTGGGTGATCATTTGGATAGAAAGATGCAGCATCTCCAGCGTTCCTCAGCTGTAGCGGTTCTGTTATTCTCCACCCATGGTCACAACCCAACTAGTTGACATTTTAAAGGGAGAGGCAGTTGAAGTAAGGTTCATTTACCACTTGGATAGTATCTTGACCATTATCCCATTTAGAGGCATCTGAGCTAGTTTTGTGATTTTACTGTTCCAGTTCTGCTTTTATTTAGAAATTAGTTAATTTATGAATGACACAAAAATAAATTCCTAATAATCAGTGGTACTAGGTAGATCTTTATTTCCAAAGCTGCTTTCATCGAAACCCTCCAATGAAGCAGCATCCAACTGTATTAATGTCTTGAACAGGTCACACTCTGTGGTGGTTTTCTAGACACACTCTAAATGCACCTTGTTAAAACATATTTATTATACAAATATGGGGTTAACAATATTGACAAAAAGCTTTCACAATTCCAGTGCAGTGGAATATACAGTAGCAGTTGCAGTGAAATATATGTGGTGGAAAGGTGACAATAAAATGGCAATAAAGTTTTACCATGAATGGCAACTGTCTGTTACTGCTAATAGGCAGCCATGTCTATGTGGTAGGTAGTATATGGTAGTCATTCAGTCACCTGAGTTATCAAAGGTAATTACATAGCAAATCTAATTCACATGTAAATACAATGATTCACCAGAAAAGACATAGGCTACACTATTACATTTATTTCAAATAGAAAAATGGCCAACACCAACCGTCCCAGCTAATCATGTAGTTAAATTATTTGGGAGATCCAGCTACAATAAAGCCTACAATGTAGCTACAGAAACTGTGCTAGCTACATAACCATGACTTAGCCCCTATAACTGCAAATAATTATAACGGACAGCAGTAATGATGTAGTGATGACATGTTACTAATTTTTACCAACAAATTGACTAATTTCAGACCTTGAATTAATAAGTAATTTTTTTTTTTTGGATCATCTTTTACTTTCAAGTTTTTATCAAGTGGCTCGTGATGATACAGAAAGAGAATAAAGCTTGGGGCAGTTTTCTCCCTCAGGCGGTCCGATGCAACGTGCAAGATGGCAGCCTCGGGGAGCTGCAGGGGGTCAGGAGGTGACACCCCTGGACATATTTAGTATTCAGTCACAGTGCAGCGGAGCCATGGCCATCCACATACACACATACAAATGCCTCCTGCATCTCTCCATAAAGGGCACTTCTCCAGAGGACCAGGGGGTGGGGTCAGTACAAATGTCAACCAGTCTGTCACGCAGGATGCTGATGTGGCAAGCTCAGCGTTATGTCTTTTGTAGCATTTATAGGTTTGTGACATGTGTGTGCATTTTCTCTACATCACACAAACCTGGTATCTCCAAACATCCAAACCAAAATTACTAACACGATCATCTTCTTTCCAGTTGAACATACCACTCCAAACCCTTCCAACTTGTAAGATCAGAGTTCCTCTGAACACCTCTCTTGTAATAAAAGCTAAGGACCACTGAGAATGGCACTTTGCTTTCTTTTTTTTTTTTTATCAAGGCAATTGCACTCTTTGACAGGCTCATCAGCTATATGTGAAAAGCTGCCCACAATATGAAATTATAAGAAACGAGACTTTGATATAACAGGAACAATCTGAAGTGGTGGAGTACTGGACCAGCTTTTAAACTTACAGCCATTGGAAGAGGGTCCACAGGAGTATGAAGTAGTGGGGAACATTGTGACAGGCAATCTTTATATAAAAAACTGGGAGCTGTGTCTGTATTCTAAACATGTTTTAAGTGGGTGTTGGCCTCCACCATAGATGTCACTGATTCTGTTTATGATCTCAAGGTGCAGTCGCGGGGGGAAGAGAGTTGCGTCTCTACTGTTTGCAGATGATGTGGTTCTGTTAGCTTCATCAGACTGTGACCTCCAGCACACACTGAGGCACTTTGCAGTGAGAAGCGGGTGGATTGAGAGAGGTCTGAAAGGTGTTTTGGCCTCAAGCAAAAGAGTTCTTGTTCACGAGTGAGAGTAAAATGGAGCTTCAATTAGCAGACTCCTTGTATCAATATGGAGGGACTAAGGACTTTCTAGTTGAAGCTTACTGTATTCACACTGGTTCAGGTATCTCACTGGAAAAGCAAAAGAACTGACAGATTTTTCTTAAAACAGGTGACATAAACACTTGTATGTTTTAGGAAAACGGAATAAAGACCTGCAAGAATTGGCCAGTGACATATAGGATTTGTGCACTATGCCATTAGTGGGACATGTGGTTCCACCTTTGTTCACCAGTGTGGTAGCGATATAGTAGTCCAAAGCAGCATTTCTTAAAAAAATGATCTCAGATATCACCTAGAAAGTGCTTCTGCTCCACAAGAAGGAACATTAATGTTGTAGCTAATACCAACCAGGCAAAGACTGAGGAAAGGAAAGTCTGCTTTAAGAAAAGGAAATGTCTGACACAGTGTAAAGATGGACATCATTGTAACTTCAGTGTTTTTAATTTTGCTCAAATTTTCTAAAATATCTGTTCATCATAAACTTGCGCTGGTTGTGGGAAACTGGTGCTGCAGGATTAGCTGTTCTGATTGATCAGGTTTCTGTGTACTCAAGATATCAGTGGTGGTTTAAAAGTTACATCACTTTTGATAATAAAAGGTTACATTACTTTAGATAACAAAAGTAATGTATGGTCGTTGCAAGTGAGAAGACGGACGGGGTTCTGTTCAGTTTCTGCATCTCCTCCTTCACGGTTGGGTGAAGATACCTTGAACTACAGGTGACCACCCTCACTCTGAAGCTCATTGCTGGTTCATTGTGCTCTCCAATGTTTTGCTCATGGATTGTGCTTGATTTGGCTGTTTATGCTAAAGTTGGTAATGTTTGTTTGGTTTTATTCTTTGTGGTCCGGCAAGCACTCACTGTTCTTTTATCTAAGTTGACACAATTCTTGGTGTGTTCATTCATGGTCGTAAATATTTAGCAAATAAAACTTCTTCCTTCATCGCGGCTGCACAGTATTTTAGTTGTGACTGGAGGGCAAATGCATTTGTTAAAGTTAATTAAGTAATGAATGAATATGTGTGCATGTGTGTGTGTCTGTCAGCCTCTGTAAACAAACGCGATGGCTGACACTGATGGTGTAACAGAGACATGCCCACATTTATAATATGTTAGCAAAACACTGAAATGAAGTACTGAAAACACAGCATAGTAGAGGATCATATTCCAGCTGCAGATCTCATAAGCACATCACATGCTTATGAAGGCATGTATTCATAAATGCCCCAGAAATCAAATGCTTCTTCATTCATATGCTGCATTGTCCATTAAGTGGAAATACAGACAATTAAACTGCTATTTTAGCAGATATTTGACTTAGTCAGTGTGAGAAATGGAAAAAAAAAGAGAGAGAGGCTTGAGAACGTGGGTGGTGGGTAGAAAAATAAAGTGGGAAAACTAAGAGGAGAAAGCTGGTTAAAAAAGATGTAGAGACGAGGAACAGAGAAGGGGAGGGCATATGGGTGAGAGGGAGAGAGCAGCACAGAAAAAGCTTATTTCCAGTATTATTGAATGAATGTACAAATTATACAACTTATTTTCTAATCTGTGATCAGGGACAGTGGATATGTTCTTGTTTGTAATTATTACATTTGTGCATATGCCTATCTGAAACAGACAAATGTGTCTGTAAAAAGAAGAAATGCATCCGTGTGTGTGTCTTCATGTCCGTCCATCAGCTTCCCACCGTCAGCCTGTTTGTTTTCAGGTGTCAGATGTGGGGCTGTGTGGGCGCAGGTTGTGTGCTGCTGAAAAAGACATACTGGTTTCCAGGTAACAGGCAGAAGAAGATAGTCTACCTTCATTTTCCTTCTGCTTCCCTTTTAGCCGGGAGGGAACAATAGTTTTTGCTGCTCTGCCCCCAGCCCGTCTCTTTGTAGACGTCATGCTAATTCGTTTTATTCTTTTTCTTTCTCTTCATAAACACTGCAGAAGCTATATGATACAACCGTCAATGATTCTGAACAGTTCTATAAGTTGCATAGCAGCTTGTTAATGGTTTATTTTCCACCATTCGTGGTCCAAAGCAATACGCATATGCAGTGCTGTTTACTCGTCAGTTTGGACGTGGACCCTCAGCTGGATCAGTGCCAACATGTAATCTACTCAGGCTGGGGGTGATCTTTTGTCCATGAAATTGCAGTCATGTTGGTTAACTACTTTCAGCCATGCTAATGAAAAGTGGGAATACATAACTTCTTTCAACAGAGGTTATTAAGAAAGAAAAGACATTTATGAAATAATACAGAAATAAATTCTGATTACAAATTGCATTTATGTAAGACACAAAAAACAGAGAGGGACTCGAAAAACAGTAGAATAGTTATATGACTCAGTGCGGTCGTGAGTGGGAAGCTTCGCGTGTTTTTCTTCTCAGACTGGAGTTTGTGATGTCAAGAGCAAAAAGGAACAGGAGCCAGGATGTAAAGCCGTGATTGCTGCTGATGTGCTGTGAGTCACATCCATCTGTGAAGGGCACCGTCAACACAGGCATATGAGGCCTAAAGTAGGCTCCTATCTTACCCGAGCAGCTCTGCCAGACTGTGCTCAGTGGTGTTTTTAGCAGAATGCTAATGTCAGCACTAAAATATGCTTACAGTGGCAAAGTTAACATGCTGATTTTCAACTCGTAATGTTCACCAGTTTTAGTTTAGCATGTTAGCATTCTAATATAATGTAATGCTCAGCACAAAACACAAAGCACAGCTGAGCCGGCCACTGGGAGCATCATGCGTTTTACAGGGATTCTGGGTGGAAACCAAATATTGGATGTGATAACGGCGTTAGATGAAAGGTCAGGAAATTGCCAAAGGTTAAAAAAATCCTGAGGAGAGCATGAATGTGTGCACCGTATTTCATGACAGTCCATCCACAAGTTGTCAGGACATTTCACCAAAAACTACAAATGTCATCCTCATGACTCTAATGACCAAAGCTCACCCTCTGGGAACTGTGACTACCTGTTCATTTAATGGCAATCCATCCAATGGCTGTTTAGATATTTTGGTCTGTTAGTTTTTTTGGTAAACTAGCTGATGACTGACTGACTAACCGTGACATCATCAGAGCCAAATCACCAGTATGGGTGGGAATCATTCTATTTAATCAAACATCTCTCTTTTTTTCTCCTCTCCCCAGATCGTCACTGACTACGTCTTCCTGTGTCCATCCAGGAGGTCGGCGCGCGCTGTCAAAGCAGCCGGCAGCGGTGTGTGGTTGTACGTGTTCGACCACGTGGCTTCGGACCATCGCGTGTGGTCAGGACTGACGTTCTGCTACCAGCACGCCTGTCACGGCGCAGAGCTGCCTTTTCTTTTCAACTCAGCCTCGGTGGCCAACTTCACCCTGACGCAGCCAGAGAAGCTGATGTCCAATCGGATGCTGTGTTACTGGGGCGCCTTCGCCCACACCGGTGACCCTTCCTCTCGGGCCCAACAGACCACTTTCTGTCGTGAACAGCGTCTGCCTGTCTGGCCGCGCTACTCCGACACCAGCGGCTGGCTGGTCATGAATCTGACAGTGCGTTCACATGCACAAGTGGGAACCAGGAACCATATATGTGACTTCTGGGACCACCTGGGCATCTACTAGTGAGAGGACAGGCTGGGCGTGCAGGTGTTGCTTAGCAGTGAAGTGCCATCAATCTATGCTGGTCTCTTGAATGTAAATTCAATCACTTAATCTTGCAGATTGAAGTTGCTGTGTTAAACAGAAAAATAAGTATTCATCAGTATTAAGTGTGAACTTTTAGGAATTACTATCAAGCAGCTATTATTCTAATATACAGTGAGATTTTAATCTTCTTTTGTTCTTCTTTGGTACTATATCACCTTTCTACAGCAACAAACACCAACAACTGACGTTTTCTACACTCTGAAAAATCAGCATTCTGTCCTCATCTATTGGTCACCAGTAGGAACTACATCTCAGGCCAGAGCTCCTCCATTTCATCTGTTAAAGTTGATATCTTTTAAAATGAAAAGAAAAAAATCAATGGTAAAATATAAGTGCAGCCTTAATCTGTGGTCTACAATGAAGTTTGTTTGCACTGTTATGATAATTCAGATTACACGGTACTGTGATTCAAAACAAGAACCAAATACAACCTGTTAGACATCAATAAAGGCTTTTTATTATCTTCTATTATCTGAAAATGACTTATTTGTGCTTGTGCCGACTTTATTGCATCACTCCAACTTCTTGTTGGTAAAGATGAGACTGTCTGTCACTCTGGCCATGAATCCCAAAAACTGCACTGATCAATGTTTTATACCAACAATGAAAAAAAAATAGCTGTATGTAGTTATAAAGGAGTTGCTCGACTTATCACCCAACACAGATGTTCCTCTCAGTTCTGAAGAACGTTTTTTGTGACTACCAGCTCACTTTTCATGTTTCTCAGCCAGCTTCACTGCCTTGGCTTCACTGACTGCTCACATTACGATCGTATCCATCAGTAACAGGCAGCCATTTGAAACAAAATGCATAAACAAGTGATTAAAAAAAGCATTGAGAGTAATGGATAAAACCAGTGTTTCTCTATGTCTGCCTCGTTTCATTATCCTTCTCTCCAGGTAGCAACCAATTATCTTTTAGAGAAGCAGTGTGTTGTATTGATCCATCAGTTGGAGGCTGATATATATTTATATATTTATATATAAAGTTAGAGTTATATAGTTATATCTAAAGTATCTTATTTAATGGGTCCTTTAAAGCTGTATTTTAAGATCCAGGGTTAAATGGTAGAAAACACTACAAAGGCCTATTCATAATGTTACCTTCCAGCAATATAAAGCAAGAAAGAAACAAAGTGATGTAAAGTGGAAATGTTCTCCCCCAATAGGTTTTAACCCCCAAAAGGAAAGGGCAAGTCTTTTATAATCAAAATTTAATCATCTCTGCAGCTGTTGTAATTAATGGAGAACATTCAGCCTTTGAATGGTCTCCATGCCGTTGAAAGGGGAGCAGGAATGTGAATATTTGTTGTTTGTTACAGCTTGCCCTTCTGGAGTACTCAAATCAAAGAAGTGCTGTCCATTTAGCGTAGCCCAAGGATAAAGGATAGAAAAGCCTTTCAGTGCAGGAGAAGAGCAGCTACAACTGTATTGCTCTTTTGTTAGGTCTCTTCTTGAAGTGTTCCTAATCATCCCAAGGAGAGCGAGATGTATTTTAGTTTGACCTCAGAGACCAGTTTCAGGATATCTCCCTCTGAGCCTCCCTGTCATTTTCATTTTACTACAGGTTTCTGTTGATGAACTTTAAGTTGGTGCCACACTGTTCATGCCAGCTGTCCAGTTTGTTTTTTTTAATTATTACAAAGAAACCACATCATTTCCTGTGCAATAGGAAGTTTTTTTTTCTAAACTGAACGCAAATATTAAAGCTTCCATGAAGCTGACATTTGTGGTTTTGAGTGAAATGTCTCAGTAACTGTTGAATACATGCCATGACATTTAGTACAGAAGTTCATGCTCAGAATGAAATGTAATAACTGCTCATCCACAGACCTTTAATCTCGTGCCATCACAGTGTCAGAACTGGTCTGCACTTTGCACTTCATGTTTAGTGTCTAGCATATGATAGCATTCTAGCACACTGACACTACACTACACATGAATGTGAATAATAGTAAAAAAAATAAGGCTGGACCTATTGAAAAACACTGTAAATGCAAATGTAAGTATATTACCTTGCTTACATTTGCGCGCCACTGTGCATGAGTCCGGCCTCACAGACCTGATAGAGGGCTGTATGATAACATCCTGTTTTTGTTTTTATTAAAAAGAAACCACAACATACCCCATGCGGGAGATTTTTTTCCCTACTGAAGGCAAATATAAAAAATTTCCAAAGCAGAGTTGTGTTATGTCATCCAGAGCCAAGCAGGCAGTAATTACGATGAAATAGTTGCAGATTATTATTTTAAGGATGACTTGGGAATATGCTGCAAGGATTTTTTTTCTCAGCTATCCAGATTTTTCCACTTGATCTGGGAGCTAAACTGGCTTGTGTCCAGTCATGAGCCTGTTTCTCTAACCTCCTGCTAACCTTGCTCGTCTCTTTGTAGACCATCTGAAGAGGCCTATCTCCCCACCGGCACAAAGGCCGCTGTTAATTGTCCTGTTTCTTCTGGCATCATTTTAAGATATGCCACATACACACATGCACACTCGCGCAGGGCCAGTGTTTATTGGCTGTTTACACACGCGCATTGATTGGTAGCGGGCTGACACGTAGGGCGGGCTGAGGCCACCTCATTATCTCAGCAGACATTTACTTTGCTGTCATCCAGCATCAAAGCACGCGCCGCGCTGCGACTGAGCTGTCTGAGATGGCCGCGCGGCTAATCAATTGGAGTTCATCCCAGCTCCGCGCCCACGGCTTGACTCTCACAGGATGTCCCTTTCTCCACCCAACCCAAAATCTTGCTGCTCATTATAGTGACAACTGATAATAGGGAGACAGAGTGAGATGAGAGAAAAGAGAGACACAATCCTCTCTGTTGCCTGGATCATTTAGGAGAGGTTATGGCCGTCACTCTCGGGCTCTAAATCACGGCTGCATGGACGCGTTCCAATAAGATCTGATTACAGGCACTGCAGCTGCAATTAAAAATCAGATGACAGCTCTCCGTGCCTCGCACGCCGCTCAGGACAGCCCCAATACTGCGGAGGGGGGGGTCATATGTTTGTTTCAAGCAGCTTATCTTAGCATCACACAGCTGACCTGGCTCTGTCCAAGGGGAACAAAATCCACCTGCCAACACCTCTAATGTTGATTAAGATGTTTTGTCTTATTTAGCTCATCAAAACAACAACAACAAAATAGTAAGAACAACAAGTTATTGTGTATTACAGGAGGTATATGGCTCTGACGTTTTCTTCGCCAGGAGCGGTTGCCAGGCAACAAGCCAAACTCCAGGATGTTACTGCTTCTGGCCAAAAACTGAGTCCTTCTGTATTTGTGTTCTCGCTGACATGTAAATCGTTATCAGTCACAGCTCCTCAGTCTGCACTTCAAACGCAGTGGTCCAAGTCCAAATGGCCAGAAAAGTTCCAATACTACTCTCATCAGCTAATGTTGTTATTAATAAGTAGTAGTTTAGAAAATGTCATTAAATAATGGCAGTTTGAAAATTCTTTTCTGAAGTCAGCGTCATCACAGGGAGAACAGTCGTACTCTGACAAGCTGTTTGGAAATGGATGTGTGGTTTTGAGGTTTCAGCAGCATTTAAAACACAAGATATAATTCCAGTTGAAAGAAGCAGTTTGAAATTTAAGTGTTGTTTTTGTCAAGGTTGGTCATGTAAGTAAAGATCTGAGTTTTCATTGGACGGTCTAATGTTGTAAAGAGGTGCTGCCTTTTTGAACTCCTGGCTCCATAAATATGTTAAATGTTATGTATGTACAGATATATTATACTGTATGTGGTTTATTATGTATATATGTGTAGATAACAGGTGTATCTGTTGATTATGTTCATTTGTGACAAGAAGGTAAATATGACTATTTACCAAAATCAAACTATTTTTTATAGCCTGATAGTGGAGCTAAAAAGAACGTGTGTAGACTTCTGAATTCATATCATCTTTGAAACATCGTCCAAACCAAAGAAACAAAGAAAACTCCCTGTAATTGATTTAAAAATAAGCTGTAATAACTGAATTTAAAGACAATCAAGGCCGTTTCTGCTTTTTATAGTGAAGCTCTTTTTGTTTTTCCTGCCTGTTCCCTTCATCGGCTTTGCTCTTGGCTACATGAATGAAAAGCAACACGAGCACATATGCTGAGATTTGTCTCAACACGGTGACGGCTCAGGGGCAGATATGAGAGGCGAGATGAGATTAGGACTGCTGTTGTTTATTTCCAAGCTTTAAAACATAGCAGAAAGGCCTTTGGCGAGAAGATCACATTACGGCTCCAGTTAGTTTTGCTCTGAATGTGTCCAAAGAGGGATTTTCTCTTATATTACGGTACATTTCAGATCTGCAGGCGGGTATCACTGAGGACAAACTCCTGCTTATAGACATTTATTGTCCTCTGAACAGAGCTGCCTGATCTCGCTGGGCAGTGTAATCTTTCGTGCGGTGGTACTGCAGACTCAGCAAATATTTCACACGAGGCAACAAGCCAGATAAACACAAACAAGTCAAAACTTTTCACTTTTCACAGTGCGATACGGTGATGCCATGAGGACTCATTTAAACTGACTGAATGACATGGAGGAGTAGTTCAGCATTTGGGGAAATACACTTTTAAAAACACATTTCCCCTTCAACAACATATTGTCATTTTTACATTTCTATTTATTTGCTACCTGTTTTAGTTATCTTATGACTTACAATATGTGGAAACATGAGACATGCTGCTGAGGTCCTGCTGTGCCACCGTCTAGTGCCGAGGGCTGTCCACTGTGTCCAGCAATAACACTAAGTAATAGTTTTTCAACAGTTCACACACTTCATCTCTCAAACAGTGGCAAA
>JBAJHX010000002.1:15504203-15519726 GCA_037176925.1 Amniataba percoides | reverse complement strand
GATCTATAATTTCCATTATTTTGCCACTGTGCGAGAGATGAAGTGTGTGAACTGATATATAACCTATATATATAACCTGTATATTGTTACCTCAGTTCAGCCTTGGCAACAGTTGGATTCACAGTTACTCTCACAGTGCATACACACTGTCAAGGTAAGAGAAAATGGAGAAAAAAAACATCATGTGCTGCACTGAGCACCTCTTGTTGTTGTTCTCATCTCTTGTCCATCAACAGGAACTGGTGCTGTGTGTTTGTGAACTCTGGGGGCAACAACAACAGTCTCTATCTGCTTTTAAATACAGATCGGTCTCTCAGATTGAAAACCTCTGATGATTATTACAAGATTTATGATGAACTTGAACTCCAGGTGTGATACTTATTTTGGGACTTTATGTTCTGCCTGGTATTGTGGATATTTTCATCAGCACAATGTGAAACTGCCCCAGCACTCAGTTTTAATGCATACCAATGCTAGTATAACAAATAATTGTGTGTTTCCTGCCTGACAGCAGCAGCTGTTACAGCCTGCGATGCCAAAACCAGACCTCATTTGCCAGAGATTCTGTAGAGAAACAAAACACACCGTGTAAACAGGAACCAGGCTACCTGCCTTCCTGTGCATCCAGTCTGTGCTAAGCTAGGCCTAACACGTCCTGACTCCAGCAAATAAGTTTTACAGCATAGCAATCAATATCTACTGTAATATGCTGTAGGGTTCTTTTTCCCACAGGCCACTGCTGTTCACTCAAGTCACAAAGTGATGTCATTGGTGATTCTCGGATGCATTGACATACTCATACACACAGGTCTGAAATACACACATGCATCAGTGAATGGAGTGATGTCGGAGGGAGGAGGCTTCCTCAACACCCGGAGCAGTCAGAGGTTTGGTGCCTTGCTCAGGGACACTTCGGTAATGCCCAGGAAGCTGATTGAACTACGACAGCCCAAGAGATAATCTATTTTTATTTGTTTTTAGTTATTTAGCTATTTATTTAACTACAATGACCAAACGAATGGATATCTGGATGAATCAATATGTACACAGCACCTTTAAGAGATATTTATTTTATTGTTTGAATAAATAGCTCGTACCAAAGGATGCTCAGATTCACCAGTACAAACATTTTGTTAGGTTTCTTACTTACTTTGGCCCTTTTGTTCTGCCAAAATGTACAAACACTGATTATTAAATAAAGGTAACCATTTTAAGCATTCCTTTCCATTAGCCTCTTGGTACAGTGTTGTGATGTTTCACAGTCAGTCTGATGACAGAGGTAAAGTCTAAAGCCATAAATAAGCCTGTGGATTACACAAGCCAGTGAAAGACGGACGAAGTTGGATGATCCCAAACAATTCATTTTGTGTTATAGAAGTTAAAGGTCATCTTCGCATTGTACATTTTATCTGGAAAGCAAATTATCATTGGAATCACAAAAAGATTCTCTACTTAGGACACAATTATTCTGTTTTTAGACACATTATTCCCATTACAGTGTCCACAGAGACACCCACATCCTCCATATATCCATACCATCAAAGTCATGCCCCTCCATATGTTCCAAAAACACAGGCACGTGCACTGTACACCCTTCAGGCATGTAGACCCATTCAAGTGGCAATTAAAAGTGAAAAAGTCACTTAATCAGCTTTTTTTATTACTCGGTGACACAGAGACCATGTGCATGTAAATTGCTGCTTTCAGAAGATCTGGGGTTCTGCTGACTCGCACGCCTCTGTCTCATTCTCCAGAGATTTACCATGTAATGGGAAAGCAGCAGCCAGGGCTCTTTTTTTTTCTTACCTCCCCAACCTGAATTGAATTGATCCCAAGAGCTATCAGCGTAAGACTAGGTAGACTACAGCGCAATTTGCTCATAAATCACAAAAAGTGCTGTAATTCTGAGCGGAGGCTTATGTAGGGAAGAATGTGTGGGTGGGTGGGAAGAGATAGCAAGGCGTTCAGGCTCCAGTTTGCTATAGTTTACTGTAACAATAACACTTGTGAGGGCATTTTTACTGTACGGAGCCAAACACCTACAGCATCAACACAGCACTGATGATAGTACCAGAAAGCTCCCTTGTGTATTACGGCTTTAAAGCGGCTTTGACCCTCTAGGAAGGCATCGGAGAGAAAGAAATTAAAAATAAAGATAAAGAAATAAAAGACTTTAGACTGTGATCTTTAGGACGGGAGTGCTACCTGTGGTATCTGACTCAGCCTTCTGTCTACTTATAACACCAACCACACTGTATGATGCTTTTACTGTTTTTTTTTAAATGAATATGTTACTGTTCAATGAATATTAGATGAGTGTCTCATTTATTTTAGTTTGACATTAAGCCATTCCATCTTTAAAGGTGATTCAAAATGACTTACTCAGTTTAAGTTACATCATTATTGTAAAGACCAGGTTGTTTTACTCAATCAATCAATCACTTGTGGGTAAAGCACTATACCTCAGTTAATCACTTCCCAGAAGCAATTTTGCATTGAGAAGTGCTTTTAATCTTTCTAGTTCATCAATCTGTGAATAATGCAGTTTCTATAGCGACCACATGGTACAGACCTGTTGTTAGTTACAACCTTCATCAATGGATTTTCTGCCACCTGGAGGCAGAGCGGCGAGCTGTAAATACAAGGCCGACATACGTTCACCTTATGAAATCATTTTGATGAGCAAACCGCAGGCTATTTTTTATCTCCAAAGACACAGACCAACAGAGCAACACAAGCATTCATTTGGAGTCATGGCTCTGTCAACTTTTGAGTCTCCTTTCAGCTCTGTTTTGGTCTCCCCCACCTCCTAACAGACATATCTGGCTCTTTAGCTGCTAAGCTGAGCCTCTTTGCAGGAAAAAAAGTTGCACGCTGATGCTTGAAATTAGAGAACCAAAACAGCTTTAAGATGCTAAAATGCTCCATCCTGCTGTTAGCCATCATCCCTGGAGTGGGTGCGAGTCCTCTGTGGGTTCATAACGATAAGATAACATTATTAAGATTGCAAGTGGGAATTTTTCCCTCGTCAATATCAAGATAGTGATGAGTGCAGCTTTAATGAAATGTTTCCTCATAAGTCAGCATTTGCTCATTTCACACTCTGCAGCTTGTCTGTTGCTTGCAAATTTTATTTCTTAACAGGCTTTTGTTAAGTGTAAGAGCATAAGAAAGTTAAGCTCTCATCTTTGCCGTACACATCCCCTTGGAGAGTTCTCTATTTTTTTAAAGATTTATTTAGCCCTGATATGTCTTCACCATGTAAGGGAACATGTACGCAGAACATTTCTGCCTCAATATCACACCAGCACAGCGTCTGTTGTCTGTATGACCCTTTGGTTATCTTATGTGTAATGAAGTGACCAAAACCAGAGGATGAAAGAGAAAAAATGAGTCACCATTCTGCCATCAGTGGCCTCATGTAACATCTAACACCTGATCCTGAAAGAAGCCTGTGAAGAGTGTTGTTTGGTGGTAAGGGAAAGGGAGCGGTAGAAGGACAAGGTGTGCAGGCTCCAAGCCTTTAACCTGGTCCACAGGTTAGCACTGTTTCAACAGCCGACATTAGTGGCTAATTAAACCGCAGCAGAGGGGCTAACGGGACACAGCAGCTGCCCTCAGGTGATGGACACAGGGATCGATGCAGCAGATAGAGTCAGCTGTGTTGGGGGTATTTATCGGCCCGTCCACGAGCCCAAGGCTGCTCAACTGATGACCGAGACAGTTCAAGGTGCACCTGGCTGCTCCTTAAGTTAACTGCGGCGCTCATCAGACACAGTCCCACAGGCGAGCAGCTTTATGGACCCTGAAATAAAGTTAGTTTATGAGGCCATTTCCTCTTTATGTGGAATAATCGTGTCAGTAAGCACTGGGAGCAGCGCAGAATTTTAATACATGGTATTAACAGCTGCTCTGTGAGGGTGGATGAAAATGACCTGCAAATGCTCCAGTCTGTCAGCAGGTATTAGCTTATCACACCTTGCTGGCCACCCCGAGCCCCCCTCCAGGGCAGAGGAGTGAATCATCAAGTGAAATGTATTTAGAGCAGGTGCATGGAACACGGATCACTTATTGATGACGGTAACCAGCCTTTGCGGGTTACTTTGGGCATGGCCATTATGCATGTTCTCAATGCTTAAGGAGGTAAAGGTGCGCTTGCTTCTATTGCACTCCCTCAAACGTGGGGCCAAAACCTTAATGTTACAGCTTCGTCAGGTTCAAGGTTTCTCATACGAGGAGTTTGTCTTGGTACGCCTCCTCCTGGCTGCATAATGCCTTGACACACTGTCATCCATTCTCTATTCAAAGACATCAGAGGATTTTCTTCTTAAATTTAAAGAATTACAGCCAAATGTTTATGTCACTGGCCTCCTAAATACTAAGACAGTCTACCTGAAGGCTGTTAGCCAATGCTGATTTCTGATGAGCTACATGCAAATGTGTATTGGTTTGCATGTTGAGGTCATTTCTATTTCCTCGTCCGTTACATGCCTCCTCTGGGAACCTTTGAAAGTGTGTTCAGTCAGAAAACAAACTTGCACTCTCCATGCAAATTTGACCTTCGTAGAGTTTGTGTTTATTTGGCCTGAACAGCCAATGCAGCACCTGTCTCCATGCATCTTTTCATATTTCCAAAATGCTATTACGAGAGCACATACACACACAGGCTAGCTGACTGTAATGCTGTTTGCCTTCATTTAATTTCTGATGCTCCTGTTTTTGTGTTTGCAATTTTACAACGTTAAGTTTCAACTGATCATGGAGTACGATCCACTGAGGTTTGTGTTAGTTCTCTGGTTAGCTTCACAAGGGCGCAGTATGAAAAGTGACATAGTTAGTTAGTGAAGGATGGAAAATATGCATCAAACTAGCTTAAGTAACCAGATGTCCCAGTTTGCCCAGGACTGTTTCAATTATCTTTAAAACACAAAATGCCACCAGATTTTCACCTGTTTTTGTTTTTTTTTTACTATCATGCTTGTTTTCAGTGCATACAACATTTATCATGTTCTGTACCACTCATTAGCTAAAACAATATTAAACACAGTCAGACAGTCAGTCACTTAAACACTGATTTTTCTGTGTGTGTGTGTCAATCATTGAGTCACTGTCCAGGCAGCTGCAGGCCTCAGTCACACCAAAGAGGGAAAGGTTTAGAAATCAACTTCAGGGCGCCAAAAAGCCAAATCGTACTCTTAGTGGCCCGTAACATCAGCTTAACATACAAAGTTGTATTTTTTATTAATTTTTCTGAAAAAGTACCAATCACTAAGTCTTGCAACATCCAATGAGACTTCATCTGCATTCATAAACTGTCAAAAACAGCACAAATATTCATGTCAATTCTTGAACACATGAAGATATGTGTTTATTCAAGCTGGATACATAGTCACCATACCTCCAACCTCCTCATACACTTGAACTGATTTTTTAAAAAAATCTTTTTAATAAATAATCTTAACTTTTATATATGACTGAAAGACAGTTCATATGCAAAGCAGAGCACAGAGCACCTCGGCACATGATACATTTTCTGAAGTGCAATTATATATACTTTCACTTAACGGCTAGTTGAGGTGCAATTAGGTAATTATCAGTCCCACTGATGGAGCCAGGGCCATTAATCAGCGTATGGACGGTTTGCAGTGAGAGAATTAGCCTAAACTCTGCCAGCCGCTGTTATAAGGCAGGTTCATCCATAGTAGTATGAGCAGGGGGATCGCTTTGCTCCGATTTTCATGCCATATAAACATATAAACATAAATCTAAAACCAATGGATGTCTGAAAGGTAGAAGATCAGCCCTCTGGCCTGTCTGTTTGTTTAGGTAAATGGCTGATAATAAATGCAGTGTTTAGCCAGTGGCCTAAAGCATATTGAGTTTATTATAGAAAAAGGTGTGAATTATTTCCAAATGAATGGCAGGTGATCTTAGCGTCAGGTTTGTTTGGTAGCTTGAAATGACTGACAGGCCCCCTCCCCACCCACTCAGTGCTGCTCCAGCACATAATAAAGTGACTGATGTGTGCAAACAAGCAAAACGCCAGATAGACAGACGTTGTCACTCGAGCCGTGAGCGAGTGTTTGCCTCCTAACTTTTGTGTGATTTACAAGAATGAAGTTGTACAAAAGAATGGTGCGGCCAACACTGACCCCATTCTTATCCCTGAAAACTCCTACACCGCTGCAAGGGGCAACGACCGGAGCTGGAAGTTGTTTATCATCTCTCATTGTACAGTCCTGACCTCGGGAAGGTCGTCTAATTACTTGCGTCACAGTGGGGGGCTGCTGGGTGCCACAGAAAAAAGGTCTGTCATCCCTCCCAGGAGGAAATATGTGAGTGTGAGAGAGAGAGAGAGAGAGAGAGAGAGAGAGAGAGAGAGAGAGAGAGAGAGAGAGAGAGAGAGAGAGAGAGAGCACGAGCTGTATCCAACAATGCATACAGTTTCTAAGTGAAAAATAGCACAAGTGTTTCGATCTCAAAGCAGTTGGTTGCAATATTATCAAGCTGCTTGGTTAATGTGTGATGAGTCCTTCCTCCACCAAAACTGTGTATTATTCTAAAGAACACTTCACTGTTTTTTTAGAAAGTGCAATCCATAAAAATAATGTGATACAGTTTAACAGCCCCATGAGCAGCAACCTAAAAAATGCCCATCCGTTTGAATCATGCCTCTGAACGTTCACTTTGAGTGTTTATGTTTGGTGTTTAATATGCTGTCTTCATGAGGTCTTTTCCTCTTCATCCTACCCCACATAGTTTACGGTGCATGCACACATGCTAGATCAAACATTACTGCAGCACTCTAACTTTAGTGTGACCACAGCATTGTGAGCAATCAGTCAGGGAGCACTGTAACCACTGATGTCCTGTGAAAAGCATGTATCCTCAAAATGACTGCCCTGTTTTCAGATTTGTGCATCTTTTTTTATTTTTCCTATAAAGTAGGAGACTCCTTTTTCAACCCACAATGGAACACTTTTCTTCAGTTCACATAAAACTCAAAACCACGACAATTAGAAATACATTATTTAAATTGGAGGGTGTCTGCATACAAGGTAACCTTATTGTTCTGCTTTTAGCAACTTAAACATACTTAAAATAGTCCTGAAGGGAACATCACATCAGTGTTATTTTCATTACAGCTTAACGTATTATAGACTGATTATCTAATATGTTTATGTTCTGTTGAGAAGCACAGACCTGTCAGATCAGAACAACAGCTGCAAAACAGCATTAAATTCACATGATGAGCAGAAAATCAACGATCAATGCGATGAAAGGACATGAATTTGATTTCTTGCTTTCCGACGAGCTCTGCTCCTGAACACTGGATTTTGAAGTTCCCCACCCTCACACATGCACATTATTTGCCTCCTAGTGGTGAAGTATTGATTATTAACCCCGTCACCCTCCTGCAGATATATTATAGTCATTCTGAGTTGCAGGTCAGTAAATATCTTACTTATGGTGCCTTTCAGCTGTTTACTCCCTCAGATTGGATTGCTGGGGTTCATGCAAGTTGACTCAATTGACAGAAAGCCAAACAGGCAGCTGTTCTCCTAAAACTAGCCAACAAACTCAGCGTGTTTGCCACCCGCTGCTCGCCTTTCTTCCCTGTTTAGCCCTGAGCGTCTATCAAAACACATTACATTCTCCTGTGTCAGCGCCACCACAGAGCCCGCCTGCGTCGGCTCTCCAGAGTCTGACGCTGTTTGTTGTGGTGCCCTTACCCTGGGCACGATGCAGGCCGGCCACTCTGTGTGTGTGTGTGTGTGTGTGTGTGTGTCACCTCGGGGTGGGACGGAGTTTATTCAGACTCTCTCAGACTCTGTGACTGGTTGAGCGATGGCCAAAACCAGCAGACCTGGGGGGCTGTTGACATGACACCACACACACTCTCTATATGCCACACATGTATTTCTGTCAGCAATCCCTCCCCCATTCCATAATCTTCCACTGAGCCACTGAACAAACATGACAAAGCTGACAGGCCGTAGCTGTTGGCGGAAAGGAAATTCAAGTCCATCTCTTTTTCACACACACGCACGTTTGCAACCATACTCTGCAATATATCTGAGGCTTTTGTTTTTGCCCATACGGTGAAGGTCATCCGGTAAATTACATTGAATTTTTACACTTCAGGTTTGCAAAGCAGCACGCTGACAAGGGAATTCGACAGAAAGTGTTTTCAACATTCTCCCGGATTCTATTTCAGTTTTTAAACCTGATTTGAACTCAACTTTCCAACCACAGCGCAGAATCTCTCATCCTAGATTTCCTCCATTACCTAACCAGTTTCAGGTTATCCCTTAAAGCAGTTACATGTTGTGTTTTATCATCAATAAATTATTATCTCATTAATTATAACATAATATCAAGGGATGAGTTTTTTTTCACCCTTTGATCAATGATTGTTAATTATAATGGAGGAATAATCACTGAGGGAGATTCCTTTATACTGCAGCAGTAATGTGGTCTGCTTTCTACTTGATGAGCAAGCATGATGAAATACATGCAAAATATGTCATGCAAAGTATTGGAGTGTTTTGAGGGGGAACAAATCCTTTTCTCAGTTTTGATTCTTTCATTTTGTTCCTCTGTATTACCGGCTGAATGATACAGCTGTGCAGAGGATTTCTACTCCCCCTGCACAATTTCTTTCTTTTTTTTTTATTTTAAGGAATGACTTAACAGCAGGATGAAAAGCAGTGTTTAACTGTCCACACCAGTTCAAAGAGACCCTTCAGGGCTGCTGAGTGCTGCTGGTTACATCAAATGATTCATGATGAAAAATCAAACAATAAATGTTAATTTAACTTGTGAAAGATGCAAAACAGAATATTTTCACTCATGTGAAAATTATGTGCCATTAACATAACTGTGAAGATAAAAAATAACCTAATATTACTGATCTTTTACGTGACTGGTAAAGGTCTGGCAGTCCATCACTGAAATATGTCTCCAAAAATCAGAGGGACTGAATTTAATGTTGTACAGATGTTCATGGTCCCCACTGGATGATCTGTAATGAGAGTGGAGTCAAAATCTGGATTAGCTGTTCATGATCTGCAGAACTAATGAAACAATAATGAAATTTCATCCTCTTATAATCTCTGCCTCTGCATCTGCGATCTCGCTGGTGAAGAAGAAGAAATATGCAGTTTTGTGCAGTTTTTGAATGCTCTAATATAACAGAATGTCAAAAATAAGCAACCAGGAACTGGTGCAAAGTTCTACAATGTTTCACATTTTTGAACAGTTTTAATATATCACAAATAGCGATCCCTTTATTAAGCAGTTGCTAATTTTTGTCAGTAAAAAAAAAGTAAGATATATAAGTAAGTATGACAATATTATTTGTCAGTTCTGTCTGAATTAAAGCTACAAAAATAACTCACTTTACTGTCACAACCGTTACTGTTATAATTCTGCAAATGCAACATGTATATAACTTTAAGAACAATGTATATGAGAATAAAAAAAACTCTAAGCTCTAAAGCATTTAGAATGAATCAATGCACCTGGACTCTCAGCACAGGTGCTCAGTTGTAAATAGTGGTTTGCAGCTTCCAGGTACAAGAGAGTATTTCTGTGTGAAAGTGCAGCTGGGCATTGCTGTTAAAGAGCCCAAAGCCAGTCAAGTTCAATAAAGAAAAAAAGAAGTTCAGCAGAAAAAGTATTAAGTTTCCTCTGCAAACAGTTGCCTTTCATGTCAACAATA
Source organism: Amniataba percoides (assembly GCA_037176925.1). Taxonomy (NCBI): domain Eukaryota; kingdom Metazoa; phylum Chordata; class Actinopteri; order Centrarchiformes; family Terapontidae; genus Amniataba; species Amniataba percoides. The sequence goes on along the minus strand of JBAJHX010000002.1, from coordinate 15,510,002 downwards.
GTCTGTCCTCTCTCTGCGTCCCGTATCTCCTGCTAAAGTCTCCTGACTCACAGAGGAGCGTCCCCCCGGGGGGAAACGGGAAGCCGACAGCTGCACGCCGCCATCTTTACATCCTGCTTACATCCCTGCTACCTGATCGGCCCCTAATTTAAAGCTCCTCAGAAATCATCCATTACCGTAACTGAGCTCCTCTCCTCTGTTCACACGAACAGACACCCACGCAGCATAGATTATGATCACAGTCAGTCTTTCTTTTCCTACAGTGTTATTTAACTTTCAAGTCTATAAAATTAACCTGCGAAGCGTTTTCAAATTAAAGTGCAGTCTTTTTATTCTCTTGTTCCACTCTCTCATTTTAAGAGCTGACAGACATTTTGTGAGTTTCTGAATCAGTTGGGAATGTAATGTAAGCTGACCCCCATCGTGTAGGGCCAATTCTAATGTCAGGGGCCAAACCCACAAAGTGCTCTAAACCGCTGTGTTACCTTTATACACACTGAAGCACTCACAGACACACTGACAGGGGATAATGATTTCAGGTAAAGTCAGCGCTGCTTATATACCCGCCGCCCACTCCATTACCTTGTTACTCAATATCTTTACCCCCTTCCTCCCCCACACACACACAGACATGTGGGAAGTGAGACCTTATACTGCTGGGAAACCATTTAGATAAGAGTGGAACTCACAAAAAAATCGTATAAAAAAACATTGGATCTTTTTTACACACTGAAAATGTGCAACAAATTTGGAAGATGCCTCCCTGAATGCCACCTTGGATCTGCACATAGGCTGAAGCGATGTACACTGAGCTGTGTTAAGGCAGGAACACAGATGAGCAGCACAGCTCTGTTTATTGGAAAATAACAGTTCTGGCTGCGCATTGTCGTTTATCTGCGTCCCGATTGCAACGCTTCATATTGTGGCATCAAGAACAAGGTGTAAACACAATAAAGGAGGAAAACATACAAATCAAACAGACAGCTCAGATAGTGACATACTTGGCAAAGATGGATTTGTTGGGATTCAGGTGACTAGAGAGCAAGCGGGGTGGGTGATGTTTATAGAGAATGTTAAAGAGTGTGAATATAGAGCGCGTCAACAAGAGAAAGACAGATGTGTTAATGTTCATCTGTGATGTGGAAATATGACAGCTACATCAGACCTTTAGTCAAATGTTAATGTCAGATTCCTCACTCTGTCTCTGTGAGTCTTCTTTCCCTCTCTTTTTCTCAGTTTCCACAACGGAAGGTAACAGGCTATTTGCACTTCCCACCTCCTCATTATCCCATTTTCTCTCTCACCCTGGCTTGTTTCTGCTTTCCCAGAGAGACGAGAGCGAGAGGGGGACAGAGAGACACGGAGAGGGATGTGTTGAAATAAAATGGCGTGCGCCCTTGGCAGCTGCCTCGGCCCACTCTGTTTCCAAGTGCGTTCACACCTCAGATTGTGTGAAAGCGAGAGGAGGACAGCGAACGCACCGGCTGCCTCCCACCCTCCACCTCTTCCTCCTCCATCTGCACTGCCTGCAGATATTGGACTCAACTTGGAAAGTTTAGCGCCGGCGTGCGATCCCATCGCTCCCCTCCTGGGACTGAGTGACACGCCATGTGTGTGCGTGGGTGGGTGTGCGGGGGTAGGTGTGTATGTGTGTGTGTGAGAGAGAGGGCCACCCTCCAATGCTCCCGCTTATCAAACAGTTTCTATAGCAAGGTCCAGGAGGAGTTTAGCAGGTATGGGGACGCTGAGGCTCAGAGGAGCCGTCACTCGGTGGTCTTATAGGAAACTGTCCGACGCCTGCTGACTGTAATGAGACGGGCGGAGGTTTGATGGAGGCTTGTCAGGGGCCGTCGGCGGAGCGGCTCCCTGGGGAGGCGAGAGACGTGGCGCTGGATGATTGATAAATGGCGCTCAAATTTTTTAAATGAACTACTGACAAAAATCTCAAACAGCTGCCCTGCCCCCTCAGTTACTGTCGCTGCTTGTGTCAAGTCGTCAGTTCTTACACAGCACATGTACATTTTACAAAGTTAACGGTGGCAGGATTACTATTTGAAATGCTTAAAAATCTTTGAACACTTAATTCCTTAATTTCTAGCTTTTTCAGGGCTTGAGTAACTTTACCTGCACTGCTAGATTTTAATAGTTGTAGCTCGCCTGCCAGTTAAGCTAACGTTACTTCCATGAGTTATATTTTAATCGTTTCAAGCTAATTAGTTGAAAAATTAAAAAGCTGTGAAGGGCTCATAAGTATTCTTTTGGTGACTAAATACAAAATAAATTTTCTCCCATTTCATTCTCATCCTTGTTTGCTATCTCGATGATGGTGTCGTCTGCAAACTTCACAACAGAGTTTTGCTCCCGTCGGGGACTGAAGTCATGAATGAGGTCATTGGATCAGCCAGGGAAGAAAATGGCCAACTTACCCAGCCAATCAAAGGCTGAGTAAGGTTTACTATGTGTCAGTTCATGTAGTCATTCAACAGTTCACGTAGTCATTCAACCTTTTATACAGTGAAGGCCTGTGACAAGTTTTGCAAAGGTAAGTCTAACAGTGTGAAAAGAGGACAGGGAAAATAAGAAAAGAAAGGAAAAAAGAAAACAAAAGAAGCACACAAAACTATAAATAAAAGCCAAGAATACAAATTGAAATCTGTTATTTGAAAGCACGTTATAAGTGTGCTGCTGTTTTCAGCTCCACACCCAGCAACACTTTCAAATCTACCAGCAGCATGACTCCTAACATGAAAACATGGGAAAACAAAGTAAGTAACTAATCATGAAAACCGAGGCAACACCATCCTGCATGGTACATGGAATATATTTCCATACATATTTCCCTTACTCCTAATCACCTACAGTGTATGCGTCACCGTATGCCTGACAGAGAGACGGAGTATGTAAACAGTCTAACAGGGCTGAGTCTGCACAGTGCATACATCACAGACAAAAGATGCCCAAAACACTGACACGTCCAGTAATTGCATTCAGTGGATCATAAAATTGCATGAATTGCATCATTCTTGCCCTGATGACAGGGGAGGAAGCGAGGGGATGCGGTTTTGGCCTGGGTTTGAATGCACGCCGCGTTCCAATGCAGTTTCACTTAATTAAAAACCAAGGGGCGCTGTGTGCATAGCAATGCGTCACCTCAGCGCCGGCCTTCACCGAAAGTCTACCGCATGAGGAGTTTCATGGGGCTATTTACTCTTCTCTGCCATTTTTTTTCACCCTCAGCCCACATCCAGAGACTCAGTTAATTTCCAGCGCCCTCATCTGTGTAAATAAGGTGGATACACATGAATGTTTACAATGCAGAATATTTTTGTGCACTGCAAGAGCCTCCTCAGAGGGAGAGCAGCTGAACTGTGTGTGTGTGTGTGTGTGTGTGTGTTTAATCGGCAATGCAGCGCTTTACCATGACCCAGAAACTAATCGCAATTACACTCTTCAAAAAAAAAAATCATTAAAGAGATATGTCTGTTTGCTTATTCAGCTGAGCATCATCCTCTGAGCCACATTCATCATGGAATATGAATGGGATATTGATCCCTGTATTGATCAGGGAATATCATCTCTATATCAGCAGTTTTTATGTACAAGACTAGACATTAGTGCACACAACATGAGGCAGCCATCTTAGCATTTAGAGCTTCCAGCTGATGACTCGGAGGCTCTGAATGTCACAGTTACTGTCTAATGTTTATTCACCACTGCATGTTAGCATGACTGTTGAAATTCTGACCTGCTGATGGTGGTAAATGAAAAGTGAAATTTTATCCCGAGGGAGACGACAACAAGACATTTTATTCCAAATAAAAATAAGTAAAATAATGATATTGTATAGAAAAGGTAACAGAACCAATGGGTTGGGGGTGTGTTGACAAAATTTAGATTAATTAGCAATTATTTGAATTGATTTTTTTTTCCATACTTATCCTTTAATGGTTTCACATGTGCTCCTTCACACTAACATTTACAAAGTGTGCAACTTCAGTGGCTGCAACCAACTTCAAATTCATCTTAAACTTGCCTGAAGGAAGCATCATTCAAAGAACAAGATCTCAGCAGCAACAATGAGCGAAGTTGAGATTGTCAGATCAGATCTACAGGAAATAAATGGATGTTTAATACTTTGTTGACAGGGCTGCTTGAGGAGAACCAGCATGGTAACACTATTCACATACAGGAAGTTTAAATGAGTTCTTTAGTCCCTGTTTATATCATGCTGCCTCATCTCCAGCATGTTTTGCATGTTTTTTATCAAAGCTGAACTGGGAGAGGAGAGAGAGGGCTCATGGTGTTTATCCATTCCCGTCACATGCTGCAGCAGCACAGCAGCTTTTTCATTTATTAATATATAGTTCAGTTATGTAGCTAACATATATATTGGGGACAAACCACCATGTTCCTCCAGAGGTACTTCAGTGCTCCTTATGATTGATTCTCCAAGTCCCTGAACCCTCCCGGAGAGATGAACACCATTCGTCAAAAGATATTCCCTCATTTCATGTTTTGATGATGGTGGCGCAGAGCTCTGTCTAACTAAAATCTCCCATAGCTGTTCAGCTGGGTTGAGATGAGGTGACTGCGAAGGCCATAGAATATGATTTTTCATCATTTTCATCCTCATCAACCCATTTAGGGGTCATTCTAGGCGGTCAAGTGTTCAGGTCTTTCCTTTCATTTGTCGCCCATGTGTGCACACATATTCTAAAGCAAACTGGGACATACCGAATGTTAATAAATACATTTAACATTTAACAGAGTTCATCAGTTCCTATGATGACTGTGAATATGAGAATGCTTAATGACCGTCATTATTCCCTTCTGCTCTTATGTATGGATGTGGAACAAAATGATTATGATTAATGAATGTATCAAACTCTTTTCCTCCAGTTCTCTCTTCTTCTGTGATTATGGGTACTTCAGTATTACAGATGTTAGCTGTATAAAGAGGTCAGAAAAAGAGCTCCCTCCAGCCTTCTACATTAAATTGTTTGTCTCTCTGGCTGGGCAATCAGGTGAGCATTGTCCTTTGGAGAAAATAAGATCCCTCTGCGCATAGAGCATGAGCCGTCTGTTTGTTGAATATTCATTTGCAACAACAGGGAGAGAGGATGAAAGGTAAAGACGTGTTTATTTTCCCTCAGTTTAAGGGGGGTAAATCATTTAGCCAACAGGACGTCAGCCAGTCTGACGCAGCCTGGAAACTTTTTATGGGGTGTGCTTCCAATGAGCAACCTTTTATTGTTCCTCATGTTGAGTGACTCACACTGGGAGTTTTTCCTGAGCTGTAAGTCAGCATGAAACTGGTTGAATCATCAGCATAAGAGACCGGCAACTCTTTTAGAAAATATCCATCTTTAATTAAAAAGTCAGTGGTCCAAAACTGAGAACAGAAAATTCTTTAAAGTCCAAATTAACTGAAACTGCCAGCATGCATTTCAGCAAGAATCATCTGATGATAAAACTCTCTGATGACAAAGTTTGCATAGAGGTTCATGGGTATTGTAGTATAGTTTTAGCTTTCTGCTGTGCTGAATTTCCAGGTGAAGCAGGATTGCTTAGAAACTAAATTAAAATCATCTAAACTGATGGTCATAACATTATCTGAGTGCTTCATTTCTATGTTCCTATGTTATTCTTTGATCATTTAATGTTATGTCTCGTCAAGTCTGTTAAGTTTTGTCTGTCACGTGTTCTGTTTCCTGTTCTGGCATGTCCTTTTATTTTGAAAACTAACTCTCCTCTCGTTTCAGGTCCCTTGACTTCCCCTCATTGTGTGTTCCCGCCGGT
>JBAJHX010000002.1:15488677-15501181 GCA_037176925.1 Amniataba percoides | reverse complement strand
AGCCTGGAAAATGTTCCAGTCTTTTAACAGCATGTAGAGGTTAATCATAATGTTATAAATAATATCATCTTGAGTAAGTGTGTTGAATGTATGCATGTATATATGTACTTAATTAGAACAACAATCCTGTATTTATCTAAGATAAATCTGAACTTGAGGAATCTTCAGATTATCACAGAATCTTTGAATAGTCCCCAATAAAATATGTACAGTAACACATACAGTACAGTATATGTAAGACTGTGGGACAAACATGGATGCATGCTATCCTGGCCCAAATGTATCATGCATGAGTAATCCAGCCATCAGCACCATTAACATATTTATCTTCATGTCAAAAAACTCTGTCAGATAAAAACACAATGATCCCATGTGAAGAAAATCTGTTACACAGCCTGATTCAATTACTATGGATTGGCAGATCGCTGTATTAAAGCTAATTTGAATGTGATCCCAAAGTGGCGGGCTGAAATCAATATTTAGGGAACAGAAATGCATTTTCTAAACTGATTATATCCACTGAGAGGATGAGTGCAGGGGGAAGATGGGCTCTCTGTAAAGTGATTAGAGCTGTCAGTCAGTGAAGTCACAGGATTCCCCGTGACCACAGATGAAATCAGACCTGAGCATTTAGAAACAAAAAGCGTGATCTCATCTCTTTGTGTGTAATTTAGACCAGTCTAGTCTGGCAAAAAGGTCAGCCATGAAATCGCTTACATAATAATCTATATACAGGGGCTGGGCAGGTACTTTATTGTGCCATATTGTTACAGTAGATAGGTGTAAAAATAACAGTCGATATAAGACCAGAAGCATCCAACAGCAGCTAATAAAAAAATCTGATAAAAATGAAAATAAACTTTGACATGGCAGTAAAGCAATTATACAGCTGGAAAGGGGGAAAATTTTCCAAGATTATATAATATAAATGTTTACTCCACAGTAAGCAGCAACCACAGCTACACACAGAGCTGTGTGCGGTGGAAAAATATTTAAAGCAAAACTATAAAAGAAAAAAATCTTTTTCAGTTTTCCTTTAAAAAGTATTTAAAGTAATTATAAAAGAAAAACATTATTAAAAAAGCATGCAGGCTACACCAGCCTTAGTTCGACATAATATTTTGGTAATGATAATGGTGATAAAAAGTTGTGTTACTGCTTGTTTCACTGTCCCAAAGTGGCCATATAAAATCTATAAATGCTGCTTTAATTCTACAGCCCCCGTTCTCAGTAAGCTTTGTTCTGTGTTAGTGTGGAAGTTCTGCAATAAATCAGCACTTATAAGTTTATTTATGCACTGGGTGAGGATATGGACCCAATCTCTAGTTTTTTTTAAGGTACAACCCAAGCTGCATTTGATTTTAAAAAGATTACTGAACATTAACAGTGACATTGGTTTGTCTGTATCTATAAGTCAGGTGAGATAATGAGGTGGATGGATCTTTAGTTAATACATTCATATAAGTGCATTTCATAGTAAAGTATATAGCACTTGTATAATATTAATTCCATTCCCAAGACACAACAGCAGTTTAAGAAATATCCAAACAGCATTAATCACCTGTGTTTTTTTCCTTCATTAACTTCTTGCAGCAGAAAAATGCTCGATGTTGATGATTATAGTCAAAGTTGTTAATAGTAAGAACTAAGTGCTGTGATTGGTCCTTTCACTCAGAGATACTGATGAGCTTCATGAGGTGCTGAGGCTCTGAGGCAGAGGACTGAATCCTGGCACAGTCCCTCTTTAAACAATAATTCTCCTTTTACTGGTGGTACCGCGTGACTAAATGACTTCTCGTCATTAGATGTTGCAGCTAATGTTCAAAACATTGCCATCTCTTTTTTACATTTTTTTTTTTTTACAAAGGTTAAAAATTTATGGGGAAATATTTAAACAGCATCAGGACCATAACAGAGGGCTAAAATACAGGAGAATACCTGGAAACTCAGTAAGAAAAGCCTGAGTTCAGTAAAAAACAATATTGAATATTTGCAGTTGATCCGCTGTAGCTCATGTGGAATAAAAACATCAAACTCATGTATTTCTTCTCATTAGATTCAGGGCCCAAGGAAACAACTAAGCAGGGACAGAGAAGGACGTGGCACATGAATTAGACCGACTGAAAGCTTGACATAGATGACTTTACCCTTTGTAAGACTTCATACTCTCTTTGAGGAAATAATAGGTAATAATGTGGCGTGCTTGGGAGTTTCTTTGATAATGCCAGGCAGTCTCTGAAGTGCGCTGTGAAGTGCAGCCAAATGTTCTCTGGGAGCGGTCAGGATGGAAGTCCAGGCCCGCGGCCCCTGGTATCATTAGTTAAAGTGAATAAACAAACAGCGCTGGATATCTGATTCTTTTCAAAGTCTAATTTCTCTTCCTTGATGAGACGAGTAGCCACATTTTCAGTCCGTCTGGTCTTTGGGTTTGTACTCCACAGAGAGGAGCGGGCCGAATCAAACGTCGATAGCTGGCAGTTTCCGCCCTTAATGACCTGGAAGTAAAGAGTTTCTCTACAGACTGTGCAGTGCTCGGGCCAGATCTGACCAGAGGGCGGCCAGAGGTTCAATAATACATGGAGTCTGAGAATTCAGCCAAATAATCTTCCATTTTTAGCTGTGTAAAAGAGATTACCCTGTAAAAAATAGAGAGGCGGCTCTCAGTTCAAATGATAACTTTGGAATAAAATGATTGAAATTGCTTTACCTGGAATGAGCCTGTTGTAATTTCTAAATAAAATGACCTTTTCTGCCGCATCGTTTGAATTAGTGGTGGAAATGAAATCTCTCACCGGCCACAGTTCAGTATGTCCCTGTTGTTTTTTTGCTTTGTTGTCTTCAGAGCGTCTGCATGTAAACTCTGCATGTGCTCTGACCATTTCAATTTTCAAACCGCAGGGTGACGAGGTCTCATCACGACGTTGAGCTCTGACGGTGATGTCAAACATTTCCTCCCATAAATGATTTGTATTTTCTCATTCACTCCAGACCTAATTTTAAGTCTGCTGTTGCAAATATACTAAGCAGGAATTCCACTGAGTGCTTAAAATATGATGAGTAGAGTATTTTTTTTACTTGTTTCATTTAGGTGTACGGTGAAACAGGAGAGGCAGCACAGTGAGGGGGGTGTCACCGAAATCCAGCAGGAAGCTGCAGTTTGGGAGACACGGAGGACCACATTTTTCACTTCATGACGCACACGTCTGCTTGACCCAAGACTACATCACCCTGCAGAGTGCCCCCTCATGTTCTGTGGTATTTTCAGTAGTTTTTATTTGGGGAAAGACACAGCCATACAGGCTTTTGCAGAATCACACCAAATTCAGCACAGGATGCAGACTTGTTCAGACAGTCACTCCCCACTGACCTGTTCTTGTGCACACATTTTATATATAAGTGAATCCATTCCATGTTTGCTCACTGATCTGCTTTAATGTACATTGATGCATGGTCACTTCATAAAGAATAGCCTCATGTCTTGGTGTAATTTATCCAGGTTTTTAGATATTTAAGAGTTCTGCTTCCACTCCAAGACAGTAATGGAATTTAGTGTTTTGCACTCACAGTGTGAAATAAAGAAATAAATGGCCTTTCTGCGGATAATCTACAGACCTGAAGCATCTGATAAGTTAACTGCTTGATTCAACTCGCTTCAACTTGTTGTGGTGGACTTGAAACAACACATGTCCCAGTCTTGCTGAATGTTGTTGGACCTTTTGGGAAAAAGACTTATTGGCAATCTTACCAAGAGTTAGATGGGAAGATCTGTAATACTCATGTCTATACTCTGAAAATGAAAAAGTGATAGAGTTTGGGCAGCTGAGATGAAGCAGAGGAAAACAAATAGTCTGGCTCTGTCCAAATTTTAAAAAATCCACCCATCAACAGATCTAACTACTAATAAATAATAACCATTTATCATCTACTGTCATAGTTTGTTTGCTTAATCCTCACAAAAAACACCATGAAAAAAACAACAGGCTGTGTTTTTACAGAAGAAAATAGCATATTTCCCAGAATTCTTATGTCCTGTGAATGTCATTTTTGTGATGCTGTGAGTGCCCCAGTCTTCTATTAAATCCAATGGGGTAACTTTAGCTTCCATTCTTCGAACGATAAACACACATAAATCCCCAGAAAAAGGCAGCTCTACCAAGACTGTGACAATTAATGAGTACGACTACAAAACAGTATCAAGTAGACTGATGGGTGACAGCAACATCTGTCATTCACATCTGCCAGAAGATCGTAGGAAGGGCATAGCGTGGTGCCGCTACCAAATGCCAGATGTGTCGTGGTTACAGTAGCATCATTATATTCCCACTGCCGCTGCAATGTCCAGTTTTTACAGTCAGAAACATCCCCAGCTGTTCGTATGAGCTCCGGACATCCAACATGGCTGCCAAAAGGGCCTCCACACCGCCCGAGAGCCCGCTCATCGTATCCGTCCGTTTAGGGTCTAATTATTGCCGTGTGAGTTAACATTCGGGCTATTTCCATTGCTTTGCCTGGATGTTTTGACAGGTGCTCGCTTCCCAGCGTCGCAGAGAGCTCGTGAATGAATGTAGTGGCGTGGAACTATTGACATTACGTGGGATTTGTAGACGCTGTGTTATTTCCCCGGAGGCGCTTGCACTGTTTTCTCTGCAGCAAACACAAGCTCTGTGATTGAAGGTCTTTTGACATCTCCAATACCTCCTGACACGTTTCGGGCACGCTCTGCCAATTCATGGACCGGTGTGTGTGTGTGTGAGAGAGGGAGACATGAAGAAATAGAGAAAAATCTACAATATCAAGCAAAAGACTGTGTCCACATGCAACGATCAAGATAGTGCGCATGTGCACTTGTATACAGTACGCACGCGTGTGTGCGTACTGTATGTTCTCAGCTGATTTTTTCATCTTTAATCAAACACCCTGCATAAAAAGCGGCCTGGGAAGCTGTAATGTACCACAGCACTGTCTAAAGTTCCAAACATTTGAAGTTTTCTCTTTCATGCAAAGAGAATATTTGATATCCAAACACTGTCGGCTGGTAATGGGGGAATAGTCCCGCTGCTCTCTGGGTAACAAGAGCTTTCTCTTATAAGGAGGAGGAACATAAGGAAGTTTTTGCTAAAATACTGCAGCTCACAATCTAGCCGTTTTGCAGCAATGAGCTTCCCACCAGCCCTTTTTTTTATTTTATTTATTTATTTATTTATTTTGCCCTGATGTTTTGGCGGTGGAACAGAAAGATAAAATGTTCCTTCAGACAGCAAACACGAGTGAGCTGGCTACACTTGAGCTTACAGAGAGCTTCCAGTCTAAATACTGTGGAGTAGAATATTATCTGGGAATCAAGATGCTGTCAGTTTGACGGGTGCTCAGGCTGTCAGGTCAGCGTTGTGATGTTTGTCCCCTCTGATTTCCTGTTACAGTCTGGTTCTGTAAATAGCAGAAAGCAAATACACAGGCGTGGTTTCCTCCGTTACAAGACAATTAAAACAACATCTAGAAAGTGAACATTTGATTCACATTTTTTCTTGTTTTTTGGGTTTTCGCTTTTTCTTCTGAGTGAGGAAACCAAGGTCACATTTTTCTTTTATCAGTGTATGTTTTTAAGATTCAAGCGGATTTTCTGACACATTGAACGTCAAACTCTAGTAAAAGCAGCTGTCAGGTTTTCAGATGGCCACTTCTATCCATATGGACACAAACTGTGCCTGGTTTAATTCCTCAACTTTCCACATGTTCAGATTATGCAGATTAACATTCAGTCTCCCTCTTTTATTGCTAAGAGCTGATTAATTCCTCTAAGTAACAACCAATATACAACCAAATATTTTACTGCTGCTGCCTGTGCCCTCATTATTTTTTTATTCCAATCACTCAATAAAAACATATTAAAAACATATTATGTCCATGTACATGTCCATGCTTTCTTTGAATACCTACAATCTAAAAAAAGGGAGAGGCTATTGTTCCAGTGTGGGTGCACTCATTCAAACAAACAACCATTCTTACCAAGATGTCAACTGAGCACTTGAGAACTAAGATTCAGCACTTCGGCTTCACGAGAGGTTGCTAATGTACATCGCAGAGCCGAAGAACAGCGTTCAGCTGGGTATGTTTTTAACGGCGCGTCACGAAAAAGCACTTCACACACACGCATACACACACACTCGCAGGCGCACACTTGAAGCCCTCGGGAGATGGAAATAGTCAAGCAAGATATAAATGCGATCCATTATTTATAATGTATTTGAGAGATGTGGCAGGGAGGAGAACGAGCTGTATTTTTAGGCCAGCATGTGGAGCCCATTCTCACGATGCCGACTCACAAAAAGCAGCAAAATAGTTGAATCCCACTCATCTCTAACCTGAGAGAGACACTAGAACGCCATTTCTTACGAGCGAGCGTGTTCTGGCTTTACAAGTACCAGCCCAGTCCATTACCGAGTCCCTGAGTGTCTACGTTTATGGCAGGGAGAGAGACGGAGGCAGCATCTTATTGGCATCATAAAACACCATCACTGTCACATTGATCCTGTTTTATCCACTGGCTGACTGGTCCGGGCACCAGCAGCCTCTATCAATCAGCGGCGAGCGGCCTCAGAGAGGTCGACGCCGCCCAGCGACACATTCAAATATTTTCATCTCCATTTGCCAAGTTAACAGACTGAGGGCCTTTGGCAGCAGATGTTCATGGAGAATTATTTTATTCTAACACTTGTTTATCCACTCAAGGTTAACTGTTGATGTGTGCTGCTTTTTCTGCTTTGCTTCTACAGCTGAGAGCTGCACACACACTGTCGAACTGTCCCGCTCCGCTGAGTTTCAGCATCTTCCATCTCCTTTTACGTCACTTGCTGTTCATCAAGTTTATTTAAACATTGCAGTGTTTCCTGCTTCCTCTCATATGAGTGAAAGGCTCTGCTACATGCTGGATGGACACAAGGATAATAAGTGGTACCAAGGAGAAAAAGAACTCCCACACTCGAGGCTGCAGCGAGGGAAACGTCTTAACTGGGGTCGAGAGGCAGCCACGAGGGTTATGTGGAGATTTTATTTCCAATTCTGTCCGGAAAAATAGCTTCCATCTACTATTTAATGCATATTTAATCTGCAAGATTCTCCTCTGTCTGTCTCATCCTCTCTCTCTCTGGATCGGCTCAGTCTGAGATAACTCCAAAGGTCTTTGCAAAGAGACGGTGAATTTCCTTTGGCTTGGCTCCCTCAGAGGCCTCATCCAAATGACCCATAGAGACAAATACTAAATAATTAAGTCATTAAATGGTAAAAAAAAAAAGAAGAAAGAAAGAAATTGTGTTTTGCAGGACCTTCACATGATCACACGTCTTCAAATTCTGATATTAAGGAGAACCAGGCATTTTGCAATCACAACTGACTGAGAAAAAAAACTGTCAGACATCCACACTAACACATCTCTGGGAAATATCCTGATCTGTGGCGTTCACAGGAGGCTCAGTTAGCTGCCTCTGGTGTGCCGGTTGCCTTGAAAACCTGCATGCTCACTGATTTCATCTGCCCCAGCCTTCAGCGCAATGAAATTCAGAATTTTCATATAAACAGCAGTCGACAGTCGACACTGCAGCAGATGCTGCTTGGTTTGGTTTCACATTAAATCTTCTATATTTAAATGCGATAATTAATGATGGTGGAAATAACACCTGGACATGCTGTTATTTCATATACAAATGTATGTTATGCAGGCTTACACATATTTTCATTGCATTAATTCCTGACATTACTTACTTCCAATCATTTCCAGTGTTACTCTGCACTGCACCAGGTGGTTGTGTAGTATGTATCTCTACCAGAAGATCAAAATGAAAAGGTTCTTTATGGCTTGATATTCACAGTGTGTTATTACTTTGGCCACAAAATTATTTTGATTTACAAAAACAACCTAAAAAGACCAGTCTGTGGTAAATGTTCCCAGAGTCAATGTTATCTTTAGTGACGCACACTCATACATAATCTCATATTCAGTACATTCACATGTGGTTTACACTTTATTTAAAACAAAAACTGGAAATGGATACAAATGGATGAACTGCATTTATAAATATGAAAAAATACACACATTCACGCTCTGCCTCTCACCGGTCCTTCATCGATGCAGGTCAATCAAACATTCGGTGGTTGAACTGATCAGGAAACTTGATATGAAGAACTTCTGTATGTCTGCACATGTTTAAATTCCTGAGATATCAAGTGGTTTTGTCCAGTGAAAACTCCATTAAAGTTTAATCAAACAAGATGACCACGCAGTCACGCCTCAGCAGTGTTGACAAAATAGAGAGGGGCAGCATTAATTTGTGCAGTTGCGCTGTGAACAGAAAGTGGCCATCGGGGAAATTGGACCATGGAAGTGCTGAAACTGCAAGACAGACGATCAAAATTTCGGACCTGACAGAAATCCATCTGCTCATCTGAGAGACGGATCATTGATTGGGCAGGCAATTAATCAGACATTGTGTCCCGCCTCCAACTGCACGTCAAACGACAGAATTCAGCCTGGAGTCATCTAAGGTGATCAATCCTGGGTCCGATTTGTACAACGTTTACTGGGCTCTCTAACCACTCTCAGGATCCTCACATAAGGCCTGATCACAAATGAAGAGAAGAAACTTTGGAATCTTTTTTTCATACCCAAGATGAGCGATTGTCAACAGCTGGTTTCTCTGTATTGAAATATCCTTGTGATAAAGTCTGTGTTCACCACTGAAACAGAGAACTGGTGAGCTTATGGAGAAAAGATCTTCATTGTCTCATTTAAAGACAGACACACCTCCTACGTCTCTCACCAGACTTCAGGGCATCAAGTAGCTGTGTAGAAGAAGGATCAGGGCTAAAGGTTTGGTTAAAGAGTTAAACATATAATGAATATAGGACATGTATTTAAAGTGTGTTGACATCCACTTTTGCTTGCTCATGCTAAAAAAAAATGATGAATGTATCATATCATGTAACACTCAGCGGTGCTGTTATTGGTGGGCATAGAAGCAGTCGAATTACCACTCTTTGTTGAGAAAATAAATGCCCCTATATGAATATAAATGAGGCTGCAGTTAAATATTTCCAAACCGGCATCTGCAGTCGAGACCTCTCGGAGAGCGTAGGTCGAGATTTCCAGCAGGGAATACTCTTTACGGGAACTAAATGAGGAGACACATGGCAGGATTACAGAAGACAGGCTCAGACTGTTAATTTATTGGTCCTCGTGCCAGCAGGCAGCTTGACAAGGTGAGAGGAACCGGAGAGAATTTATTTAAGTGGAGAGATCCTCTGTGGATATCTGACATTTTCTAATAAGTAACTTAACACCTTCTTCCCTCTGATTGTTATTGTCCTCCATGTATTTGAAGGCCATCTGATTTATGGATCCTGTATTTAGAGAGGGGCGTGGAGGGAGGGTCGCCTTCATGTTGCAGTGTATTTGGGGAGTGAATGATCACGTCCCATGAGGCATATTATCGGCATCGTTAGTGTGCAGCTACACTGGTCTGTCTGAAATAGACAAAATATTTCGCAGGTAGATCTCTAGTTGATTTTTAAATGTTCTGAATGGTTTCGAAGAGGAAGCTTTGTTCACATAGTGATTAAACATCAAAGAAAATCAGGCTAATTAGGGCACCCATTGTTAATGTTATATATATCCTTTAGATTTAATGAAATCAAAGCCCATTTTCATACTATTCATGGTCAATTCATTCAATACCTACAGTAGTATTTATTTGGAGTGACAGAGTCTGCTATGCCCACCATGGAATCAGATGTCTAAGGAAGTACGCAGAACACAAAGCATGCATGTACAATCCAACACATTGTTTCTCACTGTCAACAGCCTCACTGTTTCCCCCTCTTTACTAACACAACTGTCAATGCAAAGGGAACACTGATTCCACCTAAAGCATTCTGTGTGGCAAAATACAAGGTGGCTTTTATTGTGAAGCAGCCACTGGAAACATTTTGACATGCTCCAGCCTTTACAGACAGAGAGAGGAGCCCAGAGAAAAGACGCGTTACTCGGTCTAGAAAGGACAGCTTGTTGGTTGATGCCTCCAAAATGCCTGAGCATCTGATAAGGATCCTCCCTGGATGCCTCTCTGTGGAGGTTTTTTCGGGCAGGTCTAACTGGGAGGAGACCCCCAGGCAGGCCCAGAATATGCAGGGGGGATTACATCTCCCATCTGGCCATCTGGAGAACGCCTCAGGATCCCCCGTGAGCCGCTGGAGGTTGTAGCCAGGGAAAAGAGATGCTGCCACAATGACCTTGACCCAAAAAAAAGTGGCAGAAAATGGATGGATGGATGGTTTTCCAAAGAGCAAAAGCACACACAGAGCATGAGCTGAAGATGCTGCGGTGCTGAAAAAGGTTCAGATATGCAGATTGGTAAAGTCGGCTCAGGGCTCAGCTCATGTTATATAAATTATACCTGCCTAATGAAGCCTCAAAGGTCTGCTTGGCCAAAATAACCTGTGTGGTTTATGATTATTATTGAAGGTAATTAAGGAAAATTGGAAAATGGACACAGTCAATATCATAGTCGGAAGCTCAGAAAGCAAAACTGACACTAAACTAAAATGGAACAACTGAGAGTAAAAGTAACTTGTAAAAGTAGAACTTTGTAGAGCTGTGTAGACTGTGATCTTTTTCCATTTAGAGACTAACAATCCTCTTTAGTGTAGCTCAACTTCAGCTCTCCGCACTTTATAATGCACTGTGGCAGGGGACAAGCTCTGCGCTCTATAAAAAGCATGATTCGGCCACATGGTCGAAGTCTGCGGCACATCAGACAGACGCACACTGGACAGCAGGGACTGTGTGAGGCTGGAAGGATCGAACCCAGATGGTCCATTTCTTTGTGAACTGGCACTGAGTATCCTAATTATTATTCGTGTGAAGAGAGGCTCCTCTTTGAGTCCGATAGCATTGGCTGACATGCCCTGAGGCGAGGCCAAGACTGACTCCGAAAACACTGCAAAACAACAGTGCTATTCTCCATGCTGGAGATACACACGCACACATACGCACACACGTTCTCTGGCCTGATAATTAAGACTCATTTAAAAAGCTAAAGTATCTGTGGTGGCGACATCACTCTAACTGTGCCAGCATCAACCTCAAACACCTACTGGTTGAATGGCTGTGCTGGAAAATACAAAATATAAAAAAAGACAAATCCACGGTCATATAGACAAACGCACACACTTAACTCCTCATGTAAGAACACATAACACACAAAGAAACACACGCAAAGTCTCGTGCTGTGACTGAAATAGCAGCAGTTAATTATTTCAGTGAATGAAACTTTTATAGCCCACAATCTTTTAATGGTGTGGACTGCGCTGCTCTTTGGTGTCTTTGTTCACGTCCACTATGCAAAGCACAGTTTAGTCTACAATGAACACAGTGTGTGAGCTGTCCTGCGCACACGCTGTACAGTGTGTTATTATGAGCTGATGTCTTCACAGTCTTTAAACCGAATAAAACAAGCATATTGTCTGAAACTACACTAAAAGCAACCATGAATGCAATCATTTTCAATATTACTATTTCTGACACAATTTATGTTTGGCAGCGAGCAGGGCATGGCTCTAAATACTACAACGCCCACGAGCCTCTGCCACGATCGCTGCATAGAGGAAAAGGCACGAATAAGAACTGAAGGGAATTAAAAATGCTTTTTTTTTGTGAACTTGGAAACATAACGTGGAACCATGGCAACCAAATTCATTTGAAATGAACGCAGAAATTGGAAGTGAGAAGTTGTCAGTGTTTATGCTAAACTGGATTATCTATATAATTGTCCAAAAACCGCTTCAGCGTCCTGCTGTCTGTCTCTATTTTGTCCTCTCTTGTTGGCTGTGCTTCTGCCTTTATTCCAGGAGGTCAGAGAGTTCAGTGCACCTCCACCAGTTGGCTCAGGACTCAATAAATCACCTGCAAGATCCTCTCACTGTCTCCCCCCGGCCCGACACCGGCCTTTGTTTGTGTTTCACACCCCTGCACTCGTGTCACATATTTAATTAAAGCATTTTGCATTATTTAACTTGACGACGTGAGCTCCCCCTCCTTTGGCACACACCTTTGAGCCAAGTTGTGACCAAAAAGCTTGATTCAGAGTCTGCAAGCTCGATAAATAATTAGCCAGCCAGAGGACGGTGGCGGCGTAAAAACACAACGATCCATTACCCCCACATGAGTGATTGACAGCTCCTCTGGTACGGTCCAACAGAAGGCAAAAAACATGACGAATAAAAGATGGATGTTCAGCTAAACTGCAGTCTGGTGCCACTACATGTACAACTTCATATCCGCACTGTCACACAGGCAGCAGGCCTGTTTATGAAAAAACAAGAACAAATGTCCACTGCAATAAAGATGAATTTAAATGGTAATATTTAAATAAAGCGTTGTTTGTGATAGATAGATAGATAGATAGATAGATAGATAGATAGATAGATAGATAGATAGATAGATAGATAGATAGA
>JBAJHX010000002.1:15463506-15478837 GCA_037176925.1 Amniataba percoides | reverse complement strand
CTCAGAGTTCATTCAATATATTCAGTTCTATATATATATATTAATTTCCTAAACGGCTTGCCATAATATGTATATATATATATATATATATATTATAGGCACAAGTGCATATGAATTCATTTCATACACAGTCTCATAGATAGAGAAACTAGACAGCTTGCACTCCCGGTGTGCTGGAAGAGTCATCTGCATTATCCCTGCACGTTGCCATGTTTTATAACTGTAAGCTGCACATGAATGCAAAATAATCATCTAATTCTCTTTCTCTTTGATTGATCTGAACATGTGCTGGAGATGGAAATAATTGCACTAAACTTTATATTCCTTATGATGCAAACATAAAAAGTATCCCATAGCATTGTTAGGGGGTAATATTTCATACTCAGTAACATTTTTACAGGGCTGGTTGTTCTCTGGTTTAGATGCAACCTGGACTTTGTCTCAACATGTTTCATGTGATATCACGTGGCATAAAGCAGCCATCAACCCCCCCAGGTGAAATGTTTGCAGGGATTAAGACTGTAATAGGCACATTTAAACCACAGAAAAAGAAATACATGAGGAGACACAACTAAAAGAGCTGGATGCTGCTGTTTGACACACTGTAATTCATTATTATCTAGCACACGCTGCTCTGTGACCCTGAGTGTGATTTGTTTGGAATGGTTTGTGTATTTAGTTCAGTGCACGTGTGAAATAGTGTTTGATATTTTTTACATGATTTTGAATCATTGTGATGTGCGTGAAATGATGTGCACACACACCATTCAGGTAATAACGATGCTAAACTTGACTGAAAAACCAAAATGGTTCTAAATAAAGACTCCAGGAGGTGAAAGACCAACCAAACAGTCTCGCTTTCTTAAAAAGAGCCAGAACATCCATCACCTGCCGTCAATCAGTCAGATGTTTTAATGTTTGAATACAGCAGGTGGCTGCAGAGTGTCAGACGACCTCAGTACTTTTAAACTCCTGACTACAGACCTCAACCGTTTGCACTATTAAGTGGCAACAGCTCAGTGAATCTCGGTTTATCCGGTTTGAGGTTTTGAGCACTGTAAACTGGCCCTGTCAGGAATCACGCGGCCTTGCTGAGCTTTATTTTGACAAGAGCAAAAAAAAAAAAAAAGCTGAAATATTCCCATCAAGCATGATTTTGAAATTCTGTTTGAACAGGGGAAAAATGCACAAAAACAACACTACAAGACAAATAGCTAAATCTGCTCTGCTGCCAGCTTGGAGACTGAAAAACGAGCCCCTCGGTTGACAGGCTGATAGGAGCAGAAACTGTGAGGCGAGGTCACCTTCAGATAAACTAAGCTCTGCTAAATCATTTATCACAGAATATGATAGATGGGAAAGTGAGACCTCGGCGTCAGGAATCATGGGACACGGCTGAGCGTTCTCGCCGCTGGAGGTCTCGGCCAAAACCAAACAAACAGCCTGGAGTCGAGCTGGAACGTCAGAAGAGAGATCAGATAGATTTTGATTACTTTTGCTGAGGCGTTCTTTGTGCTTCAGTAATTATTAACCTCGGAGGGTGGAAGATGCAGAATAATGAGAGTAAATAAAAATGAATACAGAAGATTTGGCGAAAAAAAAAGGATTTTAAGAGGATGAGACAGAGTGTGTTCCTTTTTTGTTTGATCTGAAGACAAGGTACAAACAGATCCACTGGTTCTTTTGTTCTGCCACCTTCAATACTCTTTGTACCTAAAAGTTAACTTAAAATGTCCACAAGTCAAAACTTTATCCTACTTCATTGATTTACTGGAGGTACGCACTGTAAGGTTTCGTGCTGTGAGGGTCGCCTTCCCAGGGGGGCACGGCGAAGGCTATTTTAAACCGCGCGCCAAATAGTTGCAATTAGTGTCAAAAAATGTGAAAATCACATGCATGGTACCCTGATTCAGTCAAATCTGAACAACCAGACATTAAGTATCCATTTTTAGATTCCCTGTGAATTACACTTTCCCAAGATTAATATAATCACTGATGTTCACTGTGAACAAATGTCCACGTAGGTAAAAAAAAAAAAAAAAAAAAAAGAAGGAAGAACAGCTAAGAGCTTAACAGTCATCAAGTTTTCTTCAGTGTCAAAGTAATCTAGTAAAGATATTTATGTAAAGAGGAACTAGTAGTTAGTTCACCATGACTTCCCATTTATAACCCTGAAAGTACAATGGAACTGTCATTTCAGGGGTTAAAAGATGATTATTTCCAGCTAGAAGATAAAGAATAATGTAACAGTTACATCTATAGTAATATATCTTCTGCTCTTTGATCTAAAAAAATTATGAACTTTATAGATGTGCAGTATTTTATCACTGTTGAGCCTTAATCAAACTATTCACAAAGTAATCAAATTACCACAAGGAGTGTATTTTGAGTATTGTTGGAGCGAGCATCAACTGAACATTTGAGTGACTGACACTTTTGTTTTTCTTAACTCCATTTCATGATATTCTGCCTTCATCTGTGTTGGCTGGACTCAAAGTGCTGTGGCAGAGCTTTGGTACTAACTTAATTAAATGACTTGCAAACTAAGTGAATCTCTAAATGAAGTATTTGTTGCACTGAATGGTAATGGCCTGCTCTTAATCTGTTTTTCAAATGTCAAGAAGACAGAAAAACAGCAGGAAACCATCAAACTCTCAGCGTGATGGTGATGAAGCCCGAACAACGTGACTGGTACTGATATGGCTTTAAATAAATAAATACATTTGAATTTTTAATTTGATATGAAACTGAAAGTCAACCAGTCTGTCTGTAAAGGACTTGCCTCATGAATTTATACTGTAATTTACTAACAGTACAAAAGCAGTACACGAATAAACAAGTCTCAAAGTAAAAGTCTGAAAAGTGAGTTGAACTGAGTGTGGTTCAGGATAAAATTCTCAGGAAACTTTTTGATGGACTGCTGATGATTTTCAGCGGCGACGTCTGCTCATCCTCTTTAAGTTTAATTTGGTTCCTCTCTACTCTTTGTCAGCAAAGTAGTGTTTGGACTTCATTACAGCTCGGGCGAGGTCTCCGCGGATCATTTTAGCCCTGAGCACCAGCCGCTGATGCTGGGGAAATGTTAATTACCTCGGCAGGCACATTCAACATCTCAGACAGTCCTCCCTGACACACACACACACACACACATGCAGACGTGCAGGGCTGGTGTCTGTGCCCCTGTGCTGCCTCCTTCCTGCTCTGGCTGTGGGTTTTGGAGGGACTGATACGCTCACCAGAAACAGCACGGCTCATCCCACAGGCACAAAATGTTCTAGAAACTTTGCAGTCTCTGGTGATGCCTTCTGTTCGAGGAATGTGACAACGTTCAGATAGTAAAATAGAGGCTACTGAGATTGCATCATTTTGCAAATGAAGTAAAAGCTGCCCCACGAGAGTCAGGAAGCGCTCAGCCAACATCGGTGCTGTCGGCATTGGTTAGTCTGATGCTCGATGACGCCGCGTCACCTGTAGCTGCTTCACAAAATGATCTCTGAAAACTTGGTTCATTTTTACCTGTGGCTGCAGAAGGTTCCCTGATGGTCTCATAAGTTTGTAATTAGGATGCCAATCGCTGTGGGAGTCACATGAGATCATCAAGCAAGATGGTCGCCTGGACTGAATCACCCTGACAGACACGCTTATGCTTTGTTCAGACTGCCAGCCCACATCCGTTTGTTGTCATAACCCAGATTGATTTTAGAAAGTCTGGACAGCAACAAAAACACAATTTTAGCTAAATCGGATCCAAACCACAAGCTTTGTGGGCTGAACTGGACTTACCCAGCTGTGACAAGCCTCAATACTGATGCCACGACGAAGGACAGCCTCTCGCACTGATTGTTATAAAATGGGATTTCTCAAGTGTTCTGCAGCAGGAACAATTGTTGGCTGTCAGGAGGGAAAAAAATGCTTTCTGAGGTGTTGATAATTGCTGTGAGAGGCTACTGTCAAACGGACACTGAATTTTTTAGACATAAAAGCTTCTAAGCATAAGGAGCAGTCCTCTGAAAACAGGTGTGTAATGTCTTCAGTGGATCTGATGAGCTTTCAAAAGTCTAAAAAAATAATCATGGTGAGGTTATCATGTATTATAATAACTGTTTGGTTCTGCATTTCGAGAAAAAAAACCATAAGCATCCGGATAACTTGAGTTTATTAATTCTGTTTGTAATTCATGTCTTCTGAGCCCCCCCAGCTTAATGGATGTGCTGTGCTAGATGCTCGAATGTGAATCAGACACAAACTTGCTCTGATATTCAGTGTGTCACATTCAGGTCCCATGTGTACACTTCTGGGTTAATTACCTGAAACTCAGAATATCACACAGCAATGCTAACATATATATCTTATTAGAATACAGCGGATTCATAAATAATCATGAATGATGTGTCTTCCTTATGTCCTGATTAATATTATTCAACTGTTGGCTTTTAAATTGGTGTTAAATTCAGAGACAGAAAGTTTTTAGTTCAAAGTAAAAATAAAAAGTTTGAACTATGACTTTTTATGAGCTTTGCTGCTATGGAACTGTTCAATGTCTTTCCTCTTCTTAAGATTTATTTAACTTTTGTATTTACCAGTGGGTTAGTTGTGTGTCACAGCATATTCAAAAACTTTACTGAGTGTCCTTCACAATTTGATGTGTTGATGGTTTTACTTGTGCTATGACAGGTCGTGGGTTGTCCGCTGAATTCTAAATACAAATGCTCTTGTACTGTAGTGTGGACAGATATATTGACCCCAGCATGTTATGAATGTGAACTAGGCCAGATTAAAACCAAACTCCTGACGCCTAGCCCGAGTGGCCGGCCTGGGAAAGCGGTCATAAAGCAGAGGGAGAATCTAACCCTCTAAAATCTGAAAACAGAGACGAGCAGCTGTCGCGCTGAGCTCTGCCGTCTGCAGATCAAAGCCGCGCTGCACGGTGGTAAGACGCACAATGAGACTTCTTGTTTCCTGCTCTCTGCTGAGAGCAAAGGACCCGAGTCGCCGTCAACACACACACACACCCCGAAAATGACAGCGAAATTGAAGGCTGGCAGAGAATGAGAGAAAATGCACAAGGAGTAAACAGACTTTAAAGGCAGACATTGATGGGAGGTGACATCATTGGACACTGAAACCAGAGGAATAGATTTCTTTTAAGGTTAGCATCTCTTTTAGGACAGAGCGACCCAAAGCTCCTCCTTAATAGAAACTCTGGGTTGCATGTGTGCTGCACATTGCACTCACACATATTTTGTACAGTATGCGTGTGCTAAATAAATCTGTGTCTGAAAAAACAGAAACTCTGATGCAATGCACAGTGTCTTATAAGTTTGGTTTTCCTAAAGAACCTAAAATTGCTGCTTGGCCTGCGTGAAGCACACAGCTTGTTACCACACAGTGTGCAGCAGTCAGGTAGCATGTGGTAAAAGACTAATGAGGTACATTAGCTGCTATCAGCACTTGAAAGTTCACAATATTGCACTTAAATGGCTCATTATGTAGCTTCCCAAATACATTTCCCTCCACTGCTTGTAAAATAACATGCAGTATCCTTTCTATGAGGACTGGTGTGCATTGCATATCAAGTAAGTAACTGCAGGCAGCACACACACATGGACTTTCAAAATGCTCTCTGAGATTAAATGGGTTCTTACATTTAGTGTAAGCTATAACTAATGCATCTGTGTGGTACTATACTAAAAAGACAATGACATTTCTTCTTATTTACTGGCAAGATCTCAAATGCCATTTGGTGTGTTGTGATACTTAAGAGTCTTGAAAGGTAGAGTGCCATCATGTAACCACCTAATGACATGAGCTCCTTTGCTTGTCTCAGCACTGTGCCCCCAGTGCCACTGGATTACTCAAATGACTTTTTATAGGTTTGACACAAACCCACACAACTCAACAACTCATCATAATCCTGTAAATTTAGATACATTTCATTCTGATTTAACTGACTAGGTAAGGTAAGGTTACAACACTGTCATTTGGACATGGTCTATATGAGCTCCTATACAAGGTAGAATCAGGGCCAGATGTATGTCGGCGTGCTCTTACTGCAGCGCCCCTGCATGTTTCACATTCTGAGACCTCATCAGTTGCTTTGATGAGTGCAATATTATCATAACCAGTTCAACTGATAGCTACGAAAATAAATCAACATTTTCTTTCAAAGTCCTGTCAGAAATATCACCTCTCACTGTGTAAGCCCCATGCAAATAAAGCACGGCGGCGCGTGTGTGCAGCTGGCGTGCTTTTCGGACTGTATGTCTGCTCAGCGCGTGACACTGCGCGAACACATCACATATGACCTTCCGCCGCCATCTGTCCTTGTCGCCTCCTAATTCTCCCAAATTGCCCTTTGACCCCCGAGCAGGAAATATGGCTTTCCTCAAATCCTCGCCTTCTCCCCCCCGAGGCCAAACTGATCACCAGACCTGTCCACCGCAGTCGGTCGGGAACTGTTGGTGCCGCTCACTTCGGAGAAATTCACCACACAAATACAGGAGTCACCGCATCCTCATAAGTCATCGCCTTCCCTGTAATTCTGTTGTGGGCGTGGGGAATGGCGGATTTATTGCTGCCATGTCTGATAAGGAATTAATGAGGGTGATAAAGTAACTGTAGGCCTCCGTACTTCCTGAGTGATCAAAGGAGCAATGGATGACTGCTTTGGTGAGTCAGAGGGAGGCTTCATCCTCACCGCGCAGCACACTCAGCGCTTCCGTGTATCTGTCAGCCGCGCTTTCCTATTTTCAGGGGAATTTGTCTCATTAAAAGAGTGCTGCGGAGGAGTCAGCGCCGATAACAAAGAACTCACACGACCTTGTGTGATTTATGAGAACTTTCTGTGTATATTCAAATCATTTCTATTCATATGCAGGTTCACGCGTTGGTCATGGTTTTACTTTAAGGTGAAACAAAAATGTGTCAGGCTAAGTACGCCCTACACTTTTATTTATGCATTTATGTGACCATTCAAATCTATTGCTGAACTTTTGCACGAGGTCAGGCTCCACACGCACCCCCATAAAGTCCACACATGTTTGGACAATGTGGCACCCAGACCTCTGCATCCTGTGATGTGTGGCGCAGTGCAGGCGATGGGTGTGGACGCCTGCTGTCCACATGTTTTATGAGTCCAGCTGACAGTAACCGTAAACACACGCTGCTTCTGGTTTTTTTTTGCTTTTTTAAATGGCGTCAGAGGCAAAGCTGAAATAAGAACCAGTTGTTTTCGGTTTCAGTCGAACTTCTCGTTGCTCTCTCAGTCGTCTTATCTTGAGCTCATGAATAAAATGTGAAAGTCTCCAAAGTCTGCGCCTGCTGACAAAGACAAATCTGTCCCAAGTTGACAGTGATATGGAGCAGTTCATATATATATGCCACTACGCAATGAGCTATTTCCACAAAAATGTTCCCACAGGACACTGTCGAGGTACTCTACTATGGTACACATTGACATTTCCTATAATCAATGTGGGTTTTGAAAAATCAACTGTATTAGTTTGACTTTCCTACACTGTCTGGAGTACTCTTTAATATAATAATATTTTCATTTTTTATAAAGGCTCAGCAATTTTCTAAAACACTGCAGGTCACAGAGGAATATGATCTATCAGGCTTTGCATACACACACAGTACTTGTTAAGGTGTATTCAGGCAGAACGTGAGCTGCATTTAAAACGTGGAGCTGTTGCATAAAAATTCAGTGGAAAATGCCCATGTGATGCTAAATTACAAAAAAAAAAAAACTTACGTGCAGCTTGAAAATGTTTAAATTTTGCACCTATCCTGGGGTTTTGTGAACTAAGCCTTACTCCATAAATGTACAGAGACGACGGGGGGGGGAAGGAGTGAGACTAAAGGAAAGTTACGGGCTGACTGAAGTTCCCGGGGAGCTTTGAGGCTGAGCTGTGTCTCTCTTTCACACACACACACACAAACACACACTCAGAGGCACACACCAAAGGTTTAAGTCCAAGCCCGAGTTATACCGCTGTGTTCTCTCTCTCTGTCTCCAGCTCTTCTTCTCTGTGTGCACCGGGTTGATTCCGATCACGATCGTGTTTGACAAAAGCAAAGACGAAAGAGTGGACAAGCTGCTTCTTTATTACAGCGCCCATCTCTGCTCCAGTCAGCCCCCTTTCTCCACGGAGGACCGTGGTGAAATATTGATTGGAGTGAGGCCTCCACTGACCGCTGCACAGATAAGAGTAACTAAATGATGGATCTTTCAATAGGATCCCTGAAGAGGGCCTTTAAAACAGATATCTGCTGTCTTCCAGCCAGAACTAAGTGCCGGCAACGGCCTCAGGGATGTCAGCTCTTATCTATGATGTATCAAGCTGTATTCATGACTGCTAGCAAAGTGCTATAGCCTGTGTTCCAGAGCCCCGGGGTTATATTCTCACTGACTGTTCAGGCTGCAGATAGGTTCCTCAGATCTGCCTTTTTCCTCCCTCCTCTTCCTCCTCTCTCCTCCCTCTCACTACCTGTCAAGCACTGCGAGCCTCTTTGCTTCCAGCCAACGCAAATGCCTGGTTGGTATTGATGGACAGAGACAGCTGTAGTGGAAATACAAAACGTTTGAGCGCGCTCGCACACACACACACACACACACACACACACAGCAGACTGTTTATAGAGGGTGCAACCAGAGCTGAGGGGCAGATTAACGACTTTACTTCCCAATTAGCCCACTCAGCAGGAGAGGAAATGGCTCTAACTGGCCGTCTGCTTCCTTTCTTCTCTGTGTATCCCTACACAAGTATGAGTGCACGCCGGCTCTCTCTGATCTAATTCTAAAGAGCACTGCTCTCTGACAGCTGCCCGCTGGCCAGGGACTGTCACATGTTGCCTTCACTTCCTGTTCATGTTAAAGCTCTTCAGAGGCTGACACAGGTCTGGAGGCACATGGGGGTTGGAAGTGTGTGTGCACAGTGCATGAGATACTGTTAGTGCTGTTAGTGAGTTTAAGAGGCCTTGTAGCTGCAGTATCTCAGAAAAGTTTAAGTAGTAAACTTCAAGAGTCATTTCACATCAAATCATTTGGAGTTTTTTTGTGGTATTATTTCAGTTTTTTTATTTTCATCGCACAATGTCATTTTTTATGTTAGTGTTGTTATTCCTAATGCTTACCCTGCACGCGTCGGCCAGTCATCCTCAACTCCTATAGTGTCTACTGCAGAGTTAGACATTTTCACAGAAACAAGCTTTTTCTTTCACCTTCAGACCTTTGGATGTGCATCGTATTGGGAAAAGCACAGGTGTAACTAATACCATTAATTATGATGTAAAATAATTGGAGTGTCCCACTGTTCCATGTCAGTGAATGGTCAGCAGCAGTCGGTGAACCAGCGAGCACCTCTGAACTGCTGTGCTTAAATAGAATACAGCCATAATTACATGTCTTCAGGTCTAGGATAAGTTAGACATAGTGTCTCAAGCATACTCATCAACAATATTATCCTTCAGAAAGACAGGGAACAGGGAAAGTCTCCTGCTGCAGGTCACTTTAAATATTGCCGATCTGACACACACCAGCCTGATGTGGTTAGTTGACCACCAGTTGGACACACTGTTCATCCGATGGAGGCAGCACTGAGTTGAACTGAGTTAAAAGTATACATTGAGCAGCTAGACTTGAACTGTCAAAGTAAATGCTCCTTTCACAGCAGACATTTTGGCACATCACAGCAGGAAAAACACAGATATAAATGATAACAAAAAAAACTGCCTTTTAAGTGAACCAGTTCCAAGAATTGGGCATGATGACTAATGTTGTGACTTGCTCAGTCACTTCATGAGACTGAGCCATCCCTAACAAAATTAATTAAATTAACCTGTGTCTGCCCAGAGGTTGATATCCAGCCAATACATGCACATGAGCTTCGCTGTCACCCTGCCAGTTAAGCAGCCAGCTGCCCCTGCTGCTGTAAACACGATCTGTCCCTCTGGTTACAAGTGATAAACCCATGAGGCCAAGAAGCAAGACCCAAGAACAAATGAATAATGATCTAAAATTATAAAATAAAAAAAGAATGAAAGAGTGTTAAAAAATGTTGTGTAACTGTTGGAGCCACACTGATCTGATTCAATGATTTACTGACTTACTGGGAGTTTGCACCCAAACTACTCAATCTATTAATATTTTAGAGAGGAGTAAAATTCATCCTGATGTTTCTTCATGATTTTCTTGGAGGAGTTCAAACTGTAAGTCCAAACAGATGTAACTGATGTGGCCTAATCTCAAAGTTACCCGCCGCCGAGCTAAGAATAGGCCTGAATCATTGAGCGGCTTTGTTTTCTGCTGAACTCTTCACAACTCTCCTCCCCGCCTGTTTCCTCGCTCTCTCTCTCCCCTGTGGGTATTCTCCTACCTCGTGAGGATCCCAGCCGCCCCTCTGCTGTCTGCCTGACAGTGCTCTGTCAAGCCCCGGCCTCGTCTTTCCTCCCCTTTGGTTGCCATAGAAACCATCAGCCGTGGAAAAGTACGAGCGAGTGGACTGTCTGGCAAAAGGACAGCGAGGGGTAGAGATAGTCGGCCACACCGCGAGACAGCTGCCCAAACAAAAAACAGAAGGAGACATAAGAAGAAATATGTTTGAGGATGGTTTACGTTATTTAAGGATTTTTATTTTCTTTTATGCCGCTGAGGTCCAGATTCTAAGATGGTGTTAGATTTCTGGTGGCTTTAGTACTTTGAATGAAATAATAAAAGTAGATTCTTCAGTCACATGGCTATTCTAAAGTCACCAACAATGGATGACACCCAAAGATCCAGGAACTGAAGTGCCTACAGACGCAGAAACTTGAATAAATAGATATAAAATGTGCTCACTTCTTCAGTTTCATGCACACTCACGCTGGTTTCTGACACTTTACACTGAAGAGGAGTCTAATTAGGAGGAGGACAATGCCAGTATGTAACAATGAGCTCATATGAGGATGTTCAGCTTCTCAAGCTTCATCTCCAAGCTGAAGCCATCAAAAGAGAAAAGTACACAAGGCTTTCTTGGAGGAAAAAAAGGAAATGAATCAGAACTAGGTCTGGCAAAAAAACGAGTAAAACATTTTGAAAAAGTTCTGCTCCAGCGGTACAAACAGCGCCGCAGACATTGGAAATCAATCAGTCTCCTTCCTGCTCTGTGGAAACTGCGGAGTTCACGTGGAGGTGGGACCAAAACATACTTTGGAGGTGATCACTAAAGCTGTAACTGATGGAATTTCCTGAAAAAGGTTCTTCAGATGTCTTCAGAGACATCGGTCAAAGGGGGGGCAGGGGGTCCTTTCATGTTCTGGAGCTTAT
The DNA here is from genome assembly GCA_037176925.1 of Amniataba percoides. Taxonomy (NCBI): domain Eukaryota; kingdom Metazoa; phylum Chordata; class Actinopteri; order Centrarchiformes; family Terapontidae; genus Amniataba; species Amniataba percoides. The sequence goes on along the minus strand of JBAJHX010000002.1, from coordinate 15,467,532 downwards.
GGTTGTTTTTGTGTACATATGCCATGACAGATCATTTAATCCACAAATGACACTGTGTTATCTTCTTTCACACTGGCACATGAAATGCTGTAGAAACAGACAGTGAAGACTAAAGACACCTGTGGAATTTCTGACCCCTAATCGTGCCATGAGGCAGTGTTAGGTTTTTGTGATTGGACAACATGGAACATGTTCCTGTTGTGGCATTGAAAAAAGCAAGTTAGAAAACGGAAGTTAACAATGCAGATTTTTGTTTTAAAAAAGCACCTTATTACACCACAAGGATACAAATAGAGATTCAACCTCTGTTTCCATCCAAGCTGTGGACACTGAGATGTGAAGATGAATCATGGTTTATGGGAATTCATGGAGACAAAAAGGTTTATAAAACAAATAAATAAATGAAAAATTGCTAAATAAACCATGCTATGAATACATATTGAGAAAAATATTTTTTTCAATAACATTTTGTTTATTGCTGGTTATTTTATTACATTCAATAATATATAATTATATTCCAGCAATTATTTCAAAATATACTTTTTAAAAAAAGTCTACTGTGAATGTCTTTGTCGATCAAAACAAACAGGACAGAGCCAACAATGAGACTGACTGTTGCATAGCAGCTGCATAAAATGAAAATGTGCAATTATTACTGTGAAAAAAAATCTGGAAATTAAATTTTATATTTCAATTTACATTATATAGTCTATAATGTAATAATATCTTTCAATATAACAATAATGTTAACTAAGAATGTTTAATTTAACATTTCAGTCATATTGTTATATTTGTCAGTTTAAACTGTCCACAGGATGCTAACACAGGTGAAACCCAGGCAGGTGAATGTAGTTCCACTTAATTTCACGTGTCTTTAGCTTATTAAAAAGAACACAGTAATTCATGAGGCCAATTATTATCTTTCCTTTTCTGAAATAAGTCTTTGACCAACAGTTATTTCTGTGTCAGTGCTGCTGGCTGCAGACTTCTATATAACAAACAGATATGACTTCTATTCTGTATCAACTATTACTTTGATGTAATTTAATATAAGGTGTAAGTGTAAACCTTTTATGTCAACTTTCAAGCTTAGCCTTGAAACCTTTATAGCACAAACGCATTTACCATAGCAGTGCAGGCGGCTGGGGTTTGCAGTAAACATGCAGTAAAATCAAAGCTCAGCTATTTAGCAGCCTGTCACTGGGCTGAGCTCTACATGAAACGAAAGCAAAGGTTTATTTTTTTCAAATGAACATTTCAAGGAAGGGAATAGTGCTGTGAGCATGAAGGCAGAAGTGAATTTTAAATGTGTGAAAACTGAAGGCTGTAATATCTCAGTCTGAATGCATCATGTTGATTTTTAGCATGAGAAACACATAATGAGCAGCTGATTCAAAGCATAGAAAAAGATATTAATCCGATAACAAACCGACTATTTAACAAAGCTGAAACGTACAATTGCTTTTTATTAAACACAAGGCTGTCGTGTTCACAGAGAGGTGCTAACATGGAGTCAGGTGCTACAAGTTGCTCTCATTCATAAAATGACAGGAAAGCCTCATCAGCCGCTCACAAGCTACACATTTGTTATTCAACCACACTAGTCTATTTAGGGCATCTTCAGAGGGATTTGATCATCAATAATGAATGGCTTGCCCCTGTTTCAGAGTGGGCTGGTTTAATCTCGATCACATGTTCACACTAACAAGCGTGGCTGTGAGCCTGAGAGCTAATTTAGCAAACACTAACTACCACATACGTATGCTGTCGTGGTGCCCGGAGCGCACACAAGCACCTATCCTCTGCAGAGCTGTGTTAATGGATGTGTGAAGTTGTGATGCAACTATCACTTGTCCCATTTTACTATGATGAGCATTTTCATTTCACACTGCTCTCTGATCACACCAATACACACTTGAGGCAGCAGCAGAGGCTTGTTCTGGACTCCAAGGCTCTCTGGTTTAAGTGACCAATAGTAGACAATATGAATGAAAGTGTATTTCCAGCAGTAAAGGCGTTTGTGTTTAAAATGAGAAGATTTTTCATTCAGTGGCCCAAAGCATCAAAGTTTGGTGTCTGTCTCTCAGTGCTGAAGGTTAAAAACTTCATTCTAGACCTGCCAGCTTGTCATCATCTGCGATCACTCAGATGAGATGTGGTCCTGAGGGGTCCTCATGGTGGGGCTTGACATGGCTTCAGAGGCCAATCCTGCAAACACGGGTGATACTGCAGAGCGGCCGTCGCCTTTCTGTGCAGGGAGAATGATGCACGGACGTCACCGCGCAGTCTCTCTGACAGAAACAGAGCCGGTACCACCTGTCGGCCGACCACCCTCCTACGACTGCCTCTGTGAGTCATGCCTCATCTGGAACTGTCATCACACTCGGAATCCAATTAAGACACGAGCTCCTCCACCATGACAGAGAAGCTAGTCTGCATAAACACACTGCTGCAGCTACAAGTGTACCAATCAAACAGTGAGTCATTCTAAAAGAAAAATATCTCTGTAATGCAATGCACTAAAACATAATATGGGGGGAGGAGATAAAGTAATAATTCTCTGAGAGTGACACACATTACATTCACATTACACTTTTGACCTGTGGATAATCTAAAAGCAATTATTAGTGCATCTTGGGTGAAATTAAGACAGCTAAATGACACATTGCAAAGCTTTGCTAATAACACAATGAAGCTGCTAATTGTTCTGTGCAGTGTGGATTGTATCTGATGACTATTTAAAGCACCAGCAAATTTAAGAGTTTCTATTCTCCTATTACTCACTGAAAGTGCTCTTATTTTGAAAATTAAAACAAGTATGCACTTCAGCTGCCTTCCCCTCTCTCTGTGGTCTGCACCAGCTCACTTCACAAGCCCCTCCCCTCAGCGTTGCTCAGTCAAAAACAAGTGTTTGCTCACCTTTCAGCTAAACTACGTCTGCTCTGAGTTAATGCATGAACATGCTCTGTCAGATACTCTGTTCTGATTTTTTGTTTTTATTCAGGCATGGTTAGTGATTGGTGATCTTAGAGGCAGCAGGTGGAGGAGTCTGATTTTTATTAGATAATCTATCTCAGTTTTAACAAACAGGACTAAAAGTCATTGTTAAAGAAGTTACCTGCTTCTATTTTAAAGTCAACCGGACATGCACATAAAACTTCTCTAAGATGACGAGAGCTGCAGATATGGGTGTTAATTCTTTGTAGGGTCATCACTCATCATTATCATCATTTCAGTCATATCATCTTCATAATGTCATTTCATAATTACATAAATAATGATAAAGGCACTTTAAAGGTGGTAGGTGACCTGTAAAAAATATGTTTTTATTCATATTTGTCAAAATCTTCACTATGCTTTGACAATGATACACAAGAATACAGAAGCACTGAGAGGCAAATGAGGAAACAAGTTCATTTTTCTAGGTCTTGTTTCGTAATTGTAACAAGAACAAACTTAAATGCCAAAGTTCTAAATAGGACTGAGACTTACTCTGAACACAAGCTGCATAGTGTACTGTCTATGAGCCAGTTACCTACAATTACTGTCATGTGGACAGAGATTCTCCCAACACTGAGCAACAAATGCTTTAATATATTCCAGCAACAAAAACACAGCAAACCCATTCCTTCTAACACGCCTCTCAGGGCCTCTAATAATAATCTGTGGGATCAGGCTCCTCTGACTCCACATACTGCTCTAGAGGCCATTTGCAGGAATCCACCATGTCTGAATCAAAGCGACCAATCAGAGCAGAAGGAGAGTCTGAAAGAGAGTCGGTCTTTCGCAGCCTGCGGGCCGCCTCCCTCCTTCACAGATGCACTAACTCCTTCTCACCATATCTTCAGCGAGCAGATGCAAGCTGCCCGTCACTGTTTTTCCTACATCAGTTTATACAATGAAAACGAGTAAACTGGATAAGAGCAATGAAGAAAAGCGAGCAAAAAATTAATCTGACCAAGCAACAGCAAGCTGGAGTGCAGCAGAGAGAGGGGGGAGGAACTTTAAAGTTACACTTTTGTCTAA
>JBAJHX010000002.1:15438994-15455608 GCA_037176925.1 Amniataba percoides | reverse complement strand
GGCCGCCTCGCTGTGAAGACTCCACCCACTCTGAGGGGGTGCTTTTTGTAATGGAAACACAATCGAGCCAAGGCGAGCCGAGTCGAGGCGAGCCGAATAGGTACTATCAGGTACTAGTGGAAAAGCGGCATATTAGGACTGAAAAAGACACTGAAAGAGTAAACCTGGAACAGTACACTTGAATTTTTTTCATCCGTTTTGTCCATTTGTACTAACACTCTAATCCCACATTCAGGCACCAACAGATTCCACGGAAAATACAGCAGGACATTAAACTAATGCAGCTATTTTCCTTATTGATATTCTGTGCTGAAAGGCAGCGGAGTATTCGGACAGTAAAGAGCCTTTGACTCCAGCTGTGGCTCAACGATCACGGCTCATGCACAGTTCCTGCCTCCAATTAGGCAGCTTCTCACACCGAAGTAAACACTTTCTCAGCTCCGGCTGCGTCTTCTCCTCGACCGTTGTTCCCGTTCGAGGCGGCGACAGACCCGAGAGTCGTTTTAGGACGCCGTGAATATGGCCATGAGACCCTTTCTGTGTGCTGCTGCAGCTCGAACACTAAGAGGGGGGCTCGAATGGAGACGGGACCTCTTTGAGACCTCATTTCATTTTATCCTTTACGCGGCTCTGCATCGATTGAATCAGAAATTTGTCAACACACACCAACAGGGAGCTCGGATGTGCTCAGCAGGGATGTTTACTGACACAATGGACTGAACCTGAGTCATCCGGCTGAAGGAAGATCTTCTCGGTTGTGTTCTGCTGTAAAAAAAAATTAGACTCAGTGCCAAGTCAGAAATATGAAATGTGAAATCAGTCATTAAACTGGGCTCATTTAGAGCAACCATGAATCCCTCTTTATGCCAGCTGTTGAAGGGAAAAAATGAACAAAAAAAGCTGCATCGTTTGTTGCCAAACCGGTCCCAGCTCACTGCCCATTTTGCAGATCAATTTGCCTGCAAAGTGCTTCGCTGTTTTCCATTTGCATTGTTTTTAGCCGCTGCGTGGCTCCTGGGAGGGGATAATCCCAGTGTACCAACGGCGTTATCTCATGCAAAAGAGGAACTGAGCTTTTCACACATGCAGAAGGAGGTCGCAGCGATTGGCTGAGCGACGGCTGTCCCCGCTGCCGACGGCCTATCGGTGACCTTGAGGAAGCGAGGAGGAGGTTGTGTCCGCTCAGCTGCCCGGCTGCTGTTATCACTGACAGACACCATATCACCTGTGTGTGCAGGCGAGGGGCAGATATGTGTGTGTGTGTGTGTGTGTGTGTGTGTGTGTGTTTGCCTCGCTGTCTACGTGCCTGCTTGCGTTCATACAGACTGGATGCATCTGTCTGCGCACATTTGTAATCAGGAGCAGCAGCTGCATGTTCATACTGATATGAGAGCGGATATTTACCGTCAACAAGGAGACAGCAGACTTGGTCTCCTGGCTCAATCAAAAGATGTGCGGGTCATAAATACATATTTTCCCTGTTTTTTTTGTTTTGTTTTGTTTTTTTTAAATGCCAACAACAAAGAACATTTTCGGGAAAAAAGTAAAAACCAAGGCAAACAAACGGCGTCTGAGGAGCTTCTCATACCTGCTGTTGTGTAAATTCTCACAAACAGCCTGAGGAGAGCACACAAATCCATGCCCACCTTGCAAATTTAATGAGATGTTTTGAATGAGTTTATATGATGGTTAATAGACTCTTTTGTGCAAGTTATCCCTAAGCTGAACACACATGCAGGGTTTTTTTTTTCATAGCTGTGGATGTGTTCAGGCTCGTCCCTTTAACCTATTCAGGGAACTGAGGTTCAGTTTTCCTTATTAAATGTACAACAGTGCTGGCACAGCGATGTGTCTCCTTTTTATTTATGTCTCCTACATGGTTTATCAACAGAGAAGGATGCTGAAGAGCATTTTAATCCAATGACGCTGTTACAGGGTCATTGGATTAAAATGAGTCAGCTAAAAGCATAGAAAAGGAGAGTTTTTACTTTTTTTTTTGTCATTTTCACTGCTAGCTAAAATTGATAAAATCACCTCTCAACACTTGTCATTTGAACATTCTTGCTACACGTTCAGCTGGAGGAAACAGTGAAATCTTGACTTAAAGTGTCAGGATGCTGAGGTGATTTATTCAGCGTGTGAGTGACAAAAAAAGCTTTGTGGTTAATCCTGACGACAGGGTTTCCTGCTCACACCGGTTCTGTTCATACAGCTCACAATGTGAAGTTAGAGATAAAGTGTATTCTCATAAAACAGTTTTACAGTGGGCTCCGCTCTGCGTGAGCTCTCGGACACTTTCTGCTCTTATCAACGACTTCCTGCTCCGATCGCTGTGAGAGGCCGAGCCGAGCCAGCTGACCGGCTCTGCCTCTGCCGACTGGTTTGGCAACAAGTGCTGCAGTGTGTGTGTGTGTGTGTGTGTGTGTGTGTGTGTGTGTGTGCGGGGACAGAGAGCGGGAGGTGGTCTAGGACTGAAGCCAACAAGCAGGGAGGGTCAGAGGGCAGGGAGATGCAGGAGAGCCAAATCTACAGACGGTCCACAAACACACCAGATTCTACACGGGCCCTGTTACACACTTACACGCACACACACACACACACACACACACAGTTACACAAACACTGCTTAGATATATGCCCAAATTTAAGATTTTAATTAATATCGCACAGAGAGGAGATTTTAATCAAGGTCAAACGATTGAAAATATTTCTCTTTTCAATATCAGTGAGTTCTTATATTCATATAATGAGAAATTATGCTAAATTGTGCTTTTGGAAGGCCATTTACACCAAATACAAAAAAACAAGTACAGGCCTGTATATTTACTACCTTACCAATGAGACTCAGACACCCAGGTTAGCAACAGAGACGTCTCAGTCTTTACTACCTTACACTGGACTGATCGACTGCTCACCTTTAGCTCTGTTTTGGTCTCCATCAGCTCATGAGGGAAATATCTGGCTTAAAATCCTAAATACTCCTCTATGTTTTCCCGATAATTTTAGTCAGTGAAAGCTGGAATAAGGGTTTTGTTTTAGCTGAGAACAGCAGGGAGAAACAAAGCAGTGTCGGGATGTTTCTCTGTGTAAACTCCTCTCATGTCTCAAAGTTTTTGATTCACTGTTGATGTCATCATTGTCCTTCATTGTCCTTTTTCCCCAGTGCGCTACTGTGTATTTATGTCCTTTTTACCTTCTATACTTTATATCTTGTGTCTATTTTCTGCACTTACTGTTGTATTCACCTGTCTATCTTGAGCTGCTTTAACAAGTGAATTTCTCCGTGGTGGGAATAATAAAGTTTTATCTTATCTCATGTTAAAATATTGATGCAGTCTTTCGTTCACAAACAAACTGATCCTTTGAGTATAAAATGTCTTTATTATATTTTTTTGAGTATTTTTCATAGATAGGACAGCTGAAGAGTTACAGGAAAGGTGGGAGAGAGAGAGAGAACAGCCGGGAATCAAACCGGGGTTCGCCACAGCCCAAGACCTCATATATGGACACATGCACTCTGCCACTGAGCCACCTCTGCACCCAAATGTCTTTATTTTTATGAACTTGACCAACTTGCATGAGACTAGTCAACTTTAAGAGCAAAAGCACAAGTGCTTATTGAGCAGATCAGACAAAGAGACCTGTGAGCAGCCAGTCGGAGCTTTAATGTGACGAAGGAGCAGAAGCACCAGGTGTCATGAGCACTTGCGTCCTCTCTGCTCCTTTTCACAGAACTCAGTTTGACCAGAAAAGAACATGATGTAACTCAGCCGACCTCACTGTTGTACAGACACACTACTGTATACCTGTGATATATTATTATATATAACACACAACTGAGAAAACAGAGCTAAACCTGAAACAGCTCTCTGCACCTGTGAATCACAGAGATGGCGAATGATGACCTCGCACGCCGCGGCAGCTTTGCCTCCAAGACATGTTTGCATAACTGAAACTCGATTCAGCACCCACACGCACACACACACACGGAGTGAAACGGGCAAGATGACAAGCTGAAATACTCTCTTTAAAAAAAAACAGCTTGCCTTTCTCATCATTTTCAGGGCTTTTCTTTTTTTCTTCTTACCATTTGGGTCATTTACATAGAAAGTATAAAAACACACAGTTTCTGTACTACTGAGCAGATGGCTAAGTATTCCTGGATTTTTATATCCCTATACCACACTGCACAGCCTGCTAATGGCTAATTATATAAAGTATAATGGTTTAATAATGCTGAATGGAGAGAATGAAGATCTGAAGTGCAGGATTATTCATTTAACGTTCCCCGTAATCCTCTGCTGCAGAAAAATAAAACCAACCATTTCAAAGAACGCTCACCAGTGTCCACAGCTGATCGGAAATCCACACAAAGGCACAAACAAGTTGGCTTAGATTGTGACGCACGGCCTGAATAAAGCACCATAAAGCAATCTTACACCTATCTGTCTTCCACCTCCACACTTAGGAGAAAACAAAACAGCGAGCGTGTGAACAATCTGCTCTGCGTTCTCTGTGATGATGAGCCGTTTCACCGCCTGACGGAGCCGGCGGAGTCGAGCTGACGCCAGATGTCCCAGAATAATGGGCCTCTCTTTGTGTACCTGTTATCTCTTCGCCAGCCACTTTGAATAACGAAGCAATCTGAGGGGCTCGCTGCATGCGCGGCTCTGAGTGATGGTGATTACAGATATGACGGTGATGTGGCTTGATAAGAGTGTCAGCTGAGTCCCTGTAATCTAAGTAATCAACATCCTGAAGATGATTATGGCTTTTATACAGCTGTTATACAACACTCGAGGGCTGTCTGAAAAGTTTTCCGATACAGACGATTACAAATGTACGAATAAAACCGGCACAGATCTGACCATTAACTCCCTCACTGGTTTCTGCAAAGGTTGGCATGACAGCCCATTAAACATAGAAAGTATCGCGTCAGCATGCTGGAGGGCATCCTGGATCATCAGATTGTGTGGCTAAAAGTAGGTATATAAAAGAGTATTAGAAAAAAAAGATAAATACAGTTACAAGGTGCACATTACCTTTTTAGCACAATGTGCTATAACCTTCGTGTTTCATGGACCGTGGTGCAGTTTCAGTGTATTCAGTGAATAACATGTTGCATGATGCTGTGTGTGTGTGTAATGAATGAGGGTCGCAGCACAAACTTGTAAGTGCAGTGCATCATCGAACACATTACCAAATGGGCATGTTTCGAACATCTTACAAAGCCTTTAATCGAGGCTGGATTACCCAGCAGGCACAGTGAGCAAAGCTCGGGGTTCACTGAGTGTCTGCTGGGTTTAGCACAAGCACAGAGACCTGGTTCCAGGTAGCACAGGAGCACTGTTCAGCCTCTGAGTGCAGGTTACTTCATGAGAATAAGGAGGAGACCGCATTAATGCAGAAAGTTCAGAGTATCACTGAAAATGTGAATATCTCAAAATATGTTTTACCCCCAGTTAAATCTGCTCTAATCAATATTTCTGATATAATTTCTAGTTGTGGGTCAGTTTGCTATGAGTAATGTGAAAGGGGTCACCCATAGTGACAAACCCTAAAAAAAGAAACACTGAGCATTTTAACACTCATATCACACATATACACTGTTTTGGTTCACTCTCACCAGCACCACTTGTTTTCAGTGACGATGAACAGTGGTGCATTTAGCAGCTAAAGAGATGCATATTTTTTCTGAGGGAGGTGGTGGAGCCCAAAACAAAGCTAAATGGAGAGTCTATACTGAATTGATATTCACCAGGTGGTCCGAAACAAGACTCCAAACCAATGCTAATCTTCTCTTCCTCTGCGTCTGCTGGCTGAGTAAATAGACATTTGTTTAAGTAACTCTCCTCTGAATCTCCATCACCTAGTTTATTGCAATGACATTATTAGTGATTGTTTTCATGCTGCACAACATAAAAAAACATGGCAAACACTGACTCACCTGGAGCTGCAGGACTAAATGGTTCTTCTCTCACTGGAGGCAGCTTGGCGTTTTATTTTATTGGATAAAAATGCTGCAAAGTTCAACATTGTTACAGCATCCAAAACAGCAAATCAAGTCCTCAGTACGGAACAACTCAACATTTCCATCCCTGCTCTGCTGTGTGTCGCCTCAGTGGCTTACAAGTCACTTGTCACAAACAGCCCAAATGTTTTCCTCTCTTAATATAATCTAATAATCTAACATATATTATCCTGAACTGGGATATTCTGTATAATGAGCACCTTGACATTTGATCCTTTAAGGTAAATTTTGAAGTACTCCATCACCGTTGTTTAGTTAGGGTTAGTTAGGGTACGTTACGAAGAATTCAAATTCAAACTCATCGCTGATTTGCCTGTGCGCTGTCTCATGCTAACACCTCAGCAAACAGCACCAAAGGGCTTAACGCCACCTTACTGTTAACCTGAACCCGAATCTGCATAAAGTAATGGAGCTCTAAATGAGCAAGAGGACAAAGAAAATAACTGCTAATCTTCACATCACAGTAATCCAGCAAACGTACAGACTAGACGGCGTCTTCACACCTTTACGTAATTTCCCGTTTATGGATCAATAACCCTCTGAGGCGCTGTGGTTCCTGCAGGACACTTCCACCTCATCAGACACAGCCTGGGAGGGTTATTGATCACTGCGAATATCCTGGGATTTATTAACACGTGAATGCGGGGCTATAAAATCAACAAGGCATGACAACTTCCACGCACCGTTTCACAGGCAGGGCTGAGGCTCACACACAGATGGTGTGTTTAAGGCTGGACTCGCTCTTCACCAAGCACACAGTCAAAGGTTGTGGACAGATGATGAGCAGGGCATGCAGCCTTCGTCTGTCCTCACATATCTGAGTGCAGTAGTGTGTGTGTGTGTGTGTGTGGGGAGGGGGGGGGGATCTCCAAAGGATTCATTTTCAAGATTCGTAGTTCTGAATGTCAGAAAAATTCGAAGATTCTTTGTGGCAGTGGCCTTGTGTCCTGTCACTGACAAAATGCCACAGAGAAGGGAAAAATAAGCCAGCGAGGAGCAACCCTGTGTCTGAGAGGAGGGGGGAGCCCGAGCCCGCAGGGGGAGACTCGTCTGTCAGCGTGACTTCATCACGATCACGTCTGCCGCCCAGACCGGCCGCGGCTACCGAATGACGTACGCCAGCCGACGCCTGCCATCCATCCAGAGAGGCTGTGAGGAGGATCAGTGTGGCCTCTCCTGCCTCCAGTCCCAAAGATCAGCCGGAAGCCACTGCAATTTAAGGCTTATTTAACTTTTGAGGGATTTTGGGGACGTTTTGTGCAACAGTACGCATCCACTCGGAAAACTAAAAACATATTTTTCTCCTCAGCGGTTTTTGAAGCCGTCCCAACAATCCCAAAAGGACCTGTGATGACGCACACTGGCAGCTGAAGTAATACTTAAGTCATTTTCTCAACAAAAGCCATAAATACCTATCTTTGAAAACACAACTTCAGTGGCAAACAATGAGCTTGGAGCACACCCAGCATGAGGACGTCCAAACAGACTGATAAATTATAGTTACGGTCTTTTCATAGGATTCACTGACAGTATGAAAAATACAGAACACTGACAGTTATATTCTTCACTAAAGACGTCTTACAGTTTGGACATGAAATATGAGATTTATTTACATATTCAATACACATCTTAAATTAAAGAGCAGTGTGTAATATTATTCTTGACTCACAAAACTCAAAAAGAGTGTGCAGAAATAAGTATTTTCCACAGGTCAACAGTCAAACTTGCATCAAACTTTATGGTGAAACAAATCTGGATTAGAAGCTCTCTGTAAGTCACTCAGAGTCACCTGCACCTGCTATCACGAGCTCCTACACCTCCCCCCTGATCAAAGGAAGGTGGTGGTGGTGAGGAATACGTTGGCGGTCAACCTACTTGCCAAGATGGAGCTATAGAGGCTTCTTATGTAACGTCTGGAGGAACAGCTGCTGCTGAGGAGTTCAAAGGGATCCGCCGCCGTGTTCGAGGGATGTCAACAACAAGGAAGGCTGTACCTTCACCGCGTCCTCACTGATCTTTTTTCTCACCTTTTGTCGATCAATTTGAACACAGTACCGCCCCACAGACAATAACCCCTGTTGAGTTGAGGAAGAAGATTTAATCATCTTTAATATACAGGTCTGTCATGTTCTAATAAGTTTCACTGTGAGGTTTGTGTTATTTGATGGAAATTAGATCAAAACTACTGTAAGAACTGTGACACTCATTTTCACCATTTTAGGCTATTTGTGTTCCAGGTAAAACAATATTAATGTCCTTTAAAGAAGTGCACTACTTAAACATGAGCAAAAGTTCATTAATATGGAATCTATTATTGGAAACCAAATGAAAATGGTCTCTTTTGTATCTAAATGGTGCAAATTTTCATAAATCTCATAAGAAATTGTTTGAAAACGATGAGGCATTTACTGACCCTAAAATAAAGTGTGACCAGACGTTTCAGTTTATTAGTTCTTAGCCTTCACAAGCTACTCAAAATACATTTACTACCAATTGTACTGCTGCTGTATTGGCCAAAAAGGTAACCCAAAAAGTCAGATGTTACACATTAACAGCCCTCAAAGTGACAGTATGTAACTTTTAAAGAGAAAAGAACACGATCTGCCTCTTTCAAAATAAAAGTTAAATTCATGAACATTCAGACAAGCTCGATCAGTTCAGTGCATCAGGATGTTTTGCTGTTAATGTCAGAAAACGAGTTAGTTAGAGTCTGATTTCACCAGTGTGGCTGTTTTCTGAGGCCCAGGCTTCAGTGTACAGAGAGACGAGCAGCTTCCTAACATAACAGCGCTCCTCTCCTGCAGCAGTGAAGCCCTCATGTGTCAGAAAGGATGCCGTCATGTGCACCGCGTTTAATTGAATTAGCCGGCCTTCAGACAGGAGAGTAGCCGGAGCCGCGCATGCATTTGGCATTACGCGCTGACAGTTTATCTGAGCGGCAACAACTGGCGGTGAAACCCAATTCTCCACACGGCCTCTACTTTTAGACCAGGAAACGGGGGGTGAAAGGTTCAGCGTTTGTAAAAGCATGAAAGGCCGGAGACCGACAGCGCAGCGGCTGGTTAAACAGGTCATTTAAGTGACCCCGCTGAACCGCTGGACATTCATCCACCCGCTGCTGTGCGAGAAGAAGGAGAAGGAAAAAGACCACAGGAGACGGCGTGCTGTTTTTGTTTTCTTTAATGGAATGTATCTTTTCGAGGTATGAAAATAGATCTCACGTCCAAATAAGAAATCGGACAGTGGCTACAAAGGGCACGGCTATAACTGTGTGTGTAATGATGGCAACGGGAAGGCATGTCAGAGAAGCATCACAGCAGTCGCATTAGATAAAGGGCACGGTTATTACCCTGTTTGGGAGATGACAACAACACGGAGGCATGTGTCGGTCCGGCGGCGGCGCGCAGACAAGAAGGGAAAGTGGTGGGAGACACTTCCAACAAACAGGAAACAACACGGGCTGTGATGAAATGCAATGTTTCCTGACCGCAACACACCCATCTGTCATAGAAAACCAACGCTGAGGCCTTTGTGAGACAGTTACAAGTGTACCCTGTGTATCACCACATGTCACAGCTGCAGATTGGAGATATAGTTTTGGGACCACGGTAAATGTCAGTGGGTGGAGCCAAAGAGTCTGTATTAGTTGAACTTGTTAGCAAGAGTGCGTCAGCAAGGAGCACCTCCAGACAAAATGCAAAAATGGCAATGTCGACAGCATTCGTCATCTCAGAAAGTCAGCAGGTAGAGAGTAATCCTATACATGCCGGCGTGCTCAGACTGAAGCTCGTAGCTGCACCGCGTTGACTTCTTTAACCAACCTCCTGGAGCAACGGGGCCGTCCGCCAAGCTCGAGGTCAGGTCCTTCGTACTGGATCAGGAAGCATTTGTCCAAAGTTCAAATTGATTCAATCGTTTTTAAGATCGGTTTGCTCCAGCTTTTATTTTCAGAGTGCACGAACTAAGGCAGAAATTCGCCCCCACCCACTCAGATTTAACGTAACAGACGAACATTTCAACGGACACCACAGAGCATGTGACGTCCCGTGTTACTGAGCTCTTCTCTGTGACCACCGGAAACAAACTGAGGGTAATAGTTTAGTATCAAACTCAGATTTAAGACTCACAAGAAAGCAGGACACAGCTTTAGTATCTATCAACACAGTCAAATAAGATGCGGGACAGTCACTGGCGTGTGTGAATATCATTACGATGCTCCACAGATACTGATCAAACAAATTAGGTAGAGGTCATGCAGGTATCTCATCATATATCTATAGAACTTTAGTATAGATTACTCTGAGCTGCAACACTGCACAAGAGAGAAAAATGCAACGTGATGATTCTTTGGTTCAGTTGGAAAAGAAAAACGTGGACAGTGACACATTTTAGCGTCGATGACGTGACGCGACTAACCTACGGCGGCCGTCCACAGATAGCTCTATGTACACCCGATGGACTGTGTGTGTTAACGTGTAGGGTATGAACCTCTGAGCGAGTACGTCTGGTTCCGCTCTAGCAACAACCACACTGGACATTCATCAACAACAGAACACTTTTTTATAGAAAATATATATACACGTAATAAATAAGGGATAAACCCATCGCACGGTAGAATACAGTTGTTTTCTCACATGCTTTTTGTCCATCAGTCTTTTGTGAAATTAGTCTCTGTATTGAAAAGGGGGGGCGGGAGGCGCTGGTCTGTGGAAATCACTACATGGAAGAGGCCTTCTCCTGGGGGACGGAGCTCAGCGGTGAAGCAGCAGGGGGAGATGCAGCCCGGCTCGATGTTCATCCTCCAGTCGAGTGTCCAATTAACCTGGGGAGGCAATCAATTAGACAGACTGCAGACTGATGGCAGACTGGGGGGGGGGGGGGGGGCAAAGGGAATCTAAAGTCACCTGAAACATGGACTCAATATAACAGGACCTCAGGCTGCTCATTTCATCTCGACAGTCCGAAGCACAGCGCTGGCCCTCACATAATGGAAAAACCTTTATTTCCTCTTTCACTTTATCTGAAAGTTTTAACTGAGGATACTTCGTTTTTTACATAAAAGAAATAAGCTTAAGTAGAAAAGTGAGGATTCTGGCTCAGCAGGGCCGCAGAAATACCCATGAGGTCAAATCTCCCAAAAAAAATAAAAATTCTATGAAAACTAATAATTAAACGACACTGTGTACTTCCCTGACCCGGTCACAAAGCCTGTGTACATTTTATAACATTATTACATTATAACCTATAACATTTTAGTGGGGAAATATGGAATCCCTCAAATTCCACCAAAGACAAGACCTCAGACCTCTGGTAGTGACGCCCTGCTGCTCAGCCTCGATCTGTTGGACCAGTATTACTCAGACATCGATCATGGCAGGTTCATGAAACAGCTTCAGGTTCATTCACTACAACCTGATCAACAGTAAAGGGCTTTTATTTGACCTATTTAACCTTTGCCTTTTGAGGATGACTGTAAGTTTTCACAGTCATGATAAGTGACCACATCGTTCCCTGATCTTCAGTCCACTGAAGCCTCAGTGTGACAGCAGATCTCCATGTGCCACTGAGAGCCACGTGTATTTAAAGACCTGCCTCCCTGACTGACACGGGCTGCACACACACACACACACACACACACACACACACACCTGGCTCTGCTGCTGTGCTACAGATCATATTTTGGAAGTGCATGTGTGTATATCCAAAAACATCCACCTGATCCACAGCGACCTGATCTGATTTTTGCGCGCAATCTGTGCGTCTTTATGCAGAAATGTGGAGCCTCTGAGGCGTAACTGACTAGTTTTTACATGTTCAGCAAGAACAGTGCGAACAGAAACACGATGCCCCTCTGATTCACCTAATTTTTTAATGGATTATATCAACAAATATAGATCCTCTCAGCACTGATGTAAATAATTACGCATCGGGTGTGATTAAAATCTGCTGATCTCCGCGCGTGCAGCTCTGTGTGTGTGTGTGTGTGTGTGTGTTTTGGATGAGATGAAGCCCTCCTGGTGTGAAAATCTCAAACCTGCCTGCGAATGATCATCCAACACACTTTTTCACCTCCATGACAGGGGGATCCCAAACTTTTCTTTAACCCCCCCCCAAAAAAATAAATAAATCCACACCCAGGCGGAGGTCTGAGAGGAGCAGCGCCGACACACACATCCGGAGGAAACAGAAAAACAGGACTCCAGGGGATCCCCAGGTGGTCCCCGGACCCTCGCCCCCCCCCTCACGGCCCCGTCTTACCGCTGTCCGGGCCCCGCGGGTCACGCCACGCTGGGCGCGCTGCGGGCCGTCTTCTGTCCGGACATCTGCACCACCAGCAGCTGCTGCTTCTGCCGGGTGGACTTGACGGCCAGGATGGCCTGCCGGTTCTTGTACTGGACCATCTGCAGGGTGATCTCCGCGTTCCAGCCCTCGTCCTGCGGGCACCTGAAGTCGATCTCTTTGCCCTCCGTCATGACCACGGTGAAGTACACGTACTTGCCCTTCCGCTCCACGCAGTCCACCGTCTTCATGTTGGCGAAGTGCAGCTCCTTGACTTTGCCCCCGTCCCCCCCTCCTCCTCCTCCACCTCCTCCTCCGCCCCCGTGGTGCGGCTGGTCGTGCTGTTTGGGCGGCAGCAGCAGCACCCCGTCCTCCGTCAGGACGCACAGCTTCTTCTTCCACAGCTGCAGCAGCCCGTCGCTGCGCTTCTCCAGCAGACCCTCCTTCAGCACCTTCCTGCCGTTCTCCAGCATGTCGGCCGGCTGCGGGACTAGGACGGACGCACGGACGCGCGGACGGACGGAGGCATGAGACGCTGCCGGTGACTGCGGCGGAGAGCGGCTGCTGCTCCTGTGAGCGTGTGTGTGTGTGTGTGTGAGCGTGTGCTGCCCGTCTGACTGTCTGCCAGCTGCTCTCGGTGTGTGTGAGCAGCTCAGAGGGGGCGGGACGGTCTGATGGAGACGCACCGCCCCCCCACAGCGTCAGTCAGCCTCCAGCCTCACACAACAAGAAGGGCTTCATCTACCCACACTGCACTGCTGAGGACTCGAGCAACTGTCACATAACAACAGTAACGGTGGTGTTATTGACAAGAACTAATGATAAATAATATTAGTAGCAGTAGTATGGGACTATAAGACTATTTATAAATGTTCAAATTAAATTAAAAAAATCATTTAAAAAGTTTATTTTTTAACATTATATCCTGCATAGTTTATGAATTCAGGAGCACTTTTATTTATATTCATAGCTGTAATTAAAATAAGTGATTTGCTAAATGTTATAGGTTTGTGTGGTTTGGTTTGACAGCACTGCTTTTCAGGAACACACCGCACAAAGTGGACAAAGTGACACCTTGTAAAAATAAAAGGTAATAAATGTTTAGCAAAATGTGTGACCTGCTCATGTTTCTTGTCCAGTCCCCAGTGAGGACTCACGATGGGGTTAATATCTGAATCCAGATATTTTGTCATAGTCTTTCCCAGAAGTCAGAATACTTCCTTTACTTGTGCTGTATCACGTTCACCATGTTATCACACCTCCTGCATGTATGATCAGCTCTGCACTGCAGCCAGTGTGAACTTCAGACCAAAAACTCAAGTCTCTTCACAGGTAATGGAAGAGCTCTGTCTATTTTTAATTTGGATCAGTTACTGCCCTCTCCAGGATAAAGTCTGACTAATGGTTCGCTTAGTGTTAGTGTGGTATTCAATGTGGTCACCTTATTTCATTACAAACCATAATCCCCATGGAAGGCAGTTAGAAGAAAATTCTCACAGCAATGGCGCCCTCTACTGGTTGTCCAATAAAATGATTTGTACAAATTACCTGTCCAAGCATGAGCAGCTGGATTAAATGTTACCTTCATATGAATGTGTTGGAACAACCTTAACATCCCTGTGAACATAATGACAGACCAGTCAAACATATCAGACATGTTTAACCAATTTATTCATGAACATACACGTACAGTTATTGAGTACATTAGTATTTTTGTAGCATAGCATTTTGCCTTGACAACAGCTGCTCAGAAGGACCCTACAGAAACCCTTTCACGTCCTTTTCCAATGAACATGATCTGAATACTCCCTGCAGAATGAGAAGTACCCTGGCTCTCCACAGTGGACACAACGCTGCCCAACACAACCAACACTTGGCTGTTTTCACAACTTAAGAAAAAAAAAGGCATAAAGGATGGACAGGGAGGGAGGTGGGCTACGGTTTCTTCTCGGTCCCCCTCCTGGCTTTAAGTATTGCTCTGACATGCTTCTCTGTGGCCTTCTGGGTTATAAAAGAGGGAGAGTTTGGGGCAGGGGTAGGGGGGCGGTGGGTCATTGGCCAACATAATGGCCTTATCACACTTCCCCTCTTTCTTTCACAGTGATAAAAATGAACCAGGACCTCAGCGGCTGGGCTGAGGTCCATGTGAGTCACCCAACCGTCACGAATTGGCGACACAAGAGGTAAACGTCATAAACTGATGGGAGGGAGGGTGAAAGGGGGGGAGTTTTTGGTGAGCTTAACATGTCCACAGACACTTCAAAACTCAGTCTGGCCTTTCCTCGTCCTTCGCTGTGCTACATCCGCCCAACCCTGTTCCTACAAAGCTTCTCTGAACAGGCCACGTGTGCCTCCTCCGGTAAGAAAGGTCATGGACTTCAAAACCAGACAGCACAAGTTGAACTCTCCACAGAGCGGGGTTACTACACCGGCCCCGGTGCCCGTTTAGGCAGAGGGGAAGGAAGGGGCGTCGAACAAAGTGCTGCTCACAAGGAATACTCAGACAGCTAACCGATGACAGGACGCCACTGGTACACCACACACTAGTACAAAGTGCTATAGAAAAGACGACAGCCACGCCACTGCGAGCCTACGAGGAGCCTGAAGCACTGGATTGTTCGGGCCGTGTGGCCCCTAAACTGGCCACCCTGCTGAACTGTCTCATCCTCCTTCGCCTCTGAAGAATTCTCTGGAATGTTAAAGAGACTCGACCAGGCTGTGCCAAGCCCTGGGAGCTACCTGTTTGTACGACGAAGAGGTCGAAACGAGCTTCCTTTCTGTGAAATTTAGAGGAGTCCCATCTCGTCGAGGAGAGGCGGACTCCCTTTGACGGGGGTTCGCCGATGGTGCCAGCTAGTCTGCTTACTGGAATGTATCAAGAGTGGAAAGTAGTTGAGCACAAGTGGCGCAGGAAGTGGCCAAAAACACCAACTCCGGATCCCATGCTCAGCAAGATTAGATAAAGTGGAATAAACGCTGGCTGCACGTCACCCATCTGTCCTCCGTCACTAGAGCTGGAAATGCTACAGTGCTTTTAGAAGTGCTAAAGGCCCCGCTAAGAGTAAAAAAAAAAAAGATTCACCTGGGACAACCAGAACTGACCAACCTGGAACTTTGGTAGGAGGTAATAGGAGGGGGCGAAAGTGGGGGGGGGGGATTATAAATTGACGTTGCCGCGACGCAGTCTAAACCACAGCTGTTGTCTAAGAGCAAAAACAACAAAAGACTTCACAAGAACCCAAACTAGTTTTAGCAGTGAAGAAACAAGTTCATGCTTTTTGAGGGAGATTTTTTTCCAGTATTCTATCTATTGTACAGAGAAGGAGGAAGAGAAGGAAAAAACAGGTCTAGTAAAATACTATGTATATTGAGCCACACAGCTCCCAGTATATTACCATGAGTTTTTGTAACAAAAATCTTGAAACTTTTTTTTCTTCAAATTCTCTACCAAGAAAAATACAAAACATTATAAGGCGGTAAGTAACTATTTTTTTTTATATGTTTTTTTTTTGTTTTGTTTTTTTAATTTGAGAAGCCGTTACAGTGCAGTTGATCCTCAAGGCAGCCGGGCCAGGCTTCACTGCTGCTTGCACTCAGCTGGGGGGGCTGCATCCTTCTGTAAGAAATCACAGGGGGGGTGGTGTGTGTGTGTCGGGGGGAGAGGGGGTGTTAGGACAAAAATCGCAACACAAACGTGGCTTATAAAAATCTGATCCACACTCAGCAAAGCCTTTTAGACATAAAACATTCAACAAACCGCTGGACCTTCTGAACATATGAGAGGCTTTTCATCTCCCAACATGAATCATTCACAGGTATGAATGTGGGGACTATGACACATTCAGATTAGACACACTGTGACAAATAGGATCTGTGGTGGTAGCATCCTCACGAATGCAACGACTACAAATGTTTTGGATTCTCGCCGTCAACTGATTGTGACAATGACCCCATCGCTGTGGTACAAAGATTCTGTAAGTGTCACTGTTTTACACAGACTGGGCTGCAGAAGGATCATATTGATATTAACAGGAGAGATGCCAATCAGTATTACGGGCGTTCCTTATTTCTTTCATCTGCAAATGAACAACTGTTTCCACTATTCTAGGCTAAGGTAACAGAATAAACAGATTGGTATCAATCTTCTGATTAAACTCTCAGCTGGTCAGTTCATTGCTTCGAGGTTGAAGCTAGCAGGCCTCAAGATCAACTATGAAACAGCGCGGACATGAAACCTCCACTCCATGAAGAGGAGGTGTCGGAGGATGTGAAGAGGCCAAAAGAATTAACAGTTAAATTCACAG
>JBAJHX010000002.1:15422913-15436118 GCA_037176925.1 Amniataba percoides | reverse complement strand
GTCTTTGTCAGGACACCAAAGATCTTTAACGAGGGAGTGTGTGTGTGTGTGTGTGTGTGTGTGTGTGTGTGTGTGTGCTGGGAGGGCTGATCTCACCTTGGGATCATAGTCAGGGTCGTTCTCCTCATCAGCCTCCTCCTCGCCTTCCTGAACAGAGCACAGACCGACTTCAGACTGCTGGCTTTCCCTCAGTTAACAATCCCCGTCTCTGACAACACTCAACCACACATTTCTTGCATGTGTGATGAGTCATTAATGTAGCCTGTGACTTACCTCATCATCTGCCTCCTCTCCCTCTTCATCGTACTGTAAAACACACATGTAGATTAATCAGAAAAACCTGTAACGTTTTCCCAAAATACAAATGAACTGTCTTGTACCTGGTGTGCAAACAAATCCTACATCTTAATTGTCTTTCTTACTTCATAATAATTTGGTTTTATAGTAACTAATGTTTTTCCCAACCCATTACCACAATATTTATTACAACTTGTAACAGCAGACAGAGCAAAACCTGTTTTTATCTGTTCCTTTGATAATGCCAAACAGTAGCAGTCAAAGATTAGGTGACACTCACATCGTCGTCATCATCCTCTATGGCCTCTCCTGTGAAGTAGAGCACTGCCCGAGGTACGATGCGCTCGCGGATGAAGTGGCCGATTTCAAAGTCTGCAGCCAGGACCGCCTCAGAGTCTTCATCCTGCAGACAGACGAGCCACTCAGTTAATGACCACACTCTTCACTGTCACTGTTTTACCAAAGTTATTTAGTTTTGCCTGATTAAATGCTAAACTTAAACAGAGGAATTAAAAAGAAAAAAACTAACATTTCAGAATCACATCTCATATTGATCCCAACAACCGCTGTACTGATCCCAGAGAGGTCCAGTGAGAGTAATACACCATCAACATACATCCAACAATCCACTCAAAGTGAAAATTACTTGTTGACAACAAACGTTGACAACTTTGAAGTGAAACTTTATAGGTACTTCCATTTTTGTTTTTTTTAAGAAAACTAAACTGTGAAACATTGTGGCACAAAGTTATTTCCTACACTGCTCTATAAATAATGTCATGGAGACTGAGGAAACCATTTTGATAACCTGGCTGATAAACCAGTTAAAGCACAAGAGGAAGTACAGATACTTACCAGCTCTCCATTTTCTGGAACTGTAAGAAAGAGAAAAAAATAGTGGAGATAGTTAGTAAACCACGAAAAAAAGTTCTTACAGGGAAACAAAAGTAGGCAATGATTTAACAACAGGCCGATCAGCTCTGCCTCATTATCCTTACCCTCTGGTGGGGTGAAGAAGTTGAAGAAGGAGTCGTTGGGGACCGTTTTGGTGACCGTCCTCACTGTGCCGCGGCCCTTGTGCTTCTGTTTCTTCTTGATTGTTTTCAATGTGACATTCTTGCCCTTTGTCCAGTCAATCGTGCAACTGTGGTGAAACACAAGGAGGCGGCGGGAGAGAGCAAGGTCAGTATCCAACATTTTAAATGTCAAACCTAAATGACATCTTGGGTTTATTTTAGGATTCTAGCTGGTGCACTCAATCAGCAATCAACAATCAGAGAAAAGAGATGCAGAGAGAAATGCTTTTTACAGGTCATGCAGGTTGTTGAGGGGGTGTTTTATTAAATATCAGACCATGAGTCAAAATGAGACTGATGTTAGAGACGGTACAAAGAACAAAACAGGGACATCTTAAAAAAAAAAAAAAAAGACTCCTGAGAGTTCTCATTCTTTTAGTACAACATGACCATTTCCATTTCTAAACCAAAACTGCAACAGGAAAACAGTTGATTCTCTTACTAGTAGAATACAACAACATATTCAAGACTTGTACATCTCACTGTAAACCAAAAGACTAAACTGAAAACACAAACTGGGCACTGCGCTCACCCTGTGCAGCACATGATCTCTGGTCCGTCGAAGGAGAAGGGGTCGTTCTCGTCGGGCTCCGACCTCATCTTGTAGGTTTTCGTCAACACTGTGTTTGTGAAGAAGTCGTTGGGCTCGAAGTGGAACTCTAACGTGAAGCTCTGGGGAAGAACGCACGAGATCGGATTACGTACAGTTCAGAGTTAACGAACCGGCCTCGTCCATTTGATGGTAATTATTGTTTTCACTCACCATGGGTTGTCCTGGATCTGAGAATTTGACTTTAATATCTTGTAAATGTTTAAGGATGGGTTCATCGTGTTCCTGAAGAGGAGAGAAAGCACCACAACATTTAGAAGAGGATCATCCAATGTGGGTTTTGGTTTCTAGTAAAATCCATACACATCCAATACACAACTCGTCCAGCAGGTGGGAGCATACGCTGTTTTTTCATTTCTGGAGGCAAACACTGTCTGACCCATTTTCACCGCCTCTCCAGCAGCTGGCTGGATGAACCTACCTGCAGCATGTCACTGAGCAGGTCCACGTTTTTGAAAACCGTTAACCAGAACTCGGGGATGCCTTTGGGGTCTTCTTTCTCCTCGTCCTTCTTCTCTTCCTCTAACTTGGCCTTCTCCTTCATCTCGTCCTGGTTGAGGGAGACATTTTCTCTTCAAAATAACGCTTGCTCAACTATTTCTCCCCGTTTCACACATCGCACCATACCAAACAAAGAGCTTTTTCACCGCCCACAACCACAGAGACAGCACTCAGCCTTAGGGAGCAGACAAAGAGGAAAAAAAGGGAACGAGCTCCATTTAATACTCAATACAATCACTGCACTGATTTCATCAAGCATTGCTGCTGCTTTGCAATTCAGACATCTGATCAGTGATAGTGAAGAAAAACTTCAATAATAAATTCTGCCTTATCATTTGCAGGGTTGCCATTTTGTAAACTAAAAGTGAATTCCCTTCTGAGAGAGCTGCATGCAAGAAATGTGAAACTGGATGCAAAAAAAAGGGAAATTAAAAAAAAAAAAGGCAGAAAGCTAAGTGTTCAGACAGGAAGCATGCAGGTGTATACGTCACCTGTACCTGCTTACTTACTGTCAGCTCTTCCTCCTCATCTGCCTTCCATTCACATTCCTCATCTGTGGGCTCATAAGCTGCTTTCACTATGTCACTTCTCTGCAGAGAACAGGAGACAATGATGCAAGTTAAAGTTTGTTCCTCTAGCTATCAAGTCATGCACATTTGACATTATTTGTATCATCTGATTCTTACGAAAAAATGAAAAGCCCTCAAATAAACAGAATACATGGTTAAACGTGAGAACATGTGCTACAGATGCTATTCTTGTGGGTGTGGCCATTTCAATTCTCAGTTTGAGGACTGATTTTAATAACGTGGTCCACATGCCGCTGAGCTTTCACAACAAATCTATCGAGATTCGAGTGAGCAGGGTCAGTCTTCCTTGATGACAAAATCCTCTGTCTTGGTCATGCACTCTTCCATTCTGAAAATACTGCTGAGTCATAGGCCCAAAAGCAGTATAACAGCATGATCTCAACCCAAACCAGTGGTTCCAGTCCAGTGTGAGTATAGAGACTGTCAGAAAATCTTTATAAATGATTCATCTTCACACCGCTGGCCATACATTTGGGAAATGACGCGTTGGTTTGTGCTCATTTCATTAGGCCCTGGGGCTGAGATTAAATCAAATCTGAATCATGATTAACACTTACAACGTAAAAATGTTTAGATAAATCGTTTTTCCCCATGAATCTCAACAGACACTGTATGAACAATAATGGAAGTCGTCACATCCATTTGGAAATCTCTGTCAGGAGATTATCATCAAATGTTTATTGCAATAAATTTGTCCAAGTGTTAGACCACCAACTTATCAGGGATCTGCTGCTTTGTTTCCTTCTGCAACTACTTCTGAAGTCTTGTTTGGACTCAACAAGCAACGTGAAGTCATTAACTCTCGTTAATGCTGCACATTCTTCAACATTTTCTGCCAGTTTTCAGACAAAAAACAGCCCTTAGAGTTACAGCCCTTAATTCAAGTGTAAATGATAAATGCTTCTAGAGTAGCTTTAGCATTTTATGTTTACATTTATCAGTCATAAGAATCCATCTGCTTTACAGAGGCAGTCAGAACAACACACTTTATCGCACTGCCAGCTGAATCTTGAAGTTGCTTCAGAGATGAAAGATTGCCATTTGGCAGAATCATACAAGGTTGGAAGTTCTGTTAATGGGAAACAATTGTGATGCTACTTTCCTCTGCTTAGTTTATGCTTTAAGGAAATCTAGAGTTTAAGTGCATCAAGAAAAACACAAAGTACACAAAACAGAAAATGATTTCAAATATAGAAAAATATGCTTCTACATTAAAAAAGCCAAGTATACTCAAAGTGCTGATAAAGACAATGTGTAAATGACGTACTTTGTCAAAGAGGGGCTGGTAGAGGGCTGCATACTTTCTTTCTAGTTCATGAACTTCTTCGTAGAACTTTGCCTCAATCTGGGCACATTTGACCTGCAGGTTCTTGAGGGCGTTCACACGTCTCTTTACAACCTTTGGTAAACTGTGGGGTGACAGACAGCAACAGAAGTAAATACAAGAAAAGACGACTGCAAGTACTGCAAGACAGAATGAACAAAACAAATACACACAATATGTACAATATGTCACTTAAACTAAAAGAGAACAACACAAATGACGGAATGTGCATTAATGTGGCTCATCTATGAATTGTAACAAATTGTTGAAGTCGAGAAGGTATATTTCTCATTTTGTGATCATACAGTCCCATTTGCTGTATACCCAGGCCTCTGCATTTTAAAGCAAAATGTGCTTCATGGGGAGCAAATGGTAGCAGAGGACCCTGCCTCAGAAGTTAATCTGCTGAGAGCTTCAGAACACAGCAGCACACTGCAGAGCAGCACTCTCCCCAGAGGATCTCTAATAAGTGAGGATGGCCAGGTACACACAGTAAACAAACTGAAACTATGCCAAGAACAGCTTTTATTGTGATTTGCTTCATATAACAGCAGAGTGAAGAAATGATGTTTTACTTGTGTACAGATTTACTGCTTTATGCTTGAGGAGGTCCTGGTCTGGTTGTTGGCATGGATGATGCAGCAAGGTCCTTAATATCAGAAGACTTTAAAAATATTGTCTGTGCATTTGCTAAATTCCCTTTAAAATGATATTCAGATATACAGCACTGGATGTTTTATATCTGAGCTCTGACTTGTATCCTCATTGTATCATGTATCACTGCATCCTGAGACCAGAACTCAGGTTGGCCTCAATTACATAATATCTGCATAAATCTACATAAAGTATACAGTATGTTCTAAACAGTAATGTGTTGAAGCAAGCGGTTTCAAAACTGAAATGAGGGGGAAGCACCTTCAAATGTTTCACTCCAAAAAACGATGGGGAAAAAAATGCAGCAGGATCAGAAACGGAAACACATGATTTGTTTTGCAAAAATTATACTGACGTGAGATGACAGGTTTAAAATAGCTGCACTGCTGCTGAAGTTTCAACCACTTTGATATTTTGTTATGTTAATAAAGCCGAAACCTTTTTTTTTTTTTTTCCTCCGAGACTGGATTTGAGGCCTTTAACATCAATCGACTTATTTTGGAGCAGTAATTCGGAGGCGACTTGGCTCTGAGAGCTGTAGTGATGCTGCACAGAGTCGAGTTTCTCTGCAGTGGTAAATTAAAACGCCTGCACTATCCTGGCAGGGGAATGCATGCTTGGTCCCAAGTGCTGGGATGTTGTAACTGGTGAGTTTGTTGGTGACTGCCAAAGACTTGACAAGTTGATCAAAGGGCTGCTTACTGATGGTTTTGCTGAGGAGAGGAGCAGTGGGTGGGTGGCCCCGCAGCCAAGGCACACGACGACATTCACACCAACTGTACCTCGGTTCTTAAATTATTCTAACATCAAGGAGATGGTGCACCATTTCATCCCTCTTAATCACCCCTCTTGAACATTATGTTGACTATTAATTGGGTTTTTTGTAAGAGACAGAAACACAGCATACTTCCACTAAAGTAAATATTTAGAATGGTAGGAATAAGCCCAATTTATGGCCAGTGATCTCATACCACAATTCTTCAAGTGTTTGTAGCTATACAAGAAAATGGTCTGAAATTTCCACTAGCTCCATGCATGTAAAATTTGGCACATAAATGGACTCCAGTCACTTGACACACTGGCTGCTGTCTTTCACACAATAACAGGACATGTCTCAGATACTGTCTTTTGTCTTTTGCCTGCACTCAGGTTGCCTCTGCTGACCTCAGTTTTCTTTCCATCCAACTGAGCCAATCAGAACCAAGCTAAACAATGGCAGTGTATCAAAAAAAAAAGAAAGAAAGAAAAGAAAGAAAAAAACAGGCTGCCAAATGGCTACCTGTCTGGCTACTCAACACAAAGAGTGATGCCTGTGAAGCTGCACCAAACTCTCCTGTCTCAGCTGTTGATATGGTTAATAACTGACCTAACTTAGACAGATGTGACATTACTCTGACGTGGGCATGTGAGCAGCACCCTGGTGAAACCTGTCTGTTGCTTCCATGTGGACTTAAGCCATCCTGTGTTAGATAATTGAATGTTTCTTCACCTCTGGATTCAGTGGTTTTATCCTTTACTGGAAACCTGCTGCTAAATATGAATATGAATGAACTTCGCTTGAACTTGATTTGCATAAAAGAATCGTTACTCAAGGTGCAGTCACCACCTCGAAAACTAATTAGCATGTAAGTATGCAATTGGAGAAGCAAAAACATCCAGCGACCATCAAAGTCTGAGTAAATGATTTCAACCTACGGCTGATAGCCCACAGAAAAAGGATTCAACAGAGTGGTTAAAAAACATCCACTGTGCAAGCTAGTGAGAAAGTTTTAGGTTAAAAACAAACCTCTTTAGTTTGTTTTAGTCCAGTCCAATTTTATGCTAAAATGACTGACTGGAATGTGCTGATAGAAAATGTAAAATGCTGCAGTTAAATAAACCAGCCTGCCTTTTGTCAAAAGGTTTTCCATCAGATGGTGTCAGGTAGCCATCTGCTATTAAAAGCATCTCCCCTGCTTTAGTCCTAACAGATGCTCAACATCTGATTGTGCTCTTATCCGAAGGGCCTATGCCGTGTGACAGCACCTGCTGTCTTGGCCTGCCTCTGCTTCCTACTTTCAGGTCCTCCCTGACCGACTGGCCTCACCTGCTGGGAGTCTGTATGAGTCAGTTTGCCTGCTGAATGTTTCGCTCCTTCTCTCTCTTCAGGCATCCGATTTGCTTTTGTTTGACTGCTTTCAGTTTATCCTTCGTTTATGCCACATGTAGACTTATGTTAGCACCTACATTTCATTCTTGACTGTTGACTTTAAAAACATCACGCTCTGCTTATTTT
Source organism: Amniataba percoides (assembly GCA_037176925.1). Classification (NCBI taxonomy): domain Eukaryota; kingdom Metazoa; phylum Chordata; class Actinopteri; order Centrarchiformes; family Terapontidae; genus Amniataba; species Amniataba percoides. Next base: position 15,428,791 of record JBAJHX010000002.1, on the reverse strand, counting down.
TTAGTTATCCTTAATAAATGACCTGCTTAATAAATAAAATGATTACTGTGTGGCCCTCACGTCTTATGGCCTGAGTGAGCTAGGCTTCACCCTGACGAGGGGGTGTGGTGGCTCTGTTATACTGTGGGGGATTTTAGCTGGCATGGTTTGGGTCCACTTGTACTCTTAGAGGGCCACTGCAGATCAATCCAAAGTTGTTATGAGCGATCACCATTATCCTCTGATGAAACATTTCTATTCTAATGGGAGTGGTCTCTATCCACAGATATGATGAGAATCAGATGCTATGGCCTTCACAGTCACCACATCTCAGCCCAAATGAAGTAATATCTTTTGAAGAATGGTGTCCATCCCTCCTGCGTAAATGTGTTGTAAAATTAAGTTGCCACCAAAAATAACATTTTGTCTCACCTCTCCATGTACCCTGACGGCGAGCCGTTCAGACCATCAAGCCTCTCCTGCAGCGCAGCCAGGATCTGTGGATTCTGCATCATCTGCACAGTCAGCTGGCGAGCTGAGAACAAACAAACACGTACAGTCAGAATTTTAATGCAAAGCCAATTAAGAACCATGAAAGTGTTCTTTTGGTTATATTGACAAGAAGTGACCTAAAGTGGGAGGTTTGATTGATTTAATGCTTTGCCAGGAATTGCCCACTGTGCAAGAACACCATTTTTAATTTTGTATTTTTCATCCATTATTTTTACTCTACTGTCTGTCTGTGATTTGAAGTAAATAAACAGTGAATGATGTCTGCTTAATAACGTGCTGATTGCCAGTGCTGTGCAGATACACAAGAGGTGGCAGTCAGCAATAAACAGCGCTTTTGCTTTGTGCAACCAGACAGGTGACAGATGGTACAATCCAAGTGTCCGACACGTTGCTTGCACCTATCAAAGCTCAGTCAGATCGCTGCTGGCAGGGGAGAAGATTAAACAGATTGGAAGTCACTTTTCTCTGCTGGCACATCCTGGGCATTTTGCTTGTAATGTGTTACCAGCTAGCATAGATAAGCTGTCCAAGGCTCTGCATCCAGTCAAATAAATACACCTATGCTTCTCTGAATTCGCCCCACACAACACAAGCTGCTGGCTGCATGCTTTGATACAAAATGATTTTTATGGTGGAGATGTCAATGAGGGTCAGCCACAATGAGGCTACTTGTCTGTTTGAAGCAATATGAATGCCTCACCCCCCCCCACCCCCCTTTTAGTGACCACTGTACATTTCTTACCTTGACCAAACTAAATCTTAGAATAAGAAGGTTTCTTAACTTATTCTTCAACCACAGTATATTTAAAACTGGTGGTCTATATGCTTAAAAAGGTGCTTCGATGGAAACATTCATTTTCCCAACTACGATGAATGTTTAAATATTTACATGGACCACTGCTGTAGCATGTCGTCATCTGAATCTACTGCAACAGAGCTGAACGAAGCTGCTTTTCTTCATCAAATTATCAACTTTTCCCCCAAGACCTTTTTAAGCCTTCGGAGCTCAGTGTTTGATACTTGAGAGCTTTCAGGGGGAATATCACCAGGCGTGCTGCTGATGTGTCATTCCTGATGGAGCCTCCACTGGAGCGTCAACTATGACAATGATGAGGTTGAATCACATTTTTTTCCACCAGTTCCTGAAGATAAACGGCAACGATTTGTAGAACCATAAAAGCTATGTGCCTGATGCCATACTTAAAAGTCAATGTAAATTTTCCCTTGCTTTTACTGATCAGTGATTGGTGTGATTAATTTCACTATCATCGTTTATACCAGTAAACCTTCAAGTGTTGGTTCCAAGTTCCATCCGTACACCTGTAGGCAGAGCATTTATGCATCCCCGCTTTCAAAATATGAGAAGCAACATCATCTGCAAGAGTGAATAAACTTGGATGTGGATGCTGGTTGCTGTATAATTTACACAGTGCTGGCAGTGGGTATAACGTCACCTTTTGTTTTTAAACTATTCGCTTACATGAAACTGTGCTGTGATTATGCGGGTCTCTCCGTGTTTGTTTCTGGCTTCTCACGGCAGCCTTGACAGCACAAACGTGTGATATGTGAAGTTTCTTAACGACAGCTTGCGCTCCATGTTAATGCAGGCAGACTGTAACTGTGTATTACTCATGCATTTATAATCTCTCCACGTCTTCCAGGCCTCAAGTAAGGCTTTCCTGAGAGTGCAGTCGCTATGACAGATCAGTCGTAGGCGGCCAGAAAGAGCCTTCTTTCAAGTCTTGTAATGTGCTTTTAAAAAAGGACTATTCAACCTTGCTATTAATAGATGAGGCCAAAACAGCCATCTATATCTAATCACAATGAGCGGGGAGTAGGCTAATATCTGAGAAGCCGTCTGAATCATTTCTGGAGCATCAAAAGGATGCAAAAACAGCATCAAGATCCCAAAATAAAAACGGATTAATGCCTCCCAGCTCTTAACTACTATTCAAAATCATGTCATGCAAAGAACTCCTCGGTTTAAATACCATGCAGAGGCACACAGGGTTCAGACTGTGACTCTGCTACTGGGATGACATTTTTATATGCTGGAATGATTAAGAACTTGTGCAAAACCCTTGATTTAGAATATAGCATTACAGTATTATATAACTGCGTACTTATCTCTGCCAAATTGACATCAACCGTTTCAGTAGCATTAGGTTGTCAATGGCTATGCTTACACTTGTAGCCGTTACACTGTCAAATACCTACACTGCCGCATTTTATCAGAGCCTTACCTTTGCTGTTTTCATCTTCTCCCGTCTCCTCCTCTTCCACTTCCTCCACGTCCTCCATATCTGCCGGATCCATCTCTGCCTGGTCTTTGCTGTTGGAGGAGACGCAGGGGAGGGGGGCGATAAGGTCAGCCAAAACACAAGACACTTCAGACTGTTTGAGAGCACAGAATTAACACCAGCCCCCAAACTACTTCTGGCGTGTTTGGGGCGAGGCTGCCAGAGACTTTGGCCACGCAGCCAGCTGCTCTGGCGGGCAGCTGCTCGCAAATTCACACATGAAGCTCTTAATGCGTACTTCCGTGCCTTGCTTGAGGGCACTTTGATGTTAAGAAGGAGAAGGACGAGCAGTTTAAAGTTCAGTTACATTTCTTGCCCAGGTGAAATGCAATTCTAAAATGCTGGACACCAAACAAAGACTCAGTGGAGCTCTTAAAAAAAAAAAAAAAAAAAACCTCAGCATTAATCAAAACTGGAGGTTTTTTTTTTTGGTTTTTTTTTAACACCCATGATGCTGTTCTAAGCACTGAAACACGACACTCTACTTTAAGATGCAGAGAAGGAGAGCTCGATACTGAGCACAACACAGCTCTACACCAGCACAGCCGTCATCCTCCTGTCAGTCTGCAGCAGGAGGTGAAAATCAATGACCGACGGTGGACAAGTATGTGTGGGGTGGAGACTACATCCATCCCTGTGTGGTGTGACAACCACTGTAGCATCGCCCCTGTTGCCGTTAAGGTCCATCACTCAAATGTTTGCGAAGTGCCTCATACGTGCGTGTCCAGTGCCAAACAATGACAATGCAACCTGAAGACGGGCGTGGTGCCCCAAACGGCACAAGGCCGAAACAAATAACTGTTTCCATTGAGGCTTATCGGGGGGGGCTTGCTGAACTGCACTCTATGGGTTTAATCTTGTTGGTTATCTGACCACGCCTACATCAGTAAAGTCTTAACTGTCCATTTCAGGCACCACAATCACTGGACCAAATGAGGATGGTGACACAGAGCAGAAGATGTACTTACTTGTCGATGTCTGCCATCTTAGCTGAGTCTCTAGTGATGCTAAAGAGAGAGAGGAGAACATAATTAGTTTAGAAATACTGGAGGACACAAACTAATTAATTTGGACTCACATTTGACTGTCACCAGATCTGGGTCAAATGGAATTTGCAAATAACTCCTGATGCTAATTTTAAGATGCTTAGAGTACTACAGAGGACATCAAAGCAACACATCATGAAACATGAAATAAGAAAGAACTAAAAAAAATAAAATAAAGAAATAAAACCAGCCAGTTTCTCCAGTTAAATTGACAAATGTGACAGGTCATATCAACTGTCAGTTCCATGATTGGCTTAATTGGGGGCCAAAATTAAACTCTGCTGTTGTGGGTCTGTGTGCCTGTATTCATCAGAGTGTTTGCAAAGGAAGAGCATCCACTCTGAAACAGCATACACTCAGAGTGGCCAGAGTGTTTCTTCACTGCCAACAGCTCTAATAATTGAGAAGTCTTCTTTCCAGCAGGTCAGGTCAAGTTGCACTTCCTAGTTAATCCCCTTCATATCAATAATTTAAACTTACAATCTTTTAAATCAGGACCGCCACTATTTGGATTAAGTATCTTGGAAAATGAGATCTTTTTTAAAAAATCTGATTGGATACCAACTATTTAAAAAAAAGTCTGTGCTCCAAACACCCTTCACCAAGAAGTCCCTTCCAACCATTCCTGACATTGTTTGGCATCAGCTACACAACACCTGAGGTCATACACACTGCTCCCCTCACATCCAGCATAGGTTAGGTTTTATTCTTCAATCCAAAAAATGTCTCCTGTGGTTACTCAGACATTCAAAGTTACTGTAGCAGCTGATTATGCTGAACTTCAGTAGTCGACTGATCCTCATAGTAATTTCACTGTGTCACACTATACATTCATTTATGTTGTGATCCTCCCCCTTCCCGCACCAGGAGACCGAACGTCACATACTTACATACTTTACATGAGTTTTATTACGTAACCCAGATTTTACATAAAGGCTATAAAATCTCTCCATCCTGACACATTTTGATGGAAATAAAATGAAAATGAGCATTACAAGACATCCCATTCCTGTAAAATACTGCTGTGTGTGCACTACCCCCATCCAAAAGGAAATGCATAAAAAATGCTTATAAAAAGGAGCCCTATGCAGCCTCACTTCACAAACAGCCTGCATCCAATGAAAGATCAAAGCAAAGCAGAACCTCTTCTATAAAAACTGGCAGCTGAACAAGATAGTCACTGAGATTGTTTGGACAAACTGTGCTGTTGATATATTGATCACAATTAATTATAGATATGCTATACCTAAAATAAAACTTAAATAGTCTCTATAAAAAGGAGAATAAAGCAAGTTGACCTCTAAGCCTCCCCTGAAAGTTACCATCATGATTTTTTTTGACACATTACCAAAATAATAAACAAAAAAGAAAAGGGAAAGAAAAGAAAAAAAAATCTACCCCTCCACCCAAAAAACATCCAATTCTGCAGAGAAGAGCTTCATGTTTTTAACACAAGTCCCCTTCATGGTCCAGACAGGATCAGTCCTTGCTGTGACTCGCCCAGCCATCGTCCCCTTCCAGAGCCTTCTACTCTTTAGAGACCTTTTTTTTTTTTCCAGAGGGAGACCTGAACAGGGGTTAGTGTCCAGAGGAGAGCGAGGCACTAGATCATGACATGGAAGTGACAACAGTGTCAAAACTCAGTCATTAAAGTGGGTGTAACTCTAATCCACAGCCTCATGGTGCTACAATGCAGCAGAGCTGTGTGTATGATTCATCTGAGGTGATGGAAATTTTTAAATGTTTGTGTCCAGAACAGAGCCAAAGTTACTGAACACAGTTTGTGTCTGGATGGCTTCAGATATTGGCAGCCTCCATCAGTGAAACATCAGGCGAAATGACAGACCAGATGTGTCCCAAGTTCTGTGAAAGCATCATTAAACTACATTCGGTATTGTGTTAAGCACTCGCGCTGCCCCTGCTCCACCTGTCTGCGACTCGCTCTAACAGAACAGTGGCCAAAGATAAAATCAAACCCTGGAATGAGAACGAGGAAGTCAACAAGCACAACTATGAGGGAGACCTAGTGACACTGTGACA
>JBAJHX010000002.1:15387083-15403125 GCA_037176925.1 Amniataba percoides | reverse complement strand
CATCTCCTGATGATCTGTGCCGTTCGTGGTCCAACAGACACGCAATTCAGTCAGAATAAGCTTCAGTTTCTTTAATCCTGACTCTCACACAGCAGCATCACTGAGCTCTGCAGGACCACGGGAGCGTCGAGAGCTTTGGAAATGAAAACCTCCCTGGTCCGAAAGCTCTCGGTGGCGTCCTCTCTTAACCTTTCCTCCCACACGGGCCTCATCCACTCTCACTGAGCCATCCTGCCGCTGACTGTCTGCTCCACTGACGGTGACGGAGAACTCCACACATCCCGTCACATTTGTTTATCCGGCTGTAACATAAGACACCTTTCTGTCCTCGCCCGATTTCTCTTTATCTCCTTAAAGAGCAGACACCCCCGGCCTCTGCCAAACTATTTAACGGCTGCATTTATTGTCAGCCATTTACATTTCATAAAGACGAGAGGCTGTTTTGTTTATTATTTCTATGTGGAAATCAGCTGAACTTAATCCAGCTGTGCGACCTGTACCAGATGTAATACGTTAAACGTTGCCCCAGCCTCTCCTCTTTTAAACTGTCCTGCAGTTTGCCCCCTCTACTCAATAGTTTTCCAAGCCCCTCCTGCAGTGTTATTTCCTCATTTCAAAAGACAAGTGACACATCAGATGACTTTCTATTTGGGAGCTCAAAGTCGTGTGTGTCTCTGTCGTTCGAGTTTTCTTCTGGCTTTCATTTGTGGACTGTTTTTAGAAGGTTTAGAAGGTCTCGTCTCCTCATTTCTTTTCAAGTGTTTTCATCATTTTGCAAAATATAAAATCACCTGATGGCAAAGAGTCAGACAGCAAGAACTGGGCTCTTTCAACCCACTTCTCAGTTGTATATATTTTCATCAAAGCAAAGTTAACTGTTTTCTCTGCCTCAGACTCAGACGTACTGTTCCCCGTCTTGCTCTGAGTTCTCAGGGCCCCGCCGGCAGGGACGTCTTCTACCAGCTGCATTTTCCCCGTCACTTCACGAAATGAAGTCCTTGTCTTTAACCTCCACGCCCTTTTGTCTCCTTCCATCAGTCAGAAAATCTAAACTAGAGATGATTTCAGTGCCAGACAGCGGCAGTGGTTTGTTGTTGAACAGCACAGACAGCGGCGTGGAATGAAATCCTCAGATGGAGGCACAGAGCATGTTTCTGCTTCCACAGCCTGACAGCGTGGCCAGAAAAACAACAACAGATATGACAATGTATTACTCTATTAGTGCCGGCAGAGCCTGGAAATAAATATATATACATATATATGTGTGTGTGTGTGTGTGTAAATATATGGTGTCTTTCAGTCTGAAATTAAGCAAAATTCCTACCTAAATTTTGCTTAATTTCAAACACAGGCCGCAAACACAGGCCTAATATATTTATGAGATAACATACAGACCACATCACACATTTTCTGGAAAATATCAAGGACTAAACCTTAATAATATCTGAGCCTCTGCAGGTCTGATTTTATAAAAAGCTCTTCTGTGCAGTGCTGTGACGGTTTCTTCACATCTTGGCGGTGACTTCATGCGGCACACCTGCAAACCGCTGCTGTTCACCTACAAATATCACACAGCACGTTATTCCCTGTAAAGTGACAGCTGCTGCTCTGCATTGCTGTTTGCGCGTGGATTAAGCACATATTAATTAAAACTTTGGAGAGACGAGGCCAGCCATTTCCCTTCCTTCAGGTCTTAATGCTGAGCTAAGTTAGTCATCTAGCTCCATGCACGGACAAGAGACTGGAATCAATCTTCACGCCAACTATTCCCCCTCCCCAGAAAAGTCCTTTAAAAGTTGTTTTTGCAAACATTGCATGTTGGTGGCTCTCTGATGCTTTACACCAGAGAGAACCAAACAGACGAGAGAAGCAAAGAAGCCTCGCATCACATTTTGATGCATCATTTTTCACCAAACAGAGTCCCCGATGCACAATCAAACCACATGTTCATAGCGATGGAGTTAGCGTCTGAAGTGGCCCAAATGCCAGTCCTGGAGACAGCTTTTTGTCTGGGTCAGGACGGAGCGTAACCAGAGCGAGCGGAGAGCAGCAGAGGTGTCTGATAAGGCTCTGAGGAGTCAGCACTTTGTCGGCCGCACAGACAGGCAGGCTGGCAACCAGAGGAGGCAGCGCTTCAAAATCTCTGAGTCATCGCCTGGCTTCCGTTGATTGGTGCCCCCCCCCTTTCTCCCCCCTTCACCAGCACCACCACCTCTCCTTCTCCTCCTCCTCCTCCTCATCTGTTGTTTCAGCCATCAGTCTGGGCGGCAGCACATGCAAATAGAGCAGTTAGGAGTCGGGCGGCAGTCGTGCACAGAGGCTAAGTGGGAGAAACCTCCAGCGGCCACGAGTACAGGAGGGGGGGCGTTGGCGACTCGGACATTTCGGGGAGTTCATTAGCAGAGAGTGGGCAGCAGCACAGAGGCCTGAAAGGACAAACTGGGGATTTGATGGCGGTCCTTATTTCTGTGGTCATATGGCAGAACAAGCTTCTCCCGAGGCAGAGAAAAGTGCAAAAGGCAACATCAGAACATCTGTGGGGCTGAATGTGTGTGTGTGGGAGGGGGGGGGGATAAAGAGATGGTGCAGGAGGGGAGGTCTGTGCAGGTGAGACCGAGTGACACGCAAAACTGTCAAAAGAAAAGATGTCATCGACTCAAACGTAATCAGAATCAGTCTGAATGGTGGTCAAAGTGATCCCTCTGTTTATAGCAGAGCGCCGCACTGATACAGGCTGAGACAGTCGGCCAGGAGAGAGATGAAGGCAGAGAAAAAGAGACAAAAACAGTGATGTACAACTTAGATTAAAGTTTAATGTGCACGTGAACTTAATCGGCTGGGTTGCAGTAACTTTTGTAAAGAACATTTTAAATATAAGAAACAGTTTTAAGATGTTACTGTGGTGGAGGAACGTCTAAGGCCACTGGTTTGTTTTTTGAGGCTTCTAAAGCATTATGGGTACATTTTAAACATAACACATGACGACAAACTATTCATTTAAGGACAGTCAATTCCAAGTTCTAACCTTGGAGCCCACGTGGTAATTCCTATTTGAGATTATTTTGTGTGCTGGAAGTGTCTCTGGCAGATTTGAGGACCTCTGACTAATGACGCCCACACGGGCTCGGTCATCTGTTGATGCCGACAGGTGGAGAGGAACCTGATTCTGACTCAATGCATCCCCCACATCCTTCAGAGGTCAAAGGTCATCAAAGCAGACAAACGGTGCCCTGGCTCTGGACGTGCAGGCCCACAGCACTGTTAGAAACGCTGCGGTGGTGAAACTGTATCCGAACAAACCGCGCTGTGTTACTCCACCGTTAGATCGGCTTTTGTTTTTATGGTGATGCGAAGCTAAATAAGAGAAACCTGAGACAGGGGCCGGGAGTCTATTAATGAAACAGAGAGGGACAATGTATGCAAAGAATTTGTCTTTGGTAATGTTTCTGGACCAGTCAGAGGAGGATGACAGGCAAAAACACCAATCTCAGTGTCACCAGCTGGTGAATAGGGAAAGGTTTTAACAAAAGGAATCATCATTTCAGCCTGTCCACAACTACTATTGGATGGTTTGTTATTTATTAAAAACATTCATGAGCCGCTGACTTTTCATGCAACACCAGTCAGGTCAGCAGGTCATTTATCCAGAGAGATATCTCAAATCTGCTGGAGGATTGGCACAAACTTTTCCAACATTCACGGTGCTGATGAATCCTGATGACTCTAATGATCCGCTGATTTTTCCTTCAGTGGCACCAGGACAGTGACATTACTGGTTTTAAAAGAAATATCTGGATAGATAGACATGATGTTTTCTCAATTAATCTATTATTTGTTCACTCTGTATGTGATAATGATGACATGTGATGACCTCATCAAATGTCTTGATTTGCCCAAACAATGTACAAATCCCAAATTCATTATAATGCGAGAGAAGAAGTGGGAAATGTTCACATTTGAGAACCTGAAATATTTTTGGAACTTTTGCTGAAAAAGTGAAATGTCAAAATAGTTTAGGTTTCTGTGGACCATCAGTCTCAGCTAATTTTATCATGCAAACACACAAAAAACATGAACATAGAAAATATCATATACATAAAACCTCAGCATGCAAGCTATATTTCTGAGATCCCGACATTAGCCTTTAGCTCAAAGTATCTGCTGTACCTGAGTTCAGTTGGCTCAGCAGGAGACTCTTTGTCATGGTGAATTATGGGACATCAGTGCATTTGCTTAATTGAGATGTGGACCAACCTTCTGCTCTGTTTACCATACATATACAGTATATAGCCCTTATGCATGTTCCATGTTGCATCCATTTTTAAAAAGTCCTGATATCTCTGAATATCTCAGTTTTTACAATCAGTCTCAAATTTACATCACAGTTTTTTTTTTACCGGTTAGTGGAAAGAGAACACTCATAGTTATTTACATGAATTTACCAAAAAAATGGATGAAACAGCAAAAGCCCCGATCATCCCTTGTCAGTCACTGGACATTTGTGTTTGATTCACCAACAAACCAACATGTGAACGAACCGCTGGAGCATCGACGTGTTGTTTCCCATCACGGGCTGCTCTGCAGTCAGATGCTATTGTGAGCGAGCAGCCGACAGCAGCTCCTCGTGCCAAGAGCAAACGTCTGAGTGACACACCGGCTCGTCATCTGTCTCAGCTAATGTCGGCTCAAAATGTCACATTTAAAGGATAAACATCATCTGTACTTGTGAACAGATGGTCCTTAGGCAATGCATATGTTTCCCCAAACCCATGTACGCACGTCCACTGGCCGTGCAGCTCAGTTTTTGTTCTGTTTCTCAGGCTTTCTGAGGGGAAGTTGAATTTTTCCACAGGATTCTGTTTGCTTAGTGCAAATTTAAAAATGCACACGCACCGTCGCCTGAGGACAAAACCTTGGAAGCGTTTGCCCTGAGCAGCGGCACATCTGTGTTTAAGGTGTGCACGAGAGCGTACGGCGTGTTCGGAGAGAGGAAACCGTGAGGCAGGCAGCTGTACTTAAAGGGGTTCCCCAAAGCAATTCTAAAGCTTTCTAAAAATAGCTGCAGCTCTGCCAACCTGGACAAGAGGAAGTAAAAAAAAACAGCACCATCCGAGGCATGCATTCAAATGAGAGAGAGGGAGGGAAGGAAGTGAAGACAGAGTATCTCGGTGCCAGCGTTTAGGTCTCGTTAGCATGTTGTGAAATCCATCTAATGAAACTGAAGCTCACACAGTGTTTGACAGTCATAAACAATCACTTTCATGTATACGTGTGAAATAACCTTGACCATTTAACGTCCCCGCAGAAAAAGATCGTGAGCAGGCTCTGGCTCTTGCATTGCACTTTGCAGCCGCTGCCTAAACGACATGTCACGCTCTCCTTATCTGTGACCCAGATGTTGGGAGGGAGGAGAGGAGGCGGCAGGGATGGAGCGCGGGGAGCTGGTTATATGGACGCCACCGCCCCGAGAGCCGGCTCGGCCGCTCTGCGGCGCGTCCGTGTCTGTGTTGTCGGGGTGGGGGCCAGGCCGAGAAAAAAGAAAAAGAAAACCACGATAAAAAAAAAAGACAACTAAATGCTCCGCTAATCCGTCTGTGAATGAGAGCGGCTCGCTGCAGCAGTTCTTTTATGCTCGGTCGAGTCCACGGGGGGATAAACACAACGCTGAGCCAGCACCCAGCGCAACCCCACCAACCCCGCTGCACTGCAAGCACTGCGGATTACCTCATTTTATGTCTGTTAACCCATTTAAGCCTACTGACCACTACAGCTGCCTGAGCGGGCGGAGAACTTTCGGGTGACCCAACACACCCTCTGTCGGCCACGCTGGAGGTCCTGCACGCGTCGCCTGCAGCTCTCCAACACGTGAGCTCGACTCCTCCACATCGCACGTTTCAACTGGGTTATTAGGTTTGTTAATGTCTATCTGCCCTGCTTGTTTGCACTGCACTGGTCAGATCTGGCAGTCTAGCATGTTAATATCAGCACAACAGCAAGAGTTGTAGCTTCAAAGACGCCCTAAACCTGCTTTATTTCTGATGGCCAGCAGGTGGCGACTCCACTGGTTGCAAAAAAATAGTGACAACCAAATTAGCAAAATTCAAGGCTTTAAATTGGAAGTCCACAAGCCAGTGATTGACGTCATGGTGGCTACGTGCATACCAAGTTTAGTTTTGTAAAACTAGCTTTGTAAAACATCAGTTTCTTAAAGAGTTCAACGTTTTACCACAATCTATTATGAAACTAGCACAGAGGCTTTTTCAGTTAAATGAATGTGAACGTTTAAAACCTCTAGACTCCTGTCCCTTTATTATTGAGGTCGATTTCAAGAAGAACAGTGCATATTAAAACTATGTCAAATACATGTGCCCCCCCTACCTTAAACAGAGAAATCAGATCAGTCGTACTTTTCCTATAAAGTTTCGGTGGGTGTTAAACTTTAAGGTGAAACTAATGTGGGCCCACAGGCAGGACGTTTATCATGTTGCAGAAATTTAAATAATGAATCCAACTTATCTTTTTAAATGTTTCACTCCTACTAATAATGCTCCACTCACACATCTTGATCCCAACCAGAACTTCTCCTTTTTCCTCAAACAGCCAAGACGGCCATCTGATGATAGCGGGAGCTTTGCGACAAAACACAGCTTTGCTAATGCAAATGAGAATGAAAATTCTTCACATTTCCCTCCAGTTGGGCGCAGCGAGATAAACAGCTGGTGGCTGCTGGTCATTAAAGCACCACAGAAGAAGTGCGTGCAATGAGATGACGTAGCAGTCGAATCTCAAAGGAGCAAAAGTGATGTGTGGAAGCTTGGTGGCAATATGGCGCTCATGTCTCTGCAGTAAACGTAACGTTGGGTCAGCTCTGTTGTTCGCCTTCTCCAGCACTGAATAACCTTTTTTCATTGGGGCTCTGGATGTAAAAGTGTCGTTGAAAAGTGTTACTGTGGCCAACAGCTCAGCCACCTCCAGCAGAAACCACAGTACAGCTGCTGTAAATGTTAATAAGCCCCCCTCTGATGAATAAATGAAAAGCTGGTGTGAGTAAATGCACTCCTTCACGTGAAGCGCTGCGCCTGAACGTGCACACTCACCACCTACCTGCACTTTTAACTGACCTCTTTTGTGCAGCGTAACACATCGCTCAATGTCCACTGATTACCGTGGAGTCACGCCAGGCAACATCAGTCTGACGGCCCGTTGCCAGGACAATGCCAAAGGGGGCGGAGTCTGCGGGAAAGGACGAAGGCAGATTACATAATGATAAAGAAACAGATGAGGTGTTTCCCTTATCATCCTCTACGACTGTGTCCTTCTCCTGTTCCCTCCTTCATTCCTTCCTTCCTTCCTTCCTATCCTTTGATATTTGTTTGCCACCCTTTTCCTCCTCCTGTCTCTGTGTCCTTTTTCTCTTTTATTGCTCCTTCTTTACCTTCCTCTTCTCCTGTTCTTTTCTCCCCTCCTTGCACCTTTTGTTTCTTTCTTCCCTCCCTCCCTTCTTTCCTTAACTCCCTTCCGTCTTTCTCCCGCATCCTCTACTCCACTCTCATCTGCCCCTCCTTTCACTTTTCCCTCTTTCTTTCCTCCTCAGCACCGTCCTCCCGTCCTTTATTCCCTTCTTCATTATCCGTTCATCTCCTTCTCTCCTTCCTTCCTTTCCATACACTCCTGCTCCCTACTCCTCGCTCTCTATCCTCCGTCCGCCCCTCCCTGTCTCCCTCCCTCGTTCCTCTCCAGCCTTGAAGGAAAGCCAGCCGGTCTCAGGATGATGTATCCTAGCAACAGTGACATCCTGCCCATTCAGCATCAGGATGAACCAAATTTAATTTTTGGATGAAAAGGAGAGAGGCTGTGATTGGACGGAGTGGAGGAGAGAGGAGGGGTCAGGGAGGGTAACGCCATCAGCGGAGAGAGTTTTTCTGAAAATTGCACAGGGTTGTACTTAACGCCAATCACACAGTATTCATGGAAGCATCAAACACTCACACAGCACGGCATGAGCTGCAGGACACATTCACTTTTCCTAGAGACCGTGCCCATGTGTGCTAAAGTTTCCTTAACGCTGATCTTTAATATCTTCTGTTAGTACATATTAAAGGTACCATCATGTTTACTTTCTACAGATGTCTGAAGGACGTTTGATGGACGTGATATTTATCCTCTGGCTGGGATTGATCTGGCTTGATTGACACTTTCTGGCTGGTGCTGCCTGAAGATGAGCAGAAATAAAACATAAAACTGAAGACATAAAAACTGCAGGAATTGGGAATTTGGGAAAATTGGGAAGTCCTTGATTTCAGGTCAGAAACAGAGTCTCTGCATGTGGATTCAGCTCCTTGGTAACTTCATTAAGAGTCTGCTGTTAGAGGTGACGCACCAACACAGCATGAAGCTTAGAAAACATGATCATTCATTGACTGGAAAACTGTTAAAATTCTAAACAGCAAAGTTTTCCCAGTAGCTTCTCAGTTTGGGTGAACATGGACATCTACTGGCATTTTATTAGTAATGTAGCATTTTAATGTTTGTACAAGTCTGTGTAATGACTCCATACATGGCTCATGTGTTTAGTGTGTGATACAACCAACCTTTAAACTATTTCCACTAATACCCTGTCAAGACTACTCCTTACTGGCTGTTTTACTTTATGTCCCCGCATGACATTTGAGCTCTGTTGCTTTGCAATACTGCGTTTACCAAACAGTGGATGTGGTCGGTGTATTGCTGCATTGATGTTGAGCGGCTTCCTGTTTCTCTGCATGAGAAATATTGGCCTGAAATACTCAAATCGACCTAATCATCACTGTAGTCACTGTGGGAGACCCAAAAGAATTATCAGGAAAGAGGTGAAGCAGCACAGGAAGGAAAGGAGTGTTTTCATCAGTGTGTTCAAGTGACATTTAAAGTAATGCAGAGTGAACAGAGTGGAGGAACATTTGTGAGTGCAGTGATCATGCTTTCTATGTTTAAACTACGAGAATGAGCACTAACATGGAGCGTTATCTTGTTTCATTTCTGCAGACTGAACACGTCAGGTATTGAGTTCAATTCAAGAGTATTTCAATGCTTTTCACTTCTTTACCATTATTCTCAGGGGCTGGCGCTCCTGGCTGTACACAACTTCTGCATGAACTGTACCACAGAATACTTCAGTATTAGTGCCAAATACCAGAGTCCAATGTGTTGTAAAAGTTTTGACCAGACCAGAGCTGCTTGTCAACATCTTCACATCTGAGACGGCGCCAGCAGCTCACAGCAACAACGAGTCAAACCGGGAGAGGTTCAGTGTGACGTCTGCACGGAGATGAAAGCGAAGGTCGCGCCTGCTGTGTCTGACCTCTCACGGGAACAGTCAGTGAAGCTCAGAGAGAGGCGGCAGATCTTCAGCGCTCTCATTCAGCCCCTGAAGAGAGACCTGGATCGGCCCACTGACGCGGTCCACCAGAGGCAGAAACAACAGAGAGGAGGACTGACAGCATCGTCAGAGAGCTCCGAGTGGAAAACTGTGAAGAGCACTGAAGAGCACTGGGAGCCCCTCCACAGCCTCCCATCCCTGAACCCTGACCCGCACACAGAGGACCTGGAAAAGGTCAGAGCTGAACTGAAGGGGGTCCAACATCCCGATACTGTCAATTTACATTTGATGATGTGAAAAGTGTGAAGTGTGGTTACGAAAAGTCTTCCCAACAACACAGAGAGATTGTCTTCTTGTGCAGTCTGATGAAAGTTTCTCTTCAGGAGTGTTCCAGGGTAAAGTGAACTCTGAAGGGGTTTAGTGGCGGCAGCAGGAGTATTTCCTGGGCTGTGTGGTGAGGAAATGAAAACCAGCTCCTTCTATCCATCTCTGTCTGACGTCAAAGCCTCGGAGGTTGGGGGTGTTTGTGGATGACGAGGGGGGTCTGGTCTTTGTTTATGACGTAGATGCAGATTGTATCTCCCCCCCTCACTGACTGAACTATTCCTGCTTCAGTCAGTGTCGCAGCGATCAGCCCTCACTTCAGTAACACACATCACACCAGTGATTAGATGTTGTATGTAGATTTGCTCACAGTGAAGAGAGAATCAGCATCCTGTCTACAAATGTTTTTCATTTAGGGAGCAGAATTACAAGAATTATGTATAAAATAATGTATAAAATGAATGGATTTAGTTTCGATAAATGGATTATTGTCTTAATTGCTCTTTCCTTCTGACCACCTTTCAAACTCCCCTCACACTCCATCCCTTGTTCCCTTCCTTCCCATCCTTCCATCATTTTGCCTCCTCAGCTGCCTTTGTTTTTTCTCCCTTCACAATCACTTCCCCCCCCTCCTGTCCTCACGTCCACCCTCTCTTCTGTTGTTGTTGCGAAGCAGCGGAGCAAAGTAGGGAAGGGACAGAGCGGAGACTGATATCAGATGTTTTGTTGTTATCTGAGATGGACAGGAAGGACTGTTCTGCTCTCTCCGTCGACGTCCTTGGCCGAGGGAATGACAGCGGGGACGCCTGGCCGCGGGATTCAAACAATGCTGCTCAGACTCACTCAGACTTTCACTGTGTTTTGGTGGAATTCAAGGACAGTGGTTGGATTTTTTTCTTTAAATCAAGATGTGAGGATTTCAGAAGTAAATATCTTCCTCTACATTTTAAGCCAACATTAATTTGTGTGTAAGAAACTGATATTCTGATGCCTGTTAATACATTTAAAGTCTCTTCAACCTCTGAAATCTACAAATTGTCTTGAAAAAAACAAATCACTGAATGGTAATATTGTTTTCATCAGTGTGTTCAAGTGACATTTAAAGTAATGCAGAGTGAACAGAGTGGAGGCTAAGAAGCTGCTTTAAAGAAATCAGAACATCTCACAACAACAAAGACGTATGAGGAACATTTGTGAGTGCAGTGATCATGTTTTCTATGTTTAAACTACAAGAATGAGCACTAACATGGAGCGTTATCTTGTTTCATTTCTGCAGACTGAACACGTCAGGTTCAGTGTTAATGGCTACTGAATGCGTACACTGTAATATTGTTTTGTGTTTCCTCCTTTCATATCAGACATGTAACAGGCCAAACGTCCTCTCTCCCTTTCTTACTTTTGTGTAGCTGTATCACAATGTCAACTCGACCAGCTGCACAGGAAGTGTCAGATTATGAGAAACAAAGCTGCAGCTGACATATGGGCTCACAGCTGGATGAGGATGTAACAGGAAGTCACAGTGACAGGTCTGATCAGCTCAAACCGACCTGTGCTGAGCTGCAGGGAGACTCCACACACCCCTCTAACGGTGGCTCAGCCTGTGAGTCACCAATGATCTGCTGATGGTTTTATCACTCGAAATGCCCACCGTTTCATTTGATGGGTGTTCATTTAATAAAGCCAAATGAAATTCTACGCATTATTTAACTTTGGTGATATAAACATGCATATAGATATGCATTTTCATTCTCACATCATTTTTAAGCTTTTATTCCTCACATTTATGGTTTGTTCTTATACCGTCATTTCAATTACTATTCACTGCACATTAGTCTTAAAACATAGCTTTAAGAGTATGCCACTGCACACACTCCTCCATACACTGTTTATGTACAACAGACACACTCCTTTTTTTTTTTTCTTTTTAAAAAGCTAATTATTGTAGAATGTGTATTCCAGGTCTAAAATGTACAATCTATTAGTCATTCCAAGGCCTTTACAGTATAAAAAGATTGCATTGCATGTTTGTCAAAAGAAAGACTTAATTTTGCATCTGGAATGAAGATCAGCTTATCAGACTTAAAATGTGGTTTGCCAATAATGAATATATATATATATATATATGCATATATATATGTGTGTGTATATATATATATATATGTATATATATATATATATATATATATATATATATATATATGTGTGTGTGTGTGTGTGTATTTAGTATTTTTCAAATGAAATTGTTGATTTGATGATAAGATGGTACCCACGTAAGCAATACAAAACAAACTTAAATTAATCTAATTTAAATCTGTAAAATCATCTTAGTCCCAATTCTCTCGCTCTCTCTCTCACTCTCACACACACACACAGACACACACACACACACACAATGCGAGTTCATTCCATCGGGGCTGTTTCAATCTCTTTTCATTTTATCTCTCTGCTATTCATTTATTTTCCTCCATTCAGGTATCCTGATGTCATTTTGATTCTTTTCTCACATACAGCTCAGTCTTGGACTTCAAAGAGGAAAAATGTTTCCATTTGCGCTTGCACTGATCTCACCTTCATTTTTTAGTAATCTGCATAATGCCATGATGACACTAATACATTACCACTAAATACACAAAGAAAAGTCGCTCTGGACAACGCCGCTCAGGATGTCATTTGTTTTTATTCTGTTATGTTACATGTGACTATAAACTTCCAGGAAGTCATAGTTGCCATGGAGGTACAGTAAATATATTCAGGTACTCAGATAGGAAATAGGGAAAATGTGTGTGTGTGGGGTGGGGGGGCTTGGGTGGAGGGTGTTGACACTGACGGTGTGCACAGGTTGCGGACAGTCGCTTGTGTGTGACGTCAAACAACGAGGAGCAGGATAAAACCAACAGAGTGATTTTAAAATCACTCACTGCGTTGAAAAACGTTAAAACAGGAAAAGAACTGCGATCTAATGCTACAAGCAGAAAATAAGAAACATAAAGCCACATACAAAAGAGGAATAAATAAAATGTCTTATTTTACAGATACAGCAACAACAACAGACAGCAGAGATGTCGGTTCCCCTCTGAATTTTGGTGTGTGAGAGAGCGAGAGAGGGACGAGGACGACAGTGGAGAGGAGTGGTCTCTCCCTCCCTCCCTCCCCCCTGTGGCAGGAATCAGCATCCGGAGACCTACAGGTGAATAACTATGGCGACGCTTCAGGAGGGAAGGGCGGGAGCTGGGTGGGGGTGGCGGAGGAGGGGGCGGTGAGCCGTGGAGCCGGAGTCAGACTCGAGTTCTAAGGCTTCGTATGGCACGTCCGCTCGAAAACAATACAGTGACTAGAGCCAGGGTCCCAGTCGGAGTCCAGGTCCATGTGCAGGTCCAGGTCCAGGTCCTCCACCCTGCACCAATGCTTTTATTCCACATCATTCCCATCACTGATTCACCTTGACATTTGGACTCTGGCTTCGTTTGTATGCTCCACACTATCTCCCATCACCTCCCATCACAACCCCCCCGTCTACCCACCGTCCCCAGTCCGACTCTAGAAGGCACTGGTATGTACTCCACATTCTAACATCTGGATTCTCTATTTAAGATGAGCGATCGAGGCAATGAGGATACACAAAAATACACGTACAGATACACACGGGCCAGCCGGGTAACTTACGGGGGTACCGCTGTCTCCCGACGATGCTACCGGTCTTTCTTTCTTTCTTTCTTTCTCTCTCTACCTGCGTTTGCGTTTTCATCGCTCAACAGTCTGCTGACGGCGGAGGCAATCGGATATGTAAACGTCGACAAGGCTAACATCATGACAGGCGAAGAGATATACAAAATCAATGTTCAGATACGGTCCATAAGCGGTTTGGGGCTTTTTGAATTGCCTCAGTCAGGAGTTGCATCAGAACAGGAAACCCTGACAGACGGTGTGGAGAAAAGGTCAGCTTCCAATGTGCTGCCTTCATCCTCGGGTGATTCTGAGAGCAAATACTCAACACAGCCCTTAACAGTCCTTATAAGCCAATGTCCTTTTAATGCTGTCATTTTCCAGGGTCTTATATCTGCCATTTATTTTTTAACTTTGTTATCTGGCATACTGTTGAGACACTTCAAAATCTAAATTTCCAAAGAGGAAGGCAACAGATTGAAACCACCGACAAAAGTTTCAAAAAGTTCCTCGATTCTGCAACTGCTCCTCGACGACAGCAATTTCTTGGTCATTTCTAGTTGGGACTGATTGTGTACCTCAATAATCTGTTGGATTTTTGCCCATGTTCGTGTGTATCTACAGAGCAGTGGACAGAAAGACACACAAGGTTGAGAAGACTGGCTTGTGCACAGAGCGCGGGAGTGTCTGCGTTGCGAACCTCGGTGTTGAAACGGTACGCGCTACTCGCAGGGAACGAGTCGTCCCGTTAAGATATTTACACAGTGAACGGGCCCAACTCCTACTC
This sequence comes from Amniataba percoides, assembly GCA_037176925.1. Classification (NCBI taxonomy): domain Eukaryota; kingdom Metazoa; phylum Chordata; class Actinopteri; order Centrarchiformes; family Terapontidae; genus Amniataba; species Amniataba percoides. Next base: position 15,388,993 of record JBAJHX010000002.1, on the reverse strand, counting down.
TACACACTGAGTTTGGCTGGTACTTGCGTACATTTGGAATGGTTTACTATGGTGATAGTAGTAATTAGAAAAAGTCTATCTCCTCCTCCCACTAGTAGCTTACTAAAGTGACTATTCTAGTTTTCCTGGTTAAAATCGGAGGCACAAAAGCTCTGGAAGTGATGACCGATGCTCTGAATTGGACTTTTTTTTTACCGTGATGGCACTGCAATCAGCAGTTGAGGTGTGTTTCCTCTTCAATGGCTTCGTCTGCAATGTGCTTTCATATTTAAAGAGCATTTTTCTGAACAACTAACCTTTAATCTACACGTTTAAGTAAATACCAGTTTGTGAACAGTTTATTTTGGGAAATAGACATTTTCATAGTCTTGCCATAAGTTAGATGAAGAAATTGATACCACAGTCTGTACAAAAAGGACAAAGCCAATTGCAGCATCCTTTTAGCTTAGCTTAGCATAAAGCTAAATATGCTAAAATAACAAATATCCTAAAGAAATCCTGCAACCAGCGCATCTAAAGCTCATCTTGTCTTTTGTCTTTGGACAAAGCTGAGCTAGTCTTCTTCAGTTTCTAGTGTTCATGTCTTCTACTTGAATCTATGGCAGTGGTCACTAAGGCTAATGAAAAATATCACAAAAATGATCTTTTGTGACCTTCAGAGCAGAAATGTATTTAGCTGTCCACTTGAGCAGGCCGATCAGGTGAAAATGGCGACAGTATTAACAGCACAGACATCTGTGGTTCCAGTGCTTTTGTGCCTAAAGACAAAATACTGTACATCGGGTAATGTCCACACCACGCTCCTCTGTCTGTACATACTTCCTACACTATACAATGACGTTGTGTCAAACATCAGTTTTTTTTTTCTTTAAACATTGACTTTGTATGAAAAAGGTGAAGTTTTATTATACAGCAGAAATTATAGCTTCTGTTCCTTTTAACGTTACTTCTGTTATTTGTCTTCCTCGTCCATTTCCACACGTGGAAATCCCAGCCGATGTGAAAGTATCAGACAATAAAAAAATAAAAGTCACATAGATTGGACCACTTAGTTTCCCTCTCCCTTATGACCGCTTTTTGTTTCCTAGCACGCCTCTATTCACAAAGGACACACCAAGCAGAGGAACAAAACCATAAAAAAAACATTAAAATTAAAGTTGTTTTTGTTTTTTTGTTTTTTTCTTGCCAGGTTACCATCTGAGTCTTGGTACTCGGCTCTGTGTTAAAAGGTTCCCTGTCGTTTGAGGTGAAATGTGAATCAACAAAGTGTTTTCACTCTGTTGGAAAAAAAAACAACAACAAAAAAACAACAAAAGAAATAAACAACAGCTAAAAATGGCTGCTGTCTTTGCCTCTTACATCAAGGCAAATCAATAAACTCCAGAGTGGCAGTCAAGACTTCATCACACCAGAATCTCACCTCCAACAGCTTCACCTTATCGGTGCTCTTCTTCTCTGCTTTGAAATCTGTGGATCTCCCCAGAGTTTGAAATGGATTGGTTAAAAATAAAAGTTTTCCTCTTAAAAAAGTCTTTTGGTGTGGAGGGCTCCACTTTTCTGGACGTGTGTGGTTGGATTTAATAAAGACAGACAGTTGGAGGAGACTGTCGTAGTCTTGTTGTGAGAGGTAAAAGTTCACGTCTCTAAGTCTCCCACTGTGATGCCGAATGTTTAGAGTGTGTGTGAGCGTGTCTGTGTGCGTGTGTGTGAGGGCATCACTCCTTGTGTGGGTGTATGGCTGCTACTTGAAGACATAGTTGATCAGGACCTGAAGGAGGATGAGGAAAAAAATGATGACGTAGTCACGTTGCTGGAGGAAAGAGCTGCCCTCCGTCCGGCCTGCCGCGCGGCTCCGCAGCACGCTGACGCTCCTGCACACACACACACACACACACACACACACACACACA
>JBAJHX010000002.1:15331303-15386983 GCA_037176925.1 Amniataba percoides | reverse complement strand
ACACACACACACACACACACACACACACACACACACACACACACACACACACACACACACACACACACACAGCACAGTCATCATGTGTGTGTGAAACAAATCGTGTCGTGGTCGTATCACGCTCACGGTGCAGTTTCTCACCTGTTAATGTCCTCCTGCGTCTTCTTTATAGATTCAATGGCACTTTGAAGTTCACTGAGGTCTGCTCCTTTTTTCCTCAGCCGACTGTTATGCTTGCTTTTGTGTCCTGAAACAGCGTGTTCAACAAAAGGACTTAAAATTCCAGAGAAATGGATTAAACAGCAGCTGTGGCCAGCTGGTCTGACTTGTAGTTTAGAGATGTAGAAGGTCTCCCAACATGATGTTAATGTCAAGTGCAAGCAAGAAAATGTATTCAAAATCTTTGAAAATCAAATTTAAGCCCTCAAAGGTCTTTTTGGTGAATTTGATTTCAATGTTTTTTAAGGAGTGTTGTGACTCTCAGATACCCTTGTGAATGCTGACATGTATGGTATGTATTACAAAAATATTACGTTTTTAAGATTTTTTGTCAGACTGAAATAGTGGGACACTTGAACTAAATTAGATAAAATCAAATATTCATTAAAAAAAAAAAAGTTCCTCCACCACCACTTCCTCGACAAACACACAGGAGATAATATGTACGACCACCAGAGTGTGCTGCTGTCTAACAGGCTTTATTTCACAGCAGTTAACAGCAGCTGCAGTTCACCAAAGTCTCAGTCTAGTCTTTATTGGCTGTTTTGCAGATTGGATAGAAACTACTTTTACTATAACTGTCCTAAATTTTGTTTTACAATGAACTTTTATAGCAGTCTAGGTTACATGGGACCACTGTTTGAACAGCATTTCAACATGCAGTCAGGACGTACTTGCATACGTCTAAAGTGTTTTTAACCTATTTATTGCACCGTTGTGTTTCTGTAATGGTAATAATGTGATATTTACACTATTTTACTGATTGTGTGTGTGTGTATTTGTAGGAGTGTGACTCACGTTCGCTGCCAGACGAGTCCTGGCGGTCGGGTTCGGGAGAGGAGCAGCCACTCTCTGGGCTCTTGGGCTTGTCGCTCTTGTGTTTCCTCTTTGGCACCGTTACCTAAACACACGTGTAAAAACACAAACATAAACACACACACGCAAGGAGAGAAACAGGTCAATCAAACAGGCCGGTCTGAACAACTACAAGCAAATAAGAGCACATTCAAGCATATTTTAGCATCCACAGTACGAAGACTCAAAAATACTAAATAAAGAGGACTGTTAACATACACGTCAATATAACCCCCCTCCCCTCCCCCGCACACTCCCACACAAACATGCGAGTTGCGTTGGAGGGTCGATGACCATGCAAGGCATGCCGGTACATCAGTCAGACACATCTTTAAAACACTGAGTGACACACAGCCGGCGTCTCAAATGAACCCAACCTGCTGAGAGCTCGGGATATTAAAATCATTTCGTTTAAGGGATTATTCTCCGACGGGATTACTGCACTTATTCTAAATGCTTTATTTAATGGCAGCACAAAAACATGTCAGATTTTCTCTGACAAACACAAACAAAGTGTAAAAACATTTTAATAAAGAGGAGCTGGAAACGAAGCTTTTTACGACTCTTGTTTTGAGATTCTTTTTTTACCTACCAAGAATGATTTGTCACTCCAAAGGTGGTATTTCAATTCAAAAAGCTACACCAAAGACCACACAAGTGTTGATGGTAATTTTCATGTATTGATAAGTGAAATTTCTCTAGTTTGAGCAGGTGGTTAATTTGAACGTACACAGGCAAGCATCCGCATGCACAGACACATAGACACACACACAAAATCGAAATCTGTGTGAGTGTGTAAGCTTTGTGTGACGCGAGAGCAGCAGTTACACTGACTGTGCAGCCTTTAGCTTTTTAACGTAACATGAAGAATGAGCAGCTTGGTGGAAGTTGAGATTTAGCGAGCGAACACGACGTAGGAAGAGACATAATGAAGATGAGGACAGGTGAAGTGTGAGGCTGACGGACACTCTGGAGGAAGCAGGCGCTGATGATGATGATGATGGTTGGTGTGTGGCTGTGATGGATGGAGCTGTTCTCTTTTTCAGACTTCGTATGGGAGAAGACTCAACAAAGAACAAAAAGGCAGACTACTATGTCCAAGTCTCTGAATACTATTTAAACCCCCAAAGAATGATGCTGCTGCCACTTTCACTGTGAGATTAAGACTGTAGAAACAGTTGAAAAAAGAAGGCACCTTATTGACTAAAATAGCAAAATCAAAGACATCTGAGTTAAATAATGTGTATTTAAAAATAATGATTGTTTTAATTGTACTTCGTGTGGAGCCTGCATCAAAATAATGCAGTCCTTCATGTTAAGTCATTTTTCTCATAAAAAGGCAGGGCAAGGAAGGAGAAAACCTGGTTATCCACTTACTTTGACATGCAGCAACTTACAACCCTCCCTCCCATACAGAGAGAACAGCCGGCGCCAAGGTGGGGAAACACAGAGACGAAGAGAAAGAAAAAGACAAAGGCGACAACGGCGATGGCGGCACAGCGACGGCACAAAGAGAAGAAGCGACAATGAAGACGGTACACCAGGTGCTGCGTGGAAGGTGGCTGAGGCGGCGAGCTGTTTTTTTTGTTTTTTTTTTAAGTGGCGGTTTTCGATCGGGACGACCTACCTGGCACTTGCAATTGTCCCTCCGCGGCCCCTGGTTACTCAGACTAATAAGACTGCCAGAACGTACCATAGGGGTGCGGTGTCGGACCTTGGTCTGGATACAGCCGTCTTTCTCAAACTGGATCAGGTCATTGAGAGGATCCCACGGCCTTGTGCTGCAGAGAGACAAAGAAATATGTTAGTGATAGAAGACAGTGTAATGAAGACAGGAGGAGAGGAGAAGGAGAATGTGAAATAGAGGAGCAGATACAGGAACCAAGAAGATGAAAGAAAGATGAAGAAATACAGACAGAAGAGAAAAAAAACAACAGTATGGAGATCCTAAGTGTCCTCCACATCATTTCATCTGATATGACTTCACAGTACAGTGAAACCATTATCATTCATTACATTATGCCACCTAGAGGACAGATTCGAGAATCATTAGTCTTCATCATTAAAACGTCTGACAGCAGGCTGGACATCACCCTGCAGTTATATATAACCAGCACTAGATGGCGCTTGTCACACTGGTGAATCCATCCAAGATGGAGCAGTCAATCTGGATTTTTCTTTTAAATGAACCACTTTATATATTAATAATAAATGTACTGTAGCCTTTTTAAAAAAATGTTTTACTTTTTTTATATCTATGACTGTGTTATTCCTGTTTTTGATATTCACTGCATTATTATACAAATGCTAAAATATTTGGATATCAATGGAGGAATATTACCTCAACACATAAATTGTATTGCCACTTATGTCAAACAATAAGCAACAAAAAAAACAAAAACTGCATTACATTCATGCCAAATAGATGTTTGTGGTCATTTAGAAACAGTATCTCCATTACACTGACTGTCCAGCAGAGAGCACTGACAAGTTATTTTCACACTGTAAAACACACAGTACATTTTGGTCCCTACCTTGTTATACTGGATTTAATTCTTGTGGTTTGGTTTATGTTAAAAAACAAACATAAGCTGATTTCAAAGGAGTCACTCACTCGGCATATCTGTAATGCCACTCTCCGGTGACGGGGTCCTGCTCGAACAGCGCAGGGATCCACTCCTCACATTTGGCTTTCCGCTCTCGGGCAGACTTCCTCTGAGCTTCCTCCAGGATGAACTTCTCGTTGGTGGCCTCGGTCTGGTCCTTGTTGTTGATGGCCCGGGTCACGTGCTGCCACAGTCTGATAGAATGAGAGAGAGAGTCATGAGAAGGAAAAAGAAGAAGATGCTGTATGGAAATAATAAAAACTGCACAAGCTGCTTTTACAAGAAAACCTCAAAACTAAGAAACACTAAGACACTAATTTAAAAGCCAATAAAGAAGACACTGATACAAAGGAATACAATGCATAATGAGAATGAAAATAAGAATCAAGGCAAAATACAAGTGTTCATATTCTTATCACTTTCACAATGTGACATGCAGGATTTTCTGTATTTTTCAGTGTCTAAGGATCTTTCATCGTCTCTGAAGTTAGTTTAGCAGAAGTTCACCTTTCTGACTCATATTCTCCCTGCTCCTCTGGTGGGACGGTGCAGCGGGTCAGTCGACTCTGCCTCAGCTCTGGCGTCGGGTTCCAGAAAGTGTCCACCGTCCCCGTCTTCTTGTCATTGATGAAGATCTCACTGTCCTGTGAACGGAGAATCAAATAGCTCTCCTCACCTGAGTTTTTTCACTCTTGGACAAATATGTTCTCAATTGTGTGGTTCTATTAGCTACAAAAAACAACAAAACACCCTTGTTGCTGTTGATGAATTATATGGACATCTGGGTTTATTATTCACCAAGCCGTCATCAGAAGAAGGTGTGAAGAAAGTGTCTTACCCAGTGTCCTTCTAGCGTGGCTAACACTTCTTTTCCCAGCTTGATCTTTCCAGAGATCTGATTGACACTGTCACTGCTGCCCAGGAATGGCTGGAGGAAAGAGAGAAGAGAAAAGGAGGAGCAGGGTGAGGGAGGGGTGGGAGCAGGAAGGAGAAGAGAAGGAAGGGGAGGCAGAGAGGAAGGCAGGGGAGAGTAAGGGATAGGAAAAATACACGCACACATACAGTTTATTTACTGAATTTACTGTGGAAAAATATGCTGTGGTTTGTTATGTGTCATTATATCTGCATTTATGTGTATGTGGTCACTTAAAACAGGATGTTACAGGACTGATCATTTTGCTTCATCACCACTCCTATTCAAATGCAAAAGAAACACTAATGGAACAGAAAAAAACGAGTAATTCCAATTGGACATTTTAACAACAAAAGAAATGAGGCTAGCAACAACCATCAACTTCCACTTTCACTTCTGTTGAAGCATAAAGTTTACAGACGTATAGTACATCAAATAGTAATCATTCATCTCTGTTAACATACACACAGCAAGACTGACAGTGAAAAGTCTACCAATGAGAGACACATCTGTCCATTTGTATTTGTGTTTGCTCTCTCTGACATGTACCTGTCGCTAGTTCATGATGGGATGATAGAGTAGATGGTGAGAATTGTGAAATGGAGGATGGGATGTTTTTCAGGGGGGGAGAGGGAGTGGGATGGTGGAATTGGTGATGTCGTAGGGGGAGTGGGACATTTGGAAAAGTCACATGAGAAACTGCTTTCAGAAAGACTTTAAGGTTCTGTATCCTACGATGTTTATTACTCAACAGCTCTAAATATCTTACTCTGCAATCGAAACACTCAGTGATCTACTAAAACTATTTCTAAACGAGAAAACACAGCCATACCTTCAGTTTGAACTCAAGCTGGGCACTGTAGCCTGTTTTCTCACACGCAATGGTGATCTGACCTCCCAGCTCCAGGGTCATGGTGCCGTACAGGATTCCTACCACAGGAAAAAAACAACATGAGAAACTTCTGTCAGCAGAGATTACGGAGAAACTCCCACACATACTCAGTGTGACATAAATAACCTTTAAGTCTTGTTTTAGAAAGATAGGTGTAGATTTCCAAATGAGAAAAGCAAATGTTCTTTTGACAGATTCCAGGTGATCGTCCTTTTGGATGTTATGCAATAAAGTGTCAAACGTTCTCTATCATTTCACTGAGCTGTATGTGTGCAAGTTTTTAACCCCTTCACTGAACCGCTGTGCTTCCTAATAGTTCTGTGTGAGTCTGAAAACATTTAAACAGTGGCACAAACTTGCCACAGACAGTGTTGCAGAGTTCGTTCACTCTGCTGCACTCTGACCTTTACAGTGAGCATAGGGCATGTTCATCACATAGTCCTCTCCACGGTTGAGAAAAGTGAGTCGAGCCTCCCCGTCTAATATGGCCGACAGGGAGTTTCCTAAAATGTAAAAAACAAAAACAATAAACACACGGCTGAATAATAATGAGTTTTAAATTAGAATTTAAGCTGTCTGTAGGTGACATTAATTAGTTTAGCTGTGTTCGTGTGCGTACCATAGAACTTGGACTTGGCGAGGATGCTGCCACTGAGGCAGAATCCGTCCTTCCTGTTGCTGACATAGAAGGCTGACACTGGAGGATGATGGGATACCTGGAGAACAACACATACAGATGGAGTCAGCCTGAATACGACTAAGGAGGAAGCATAAACGTGATTTTTAAATCAGTCAAAACAATGACCATTCGTTACAGATATATCTTATCACATATATATGATATATGATGATCTACATATTCCAACGAGCCAACATAAAGCAGCTTGCTCAGTCAGACTGTGGTGCAGGTTGAATGAGCTTGACAATTCAGATTCCTAACAGTTAGTACTCTTTGCAGTGGGGCTTTTGTTACCTGCTCTGCGATGTAGAAGGTCTTGCTGTTGGTCTTCTGGTGGAGCCACATGCAACGATACGTCTCTCCAATAATGGGGTTGTAAGGCTTTTTCAACCCCTGTAGATTATAAGCCAGCACAACATATGATTTTAGCTTAATACGCTGCATGTGAAAAGCATGTATGCTCTATGTGGCTCATCAACATGAAGTTAGTTGTGCGTGATTCTCCTGACCTTTGGCTTTTTGTAAAATCCAGAGATGTACCACTTCACCACTTTCTTCATCCGATTATAGGCATTCTCTTCAATTGCAGCTCTGAGAATGAAAGAAACAAGACATTTAATGATAAGTCAAATTTAGAAGAGAACCAGGGTAGTTACTTCCAATTTAAATGTAAACTATCTGCAGTTTCAACCTTAGCATTAAAGATCTTTGGTATTTCCCGCACGCCAAACTATTTCTATAAAAACCTTTAGGGCAAAGGGGGAATGGGCGGAGCTTACTCTGACAAGAAGTCTGCGTGGTAGTAGTAGTCAGAGAGTTTGTCCAGAAAGGACCGTGGCTCCAGGATGAAAGTGGGGAGCACCACCTTGGATAAATCCATGCCAGGTCGCACCTGCTTCAGCAGAGTCCAGATCAGAGATTTATTCTCCTCTGATACCGTCTCTGTCTGTGCAGCCTCGCCAGCCTGGAGAAAGAAACACACACAAGGGTGGAGAGGTTACATGTAGCCTGCAATAACACTGTAGACATCTTACATGCAGTCAGTCGAATCAGAAACATTCTCGCTTGAACCTCCACATGCTTAAATGTTATGCTGCGCATGAAGTTGGTTTGTAAAAGAAGGTTTAAATTAGTCGCTGCCTATAAACATGTTGCCTCTGCTTTGGTAGGTGTTTAATTAGTGAGCTGTCAAACTCATTTCAGCAATATGGAAATGCATACAAGTACTTTCACACTTGTCGTCATACCAACACAGTCCCCTGCAGATGCCCACGCAGACCAGCCCAGGCAGGCTGTGATCAAAGCCTGTCCATGTTACAGCTTTGCTAATAGCCCCGGCAGAGGAACATGCTCATTTATCCTCATTAAACAAGAAACTTCATCACAAGAAGCGCTTTTAGCTGAAGTTTTAAATAAAGTTAAAGATAAAAACGGTCGCTAGGAACCTTGTGAGAATGTGGTGGAAATCTGTATTCACACTTGTTTTAAGACATTTTTATTTGTTGCCCACCTCTCCGAGCTCCTCATGGGACTGCTCCAGGTACGGGGTTTCTCGCAGATGTTCATTCGGGTCCAGGTCGATGTACGAATCGTCTTGACGCTCCGACGTATCGCTGTCACTCTCCTCACTCTTCTCCAGGCCCTCTGGGTCCGACTCCTCATGGTCCTGTTCACCCTCCCTGTCCGACTTGTCTGAGTACAGGTCTGGATCTTTCAAATGGTCGCTGTCATTAAACCTGGAGAAAGGAGGCAGTTTGGTGGTAAGATGCTTGCATTTGAAAAAGAGCTGGTGACTTAAAACTAAGGGGGAATCATTTTAAAGTATTCTAGCTGCTACTTACTGGAAACCGTGGATGTTGTGGGCTCGGAGGAGGCTGTAGAAATTGATGGAGTGTTCTCCACCAGTTCCTACTGTGCTCATGTCCTCTTTGCCCTCGCGGATCATGGTCCTCTTCAGAAGGCTGGAGCACTTCAAGGCTAACTCTAAGGCGTCCATCCAGCATCGACCTGGGAAAGAGATTTAGACTGATCAGAGGAACCTGCTGATGCATGCATTTTCAGGCTGTGCTGGCCATTCTTTATGCTTCTTTTTATTTTAATTGGCAAAATGCATTATAGTTGTTTAAGACTTTTTAAAGCAATTTTGATTGATTGTAATTGTAATGAAAACAACATCAAACATGATTGAAGCATTCTCAGGATTTGGCATTTATTCGCTGAAATAAAATGGAAAAAAATAGGACTGAAAAAGAAGTGATCTTGGACCGTGTTGGACTCTTCCAGCACCCTGGAGAGAGACTCAGAACAGGGGAGTCTGTATGGACGTTTCAGCACCAAGGACAGAGACACGGTGCAACGCCACTGGTTCACTCACTCAGACGGGACTTTAGTGGACTTTCCTGTCCTTCTCCCCTTCAGAAACCACAGAAAAACATCTCCCATGTCTGCATTAACTGATGTAATTGACAGTATTTGGTAAACCACTGATGAAAATAAGTCGGTTGGATTTTATTGAAATAATTTCAAAGATTTGAAAGACACAGGTCTATAAGATAGCCACACTAGGATCAGAGCACTTTGTTGATTGTTCCCACATCACACCCACCCCACCCACCAACATCAGGGTGTAAGGGCTCAGGTGTAAAGTAGGGCGCGCTGTTCAGACATGACTGTATTAAGATAATGAATTGGTTTGAAATCACAAGGATTAGGGCTGGTGTCACTTCCACCAAAAGCCAAATGGTGTAAGTAAAAGTTGTTTTAGTTCTGAACAAATATTTCTATTTCTTTATGAAGCTGATGCCAATATGATGCTGATTTATGCCTTTGTCTTTGTCACTCAGTGGTTACTGACAAGGCTCAGATAAATAGCTCAAGTGTGATTGACAGCCTGTCTCTTACCATCAGACTCAGAGGCCGCACGGAAGATGAGGTGGCTGCTGGGTAATGGCTGAGTGATGGAGCCAACTGCTTCGCCTTTAGGACCCTGATGACCGTAAGAAATGAGGAGAAAAAAACACACACATCAAATTCACTGTGTAAGGTTCAGGTAGGTGTTGCTGTGAGAGCCTTGATTGGTCCATTTTCTCCAGTTTCCTCATTTCAGCTGCAGTTTCAATGTTTGCCTTTCCAGCTGATAATCATTTACGACGCAAATGGAGAAAACCTAAACTCCTGAGTGTATGTCATTATGTAAAGGAGCTATGAGAGAGGGCAGAAGGGACAGAAGCTGACTGAGTGAAGTGTTTATTTCCAGAGTGAAGGGGAGGATGGGGAGAGCCGGAACGCTGTAATCTAAAACACGGGCCGCTTAATGTGATTCAAGCCTTTTAATTGCGCAAACAAAAGGGAAAACACTTTGTGTGCGAGGTCAGTGATGAATACCAAATCACAGCTGGAGTACATGACTGAACTGAGCTGCAAAGAGAGGAACAATCGCAAAATGAACACTGCCAAACATGAAAATGACCCAAATGTAACTAGAGATGAGCTCTTAATTATGCAGTTAACATCCACATCTCTTTAGCTCTTTGTTTTCACAGCGGGGAACAAAGACTTTTCCCATGATGCTGTTTGTGTTCTTGTTGTTTTATTCATCGCCGGAGAGCCAAAGAGGCAGCATTCAAATTCATCAGTCTGCACAACAAACCTTTGGCAGTATTCTCCCTCTCTGGCCATCCATTTATCGATCTATTACAGTAAATAAGAGATTTGTAAAGGTCAAGAGTTTTTCCATTGCAGTGTAGAAGATAAATGACGTCAGATATGGCAGATTTAAAACAATGGTTCAGCATATTGGGAAACACACATTGATCAGTCCAGAGAAATTGAAATGCCCTGTATTGAAACATTCCTGTCTCCAATATTATGACATGTCATCTGGGAGAATTCAGAGATCCCTTTTGGACTACAAGCTGTACTTTTATTTTTCATGGGCATGCCAGTATTTCCAAACAGGCAGCAAAACAGTCTGCCAACCACACTGTTTTCCTGCTAGCGACGAGGAAAATACCAGTATACTTGAAAGGAAACTACTTTAGTTTCATGATATATAGTTAAAATGAGATATTATGGGTGACTTTTACAAGTCTGAATACGATGCTGTGTAATTAGACCTAACAGCATATGGAAGGAAAAGAGGCTGCCAAGTTTAAGGACAGTGTCCTTTTTTGGGCAAAGAAAATTCTCAGCTTCACCATTAACACAGTTAAAAACATCAGGCAGGGCATTTTATGAGGGAGCTAGTTTTCCCTCACCACATGCTTCTTTTTGGCATGTAATATTCTACTTGATCTTCTGCGAGCCTTTCATTTACTGGGATTAGTACCTTTTACTCTGATTCTTTGCTGCTGTCACTAACTGCCTCTGAACTTCTGAAAGTAGTTTGAGGTTTCCAGGACGTTTCTGTCTCTCGGACGCTTGCATTGCCTGTATATATTTGCCTTACTGGTTTATTGGTGTTTTCTAAAGAGGTGTACAGGAATCTACTTTTCTTTATTACTGAAACTAGCTGAATATCTATAACAATGACTGCAATAATTCCCTTGTACTTCACAACTTTCCCAAATATTTCTATCAATTTTCCCAGCCTGGAATGAAACCATTATAATCCCAAGAGCACCTGGTGGCAGTTAGTTCTGTATCGTAACATATCTGCTGACCTTAACAGCCCAGATGGACTGCTCCAGTGGGTGGAAGAGCTTGAAGCAGAAGCCATCCTTCTTGGAAGGCCTTTCGATGAGCTCGCAGGCGTTGAGCAGCACCGTTCCCACCCACTGGCCGTTTTTGTGGGTCTTGTATATGAGCAGCACGCCTGGTTTCAGCACACACCACAGCTTGGTCCAGCTCTTCAGAGTGCCACGGATCTGAATCAGTTAAAGATAAATGTCAGAGAGTCTCCAAGGCTTCACCCCATCAAAATTACCTATTGCATTGGGCTATATATGGAACTTGGAAATAAAGAAATGAAAGAAAGAAATGCATTTAGACTTAACAGGGTTTGCGGGGGTTGGTTCAAATTGTTTCTCTCAGCCAAGTGTGAATGATCTTTTTTTTTTTTTGCATCCAATACAAACAAGAGCTGAAAATATGTTTTATGTCTATTTTAACTGTGGTTTTCAGTGAAAACTCAAAACACAATCAGGGTTGCCAACTGTTTTGAATGTGCACTAACTTAAGTCCAGCAGAAGTGTTTCTAGGTGTTGCTACATTACATGACATGCTGATTTGAATATGCATGATGCCATTATAGGGTTTTATTTGCTTATTTGTGGTAGGGAGACATTTTCTAAACAGTCATCCATTAAAATGTTGTGCAAGTTTGTTGTTTAACTGTCTCTTAGTCTGTAACAATTTTATTTCTTATATTCAACTAGTAATAGCAGAGAACTGACTAACTGACAAACTCTTCTTCATGCTGTATAGGATTAAAAATCAAGTGAAGACAGGAAGAAATTGAGATGGTACCCGATGAAAGGATAGTAAAGTAATATCACAGTACACTGGGCAATCGGCAACTTCACATTAACAGAGGGGATATTGACTGTGGGGTGAAAGACATCCCCACCTTTAGCCAGTCGGCCATGACGATGACGGAGGGATCGGTGATGGTGCTGAGCAGTTCCTTGGTTGCCCTCTTCTTTTCTTCCCTGTAATTTTTCTTCTGCACCTACAAGGAGCACAGAGACAGACAATTAACACAACTCTAAATATGAAAATTCCACACTCGCTTTCTCACTGAATTACATTTGGCAGCAAATAATGAGGCTGGGATCACACTCCTCTGTGTCCCTGTTAAAATAACGCCTGGTACCCACTGACTGTAGAGTGGGCTGTTTGCTGCTTATGAATTCCCCCTTTAGATGTAATGTATCCTTGGTGAACAATATTAGCAGTAAAGTAGCAATAAAGTCAACCTATCTAATGTTCAGTAGTTCATGCATATTGACTAACAAGTGACATGTGGTGTAAAATGACAGTGTGCAACAGGCATGAGCGATTAGACTGTATGTAACACTCTCCATATGAGGGTATTTTTAAGACTCACGCTTCTTTTGAGAATTAGAGTCCGGATATGTAAGACTTAAGCTGCTTTAAGCTCTTTTACCTTGAGGGACTCCTTTTTGGTGAGCTTTCCTCCAGACGCAGACACATCCTTGTCTGAGCCATTGTACAGCTTTGTTTCAGACTGTGAACACACAGAGAGGGGAAAAAAAAGGGTTTAATAGAACAAAATATCTATGCAGACATCAACATCCACATTATTTCTTAACCTTAATTCAGCAAGTATTAAATATATCATACATATCGTTGATCTGTCGTGTTGAGCTGGAAAAACACTCAAACACCCCCAATGATTATTACTGAAGCTTTTCCTCAGGGATTTGCTTTTCAAAATGTGTGCAGTGTACGTAACATCCATCAGCTTGTACTACTGCACTCTGAATAAAGTAAGCTGCTCTGAATAAAGTCATCCACTAAATGACTGCCTGTAATCTTGGCTACAGAGTGTTCCCTCTTAATGACAAATCTATTACCACAAATGATACAATCAACAATCACTCGAGGGAGGACATCGCATTAGATGTTTTAGATCCCAACAACATTAGCAAAGAGCCACAACTTCAGTGGAAATTGGCATCTATATGTGAGAAAGGTAGCCCAAACTTAGCTTAAGCCTATAAATGCCAGTGCAGGTGTGTCTCTGCCAGCTCCCTTTCACCAGCCAATTGGAGCGATTTAAAGTGTAGAGACAGACTGTGTGGGGATCCTAAAGAAAGGCTACTTAAAGGCCTTAAACGCCCACAGGCTGGTTGGACAAACATGGAGGGAGCATGATGACAAGCACCAGAGCTGAATTCTTCTCCCTCAAAATCCTCTTTTATGCAGGAACCCTTATAGAAATGAATGTAGCCGAGACCAATCGATGGAAACGTAACCAAGGCTCAGTTCTGCTTTGGCATAGCTTTGGATGGTAGACGTTCTTGACAGTGGAAAATAAAGAGCAACAGAAGTCCACAGAAAAAGGGTGATCATCAAAATCTTGCCTCAGTTTTCGGAAGCCCTGCTGGCTGATCGAGAGCCTCTGAATCTCTGAAATGAGCATCCTGTCATGTGCCTTCATACTTTGCAGAATCATAACAAATATTTAATAGGATTCCTGCCTGATTAAAGTGTCTCTGCTGTGACTCAGAGGGAGACTCAGACACCCACGTTTGTACTGACAAACATATTTGATGTGGACCTTGACAGACAAGCTAGACGGGGCCTCCTCCACACTGAGCTCACTTGAAAGGAGGGCTGAGCTTGAAAATCAGTTGATACATTTTTGACGCGTACAGTGTATATGTCATCTAAATGTAGGCAATCTCATGCCTGAGGCAAAACAGGGAAAAAGGAACGAAGACGTGCAGTAATTCCCATATTCTCTTGCCTCATTACAACAAGCACAGCGAAGCACCCGGGCGTTCCTACCAGCCCGCTGCAGAACATCATCTCGGAGGAGGGATTTTTCTTACCTTGCTCTTAGATATGGAATGTGAGTCCTCTTTTAAAGGCAGAGGCAAGAGGTCCTCCTTCCCTCTCTCGAAACCTGCAACAAAAAACACAACAGCATAAGGGAGTGCTCAGTTTAGTGTCACTCTCCAGGTACCCTGTTGTACCCCACAGCAGGCATCCGAGTTGTTGTGAATTCAGGTAGAGCCATGTTTCACCATTTTCTGAAACAGCACTGGATAGAAGACTAAGTGATTAATTGATAAAATTACAGGCAGATTATTCGATAATGAAAATAGTGTATATCTGCGGCTTTAAATGAATGAACAGATGATGCCTTTGTGCTTTTTAGAGGAAACAAAAATGGGACACTGCCTAAAATAATCATGGCCGCCTGATGGCCCAGTTGGTGAAGAGAAATGTGCCATGCTTTTACTTTACTCGCTTTACAGAAGGCTACAAATACTGTACCCACCATCAGGGCAGCTTCTATATACAGAAACACAGTTAAAGCAAATGAATTTCTAAAAGATTAATGAAATTATATTTTATTGTTCCGGCTGATCTGATGGGAGGATTTGCTGCCTCTCTGTGTTTCATATCAGTGGGAAACTGAATATTTTTGCTCTGTGGACAATTAGTTGGACAAAAATCTACTTCTATGATCTACATATTTCATACTGATTATTCTCTTTCATTGGTGACACCAAATAACCATTTGATATCTGACGAGTTTGAAAACACTTGTAGGTCTTGCAAGTCCAAATGTCCAAGTAGCTGCATGGAATCTCATTACATAATGTCGGTCACGGGAGCCTGCTGTCCTTCCAAGCAGTGGGAATCCAGCTACAGAATCTGGATGGCAACAAGCTGATGCCTGCTGTGAGAGCCTAATCTGAGCTGAGCTCTAAACTTGGATAAATTGACTGGTGAAAAGAGGTTCCCTGGTTTAATCCAGAGTTTTGGTGGGACAGTGGGGGTGGAGAAAGTGAACAGGACACTTAGTTGGACATTCAATTGACCAACTGCTCCAATGATGTTACTGAGGGGAGTGTGTATCGTGTCAAGCTGGGCAATAATGAACGTGTGTAAATGTAGTTAAATACAGTGTTTTATGACAAACCTTTTAGCAAATGGAAACTTGCCTTTCTTTCTTTCAGCTCCACCTTGTCATTTCTAATCTTTATTTGCGTTTCTGACCAATTAATAATTTCTAACCTCAGCAACGGATTCCACTCTCAGATCTCAGCAGTTGGTGACACCGGCGGTCTAAAGGTGACAGAGAGTCTGTAAATATTTTATAATTTCCGTCTCCTATCCACAGGCCATCGGTATGCAGCCATGACAACAAATGGAGCACTGCTGAGTTTCAGTACCAAATGAGATATTTATCATTTGGAAGAGATTTGCATCTTATTTAATAAACCATATTGTGTCTGCTGTTGTGGAAAAATAGGCGTCCTTTTTATCTATGCACTCATTGCATACTTTCATTTTGTACTGCATATATCTTGGATCTTGAATTCCAAATTATCTGTTTTCAGAGAAAAGGCAAGTTTCAAACTCCATGCTTGGATACTTTTAATATCAACAATGTGATGATTAGTGCATTACTGGAGTCATTTTGAGCTGAAATGATTTTGCTGTATCCGCCTTTTATTAGCCTGCCTCTTCCTTCCTCCATTTCCAGTAATGCCTTCCTGCCTTTCATCAACCCCCTGACAAACACACTTACTGGCAATGTATTATGTGTACATGGAGAAGGCAATAATGAATGTAAAAGTTCAAACCAAAATGCAACAAGAAATGGAAGGTCCAATGATTCCCTGAGTGTTTCTGGAGGGACATTTCCTTCAACTAACAGGAGGTTTGTTATGGTTTGAAACACAAGGTCATTACTTTTTACCCAAACAATACTTTACAAGATAACAATACAAGAAATTAGAAGAAAACTAGAAACGGGAATCTTCTGATTTAGCTGACTGAATTCACCATCAGAGTTAAACCGTGTTAGTTAAAACGAGCTAAAGCTTTCATGTATCAACAGCAGTGATGTACATCTCTCTTTCTGTTTGATTGCTTGCCTCTGTTTTAATGTGGATCTACTTTCAGTGGTACGTCAGATACCACTGAAAGTAGATCCACCAGACCACCTGTGCCCACTTGACAGGCGCATCTCCATGCCAACTTCAGCTGGAAAACAACTCAAGGGCAATTCACCCGCTATAGCAAGCCACAAGAGATTACATAAACCGATTATCAATCAAGCAAGTTAACTATAATGTAATGGTAATTATCATAATAAAATATTATTCTAAATTTTTATCTTTCACAGCTTTCACTACACATTTTGGGTGGAAAAACACAAGTTCATTCAGTAATTCAAATAAACTGACTTTGGAGAATAGGGTTTTCAATCAGTTGGGAATTTCAGGTCACTTAAACAGTGTTTGTTCAAAATAACAAGATACATTTCATGTCTTAAACTGAGATGGAGATTAATTGACAGTATTTTACTTTTAAAAAAGAAGGCTTCAAGGAACACCTTGGAGGAGCAAAGATCAGGTGGCGAAAAGATTTCGTTTTTGTTACCATGTCACAAAGATAATAGTGCCACTGCTGAGAAGTGCCACTAAAGCTGGCTGAGGTCAAAGTCCAGACTCACAGACAGACTTCTCGGACACTGCTTTCCCATCTGTTTTATTTTGTGGCGTGACAGAGGCGATGGCTGGACGTTCCTTTAGAGCATCTTTTAATTTAAGTAACCAAGGAGATTAATGAGTCATGTAACACCTTAAGTTTTTGGCATTCTCCACAATTGCGCATCACAAGTGAGGAGCCCCACGGTTACATGAGATAACACAGCAGCCTCTTTCATGTGGTCCATAATTTAGTCAGAGCTCTCCCACACACCTGTAGCACTAAATGGATCATTTTAATATAATCCACCCATATTTATACTCAAATTCACAAAGCATGTCGGAAAAAAAGATCCAATCTTGCCTATTCCATACCTTTCGCTTTGAAAGGGCTCTAAAATGGAAAGACAAATATAGGAGAAATGAAAGATAGTATGCAGTTCAAATACAAAAGGGGCAAAGGAATGAAGATCAATAAAAATTTCAACGCAGAACAAATTTATTAAAGATGAACATCCTTTTGGAGATTTCATTGGGTCAAAGCAAAATAAATGAGTAACAATTTGATCTTTTTTTATTTGTTTTTTTTTTTTTAGCTTAACATGACATTCAGGGTGCCAAACAGCCACCTCTAAACCTTGCTGTGTGCGTGTGTACAGCTGGAGTTGTGGAGGACTCACGCCCCACTGCAGATGAACTGAGGCATTTGCTTTTAAAATTTAAAGCTACAGTGATCTCCCTCTGCATCAAAGATCATAAACGAGGAGAGTGCAAAGACATTGAGACAGGAAGTACTGCATGCTGCTATGATCAATGTCTTTACACATACAGACACCAGAACAGATGATGGTGATAATTATGAGGACAACGCTCCATTCACCTCATTCCTATGCATATCACATATTCTAAGACTGGGCATAAACACTGAACATGCATTTTGATCAAGCTAGTAAGGAATGTCACCTCTCTATCAGTGACTTGTCTCTGCTATCTCTGCTTAAACATAGGAAGAGCAAATCTGTTGCAAGGACTGTAGGCAGCAAGTAAGAATGCCCATTATCTATTTATGCCCATGGAGGTATCGGACTAGCTCAGCCTCTGCTGGGAGAAACACAGCAGCATAAGGCAAGCATACACTGAAATAATTATGGCTGTAACAACTTTACACAAAAATGTCCTCTCATCTCGTTCTAATCATGATTAATGCAACTGCCGAAGCTGCCTCTCCAACTAAAATGTGCTTATTTTCAAGCCACTAACACATGAAAACCAGTTCATTATCTCTTTTTGGAAGCTCAAAGGCAAGCCACTGTGGATGTAGTGTTGGTACCTTACAGTCTTACCTCACCGTGGATTGAACTGCGTCACATTCAAAGCTCATATTAATGAAAAAAGAGATTGATTAGAAGAAAGAAATAACAGCTTATACAGTACTCTGCACTGATGCTGCTTTATTTTGTAGGAAATGTCAAGGCTACCATGGCAACAGGAGACCTGAGAACAACAAATGGAGGGAAAAGCTGTCAACCCAGTTACTCTTCAGAATACATCAATTTTAGGGAGCAAATTGCCTGAATGTTTGCTACTGTGGAAAAACTTACCATGGCAACAGTGGCTCTTGTATTTTGGCTCAAAAATCATGAACACTGAAAGACAGCTGTCTCCCCAATACAAATTTTAATATTTCATTGATACTTTTTTTTTTATTTTAAATGTCCAATATTGACTTAGTACAAATCTGTCAAGTATATTCAATAACAGATATTTGTTTTGGGGACAGTGATACAGGAACTCATCAGTTTACTTAATATGCAAACTCAAGTTAACATCTAAAAGTCTTCATTCATTAGTGGAAGTACTTCTGCAGAATGACCTTTTTGTAGGTCTATCTCGCCTTAAGTTACCTCTACAATCAGAGACTCCTATGAATGTTCTCACATGCAGTATGCCAAGTCATGCTGGCGTCAATATGAGCCATGACTCCATCTAATTATCGACCACAAGACTACAGCTTTCTCCACTCCTTAATTAGCTTTATAAAGGCCCCATTTTCAACCTCCAAATCAATTTGTCTTAGTCCCTGGCCTCCGAGGAAGCGACAGTAAACAACAGAGTGGAAAGTGTAGGGTCCGCATGAAAGGAAGCATCTACCCGATACTAGGCAGTGGTGACACAAATGAACAAAAAAAATGTCACTTAGTGTATTTGTGGGTTATCACTGAGGTTTTGTGGGGGTATCGGAAATCCTGAGTTTCAAACCAGAACAGCTGAGCCCCAGCCTGTTGAGCCAAGCCCTGAATCATTTTAATATCTACGCCTTCAAAGCAGACTCCTATGTAGACTGTCAGAAAAACTGCTCAAACAAACATAACAGTGACCGAGATAAAGTGATCCAATCCACGTTAAAAGGGTTGTACTTTTATTCTGTCTGCACACAGGCAGCTTGACGAGACAAAAGCACATTATCTCGTGGAATGGGTGATATTTCAAACAGGATGTGTCTGGATGAGAGTGGGGGCATTAGGCAGGTTGTATTACCGTGGCTGCTGTTAGGTGCTGGTGTTCTATTTATAGGCAACCCGGGCCAAGTTCATGTGCTCTGTCAGATGCTGTTCTGTTCCTTGGTCCTTGGTAAAGACTGCAGGCAGTGACCTGGTGTCGTGTCTTTTGATATTTAAAGGAAAGTTTAGGACAGTAAAAGTGTACTGTTTTGCAAAAAAAAAAAACCCAACCATTTATTAACTTGGACCACTTGTTTTGACTAAACAACAGATATTCAGATAATTTGATCAATTTATTCATATTCTGATCAAACGATACCATTCAATCAATCAACCAATTATTGAGGCTCTGGCAGAGTATTGGAAAATGTCACAAAACAACATCTGGCATAAAATGTGTGCTTAGGATTGTATGCTTAGTAGAAGAGTCCCTGTCACAATTTCAAATCATTTTTCCAACCAAAAGACAAAAACTTCAACTAGGTATCAAATCAATCATTAAGTAATGTGCATTCATGCTTGAAGAATAACTTAAATGAGAAATGGATTATGGGAGAACTGAAGATGATATGTTTTTTGTTCTAGTTGGTTTTGTAAGAAGTAATTTTTGCAGAAATCTGTATTTTTCAGTGAGGTTGGATAAAAGGTGTGGATACTGGTACAGACGCTCATTGTTATATTGCACTGTATTGCTCCAGTCACAATAGGAAATGAAATGGCTAGAGACAGTTAGTTGAATGGCAGAAGGTAGAGCTGTCAACAGCACTAACATTAGCAGCATACAAACAAAAACTGAGTCATCAACCATTCATGCGAGGCTGCTTTCTATGAGACGCAGCCTCAAAGGGTATGAATCCCAAATATGTTAAAGCTACAAAACAGTAGGAACAATCACGTCAGCAGACTCCACTGTGGAGCGGATGTGGGTGCAATAAACCAAAGAAAGATATGAAGAAAGAAAAGGTTAAAATAACAATAAATTGGAAGTGAGTAAGTGCAACCCGCCTGCACCAGCTGTCTCCCGCAGTCTCTCTTAAAGTCTGTGCCTGGTGGCAGAGCATCTAAAATAGCAGTGAATGGAGCTGAAGCTTGGTACTGACTGAAAGAAAAACACCATGACTCAGACAACGTCTCAAGGCCAAGTTATTTGTTACTGCTGCAGGAGGTGCTAGTTCAGATGGAAAAGAACTGGGCTTGTGGCCAGAAGGTCAGCAGCCTGAATGCCCAGACGAGGAAAGGGCTGAGGGGAGAAAGACAATGAGGAACAATCTCCCTCCAGTCAACTATAGTTGAGTTGGACCAGAGCAAGGCACTTGTTGACTGCACGGCACAGCAGAGGACCGAGGATGTACGAGGTCTGATTTACAGCATCAAAGTGTGGCGGTGTTAGTGCGCAGTCAGCCTTTCCTGGATTAATAAAGGTTAAAAACAGTCACCTGTGAAGGTGGAACAGAGAACATCCACTCTCTCAGTGCTCCAAGGGCTGCCAGCTGTCTGCCTCCAGGTTTGTGCCCTCTTCAGCAGGACAAACAAAGGAAAGATCGCAGAGGTAGGGCTTTCACAAATGAACACTAAAATGATTTAATCCTAAATGTTCTGCGGGATTTAGTGTACTTCTCGAAAGTAAGGATTATCACTGCACTCCCATCGAGGTATCATTGAACCTGAGTAAAAAGCAGCCAGCCTCAGTCATTAGTCTCCACGGGCTTGTTTGAATCCAATTGTGGGGAGAGTAGAGCGAGACTTTGAATTAAGGAGTCGCAAACAAACATCTGCGAGCTATGACCAAGCAAAATTCTAGAAAAAAATACATATGCAATACATGGACACAATATCTTGCCTGTTAAGACTAAGATCATTTACACTGGTATGACACAGACATAATGATAATGTATAATAACTTTTTTCTTAAAGTTAAATTAAAATAAATATTTGTTTTAGCCAAAGAATCAGTGCCTATATCCACTTTGTTTTGACTTCCATACCTATCTGGCTGAACTGTGATTTATGAAGTGAAATGGAATTTACCCCAGGACCAATTAATGTTTTGGTTCCAATTAACAATGTGAGTGATTGGTGGAATATATTTGTGGGAAGGTACTAAATAGATTTTATCATATGGTCACGTCAGCATTGATATGTGACGTGACCAGCATTGAATATGTTTTTCAGCGCTGTCATTTAGTGAGACGTGCCAGACCCCCGGCTTTCTATAACGTGCAACTACAGCTGCCAATGACTCAGGAGGTGTTAAAATAACATGGACCAAAAGTGGGAATCAGCGTCAATGTCTTATATCTACAGTCTTACAATTATGAAGTGCTACCTTCGATACCGACGCTGAAAGCTGACAACGCATCTCCTAGCAACGCAAGCTCACGGATGTCAGTCAACAGCTGTCAAGAGAAACTCCCATCAGAGGTTGAAGCTTAGATACCGTTTCCACAAATACGTCCAAACCCATTTAATCTTCTTTTGAAAAATGGAAAATTATGCGTGACAGCTGCAGTATCGTTGTAGTTTCTAATCACGCAAAGAGTGAGGAGAATTGAAATATAAGTGTATGTACAGTTACTTCCATTTGTAAGAATGGATTACATTGTATTTGCAGTATAGAATATCCACAGTTAGAGAGCTGACGGTTATCAGCTGTGGTTCGTGGCAGTAATGCATTCAAATGCACATTTCTTTAGCTTCTTTTCTCCCTGCAAACATGAACAATGTGCTTTTTGTTGCAGAAACCCAAGAGCAGTGAAATATGTTGGTCACCGCAGCCAGCCTCATTCAAACGCAGCCTGTAACCATTCACTGAAACCAAAGACAGAGCTGTCCACACAAGCTTACAGTGTATTGATGAAGAGATCGCTGTTTATTTCAGTTTGAAAGAGCACTCTAATGCAAGCTACTGATGGTCAGCAGTGCATCTGAACAGAACTTTAAATGAGTAACCAAGGTCTGCTCACTTCTTTTCATCCATTGCTACAGAGATACTAATCAAACACGGGGTAAAGCTACAGGGTTCACTAATGGGCCAGCGACACTTCCCAGTATGGAGGTCCACAAAATATCATCTCCACACCATCATACACCCACCTGGCAGCGCGATGGGTGACAGCTCGTTATAGCCCCCGAAGGAGGCATTTCGGATGAGTTTGCGTCCGTCCGGGTGCGGAGGTCGAAGTGAGGTTGTCCCGCCGCACGTGGAGAAACGGCGGCGACTCAGCAGGCCCTCCTCCTTCATCATGGGGCCGGTGGGGGGCTCCCTCGTCGCGTGCGAGGAAGGGAGAGAGGGTGCTGGGGAGCAATGGGGAGACTCAAGGGTACAGGGTCGAGGGGGGCCGGGAGGCAGTCTGATCCGTCCCACGCAGCTAAAGAGCCAAGCGAAAAAGCCGAGTAGTTCAGACACCAGGCGCTGAACCAGTGCAGTATGTTGCTTTCCTCAACGCTTCCTTCAGCAGACTGCTCCCTTCCTCCCTCACACACACTCCCTGTCTCTGCTCTGCGAGTGTGTATGAAAGCAGCAGCCTGTAAGTACTTAATAACGAATAAGCTGAGCCCCTCCTACTCCCTCTCCTCCGGATGGGTAGGAGAGCCGCATCTTAGCTTGAAAATAGCCCTTATGTTTCATATCTCGTCTCTCTCTCTCTCTCCTGCTCTTTCTCTCTTCATCTGTGATTCATGATTTTTACTTTCAAAGGGACACTTCACCGCTTTTCAACCATATTTTAATGGATTAGTCATAGGAGTGGCATGTCCCTGACATCAGCAATATCCATTAATATTTCTGTAATGCTGCTGCAGGTGACTTTAGTGAAATTTGAAACCACATTACAAATTTTAAAACGTGTTCTCAACATAACCATAGCACTTTTCAGAGGCTGGACAGATTTGTTTGAGCCACAGACCACAATGAGCAGAGGCTTAGGCTCAAGCTGTTACTGATATTCCTGCCCTCCAGCTAGTGGCTAACACCACCAGGTAGCAGCTATCGTGGCCGTTGAATGTACTGCCCATTTGGCAGCTTGCCTGCTGCCAGCTGACTTGGCTACAACAGTGCCACTGGGAGTATAAAACCCCCCAAAAAAACAGAGCTGCCAAAAAAATATTCTGATCCAGTTGCCCAAACCAAATCCAGTCCCTGACCTGGAGAGTTTCACCACCAACTGTTTGTTTTCGCTTAATGCTGCCAGTTCTGGTTTGTGTTACAGTGGACTAGTTCCTAAAACCTATTTTAATCTAAATACAATACTGTATCTATTCAGAATCCTATCTCTTATTATTTTACATGGGGTTACATACTCAATACACATGAATAGACAGGTTATACATTATGTATCTGCTTTTTAGTTTAATGGAAACTCGAGTCTGAGCTTTGAATCTTTGTTATGACCGCGACAAGGACTCTTGCCAGTCTTAGCTTGCAAGCTGAGATTCAAATTCAAATTTAAGAGTATTTTCTCAAAGGCGACCTGAATGTACTGTACATTACCCCTTTCTACGATGAAATGAAGATATGAGATTCAGTAATGGATTTGTTAGACACTGAGCTTAACTACATGTTAGACCAGATACAAAACAAAACTTGCTTAACTCGACCAGTTAATATTTATCCAACAGTATAGTATTTTTGATGATAAAACAGGGTAGGTACTAACTGTACAGTAGCTGCTTAGCACACTGAATGTGAGAACAATATTTGTATCCATATCTGTATCAGGCAAGCAGCAGGGCTTGTGTTCTGTAGTTTATGTAGTTTATGGTCTGTCAAACACTAATATCCCAGATCAGCATGGTAAAGATTTACCACTGTGAAAGTGGTGCATAAGCAACACAGGCTTACTGACACTGTGGTCCAAGCTCTGTTCAGAGGAACACTGACTTCTCCATCATCAGGCTCTTAAGACATTGTTGTCTTAATGGCCTACATAGACCACAAGTTATTAATGAATATTCACATTGCTAGCCGTGAAATGTCCCTTATCAACTGTTTTCTTGTCTTCAGCACTCAGGTAATGCAGCCTCTAAACTGTGACTGCTATGCATCAGACTGGGCTCACACACTCACATCCACCACACAGACTGGCTTAGAAAATCACAAAACATGAACTCCATTGAGGACAGAAGGAAGACCCTTATCACACCAGTGCTCAGTTGACCCAATGAAATCCTACAAACAACTACAGGAAAGTTAATCTTTATCCTAATATTGCTATATTACCTATTTTTCTATATTCAGCTTTTAGAGATGGAGACTCAGACTTTAGATTCACATAGAGTATCAGATGAAAATGCTCTACTGTAGTGTATACTGAGGGTTAACTGCTTTGTCAGCAGACAATTGTGATGCACATAGGGCATTGTTTCCTGGAAATGTCAGTAACACTTGAATACTTATATTAATATATTTGGATACCTACTGCAGCAATGAGAATGCAAACCTGTTTAGATGATGTGTTGAAAGATAGCAAAAGTCATCAAGAAGGTTCATACCAAGTCACAAGATGCCTTGAAAAAGGACTCTACAAGGGCACCAGTGGTTACTGTATCTGTGCAGAAATGAATAGCCTTGGCATTGGGCCTTGTCTTTGAAACTCAATCTGAAAGGAACATTGTCTGCTGTTGATCCTCCCACAGTCCACAGGCATCTTCACCTTCTTTCCGTTGACCTGTCCTGTCTTACTTCAGCCATTCAGAAATCTTAATCATACCACCAAATCTTGCTACAAACAGTCCATTGAGACATTCCATCTAATAAAGCTTGAAGGGGTAAACAGCATAATCACCCCAGAGATAACAGTCTCTGAGCTTACTGATTCATCTTAAAACTGGTAAATTTGCAGCTCTGCCAGTCTGACTGTGCTTTAATTAACACAAGTAATTAGGATGTTCTGGATCTATAATTCATGTCCCAGGTCTAATTAACCTGCTTGCAGAGAAAAGGTCCCTTTCTGCTAGTCCAATGGCATTTGAGAGAAACTAAGTTGCTGAGTATAGTCATCATGTGGGTCATTTTTCCAAGTTATTTAGTACTGATTCCTTATTCACTGAACAAAAAGATCTAATCCATGATGAACCATTAAGCTACTGTAAACATTCAGTCTGTTTTCAATCTGTCCGTCATTTCTGCACTTTTGTCTTCATTCAAACACTGTTTCTGCATTCCTAAGGTACTTCCCTTACATTTAATTTCAAACACAAATTTTTCTCGCTCTTAAAGCGTTTGAGTTTTAGCCATTTTTCTGTAAAAAGTCTTACTGTCTCAGCAACAAATGTGGGCATTGTTCTAATATCAGCTCTTTGGCATGAGTAGGTGGATGGAGTTACCCGGGCACCATGTCTACCAGTACTTTATGTGTCATGTGTATCAGGTGTGCTGGTGTCAGGTACAGAGAGAGCTGCCAAGTCAAACAGGCTGCTACCAGGGTGCGTGACCATCTATAGGTGACTCGAGGAGCAGGGACCCAACACAGGCTTGTTTATTGGTGAATTTGCATCTTTGAGGAGTAGCTGATCTCAGACATGTTACTGTGCCACTTCTTTTTAGCCATGCTTGTGGCTCTAGAGCAATGCCAGCTAACTAGTCCACCACTTTGGGCCTTTAGGGCACAATATGACCCACTTTGGAAACTATTAGATGGATAGAATTTGGTTCTAATATCTGTGGTGCCCAGAAGCTGAATCCTGGTGACTTAGTTAGACATTTATGGTTTTGAGTGAACGTCTTGATAACTATGTTTTACCACAGGATCACTGGGATCCAATTTGTTAAGCATTCTACGAAGCATGCTCATGTTGGCATCACTATGGCCAAGCAGAGTGCCACAGAGCCACTGGAAAAGCTGTGGACTCTCATTTACCGAGGAAACTTCCCATTACCTAAATAAGTTACAGCGAGTTACCCTGACAAATGTGAATTCTTTCAGGATAGGATATAATCAGATTCAGTGTACAATGGTTGAAAACAAAACAAAGCCTGCTGAGCTGATAATGTTTTTATTTTCAGATGATATCAGCAAGAACCTTTTTTTTATCATGGCACACTGATGGGAACATAAAGGTCAGAGCCACCAGAGCACAATAAGCATGCTTTGTAGTGATTCATAAAAAATGACACTGAATGAAAATATTTGTAACAGAGCAGAGACGATTAAAGGAATTGCCTTAGAAGTCTAATGTCAGGGCAAAACAACCCATCACAACACAGCAGAAAAAGTGTGACACAGTAACCTAGAAGCTTCGATACATCTGACACCAAGGAGTGCAAGTGATACATACACTGCAGACAGCAGGTCACATGCAGACAGACACATCTAGTCTTACATAAAGGCTACAAGGAGACCCTGTAAGCCTGGGATTAGCTGCAACAAAGAGGCTTTTTGAACACTGGCCTGAAGGCATCTTCTGCTGTATCCCTCTCCACCTCCTCTCACTATAAGAACACTCACTAACTCTGAAGAACAGAGCAGTCGTGGTCCTCCTTTGTGTCTACATTGCAACTTTGGGGACTAGAAGCCATTTTGAGTTGGTGTGATCTTCATTCTATCCTCACAAGAGTCGCTTCCATAGGTAATCACAAAACAGAGCCACAAGACAGCACAGATTAGAAATTAGCGGGGTGGTCATGTGAGCAGGCACAAAAAATATGTCAGGCTGTTGCTAAAGCTGAAAAACTAACAAGCGCTACCTTGTAAGCTGGCACTTCTTAATACTCTACCTTGTGTTCCTTCAGGGGAAAACTTAAAAGAAACGTGTCCCAAGGTCAAGTGACAGGACTCGAATTGCCCCAAACATGCTGAAAACACACCCTCCTGCTTTAGATCCAAGTCATGTCAATCCAGGCCAGCCGTTGGCAGTCCGAGCAGAGCTCTGGGCCCAAGGCCGACATATTCTCCATCATCTTCGTCCTCGTTTACTTCCACAGCCTCTTCGCTATCTACAGTACATATCTCCACTGTCAAGCCTCGTCCCTCTTAGCACCCAGGCCTCCCGAGGCTCAGTCACTCATTGGATGAGGGCGTGGGCGGAAGAAAGAACGCTGGATTGGCAGTGGCTGAGGGTTCAGATAAGACCAGCCCCCTCAATGTTGTTAACCCCGTCTGACGGAGCATAATCCCCTGAGCTTAAATCCATGCTGACCCCACCTGCTCTCTCGCTCTTGCACTCCCTTCCTCTCCATCTCTATCCTCCACAACAACTTGCTTCTCCTCAGCTTAAGGCATGTATTCTTCATCCCTCCTTCTCCTCCTCTCACTCTCTTACCATCTTCATCATTCTCTCACACTGCCTCATTCTCTTTCTCCACTCCTCTCTCTCTCCCCCTTACAGATAGACTTTCTGTTTACCTGGATAGAGGAGGGCAAGTGAGTGAAAGGCGGTTAAAGCGAGAGCAGCTTCAAAGCCGATTGAAGAAGCCTTGTCAAACAACCTCTCCGGTTTATTTTTGTTCTCAGTGAGTCATAAAGAAAAGAAGGCTCACTTGGCAGCCAGACCAGACACCAGAGTTTGTCTGTGCGTGTGTGATGATGCAACAAAACTCGGATTAAACTAAATAATCCAGACAACACTCATGCTACACTATGAAAGAACTGTGAATCATAAACTAGTGATAAACAACATGTTACCATAAACAGAGTGAATATATATGTGTTTAATTCTCTATATCAGAGTACTGGATGCTGGATTTTGAGGTCTGGAAAGTATGACTGATATTTGAGTGTTAAAAACAAAACAAAACCAATAATGACATATCGGCCATGATATGTCCCTCCTCCAATGAGAAGCCATAAAACAAAAGTTGAAAAATGAACTTTCTGGTGGACATATGTCTTGTTACTTATCAGGTGACAAGTACAATTTATGTCGAGAATATTGACGTTACCGATATATAGGTCAGGCCAGAAAGAAATAAAAATAGTAACTAAACCACCACACTCTCCTGATAAATATGTGTTGTTGGGTACAGTGTCCTGTGATAAGGCACCGTGATGCAGTGGTAAACGCTGCCGCTAAGATAGAAGACAACCTCTCTGTGTGCTCTGGTTTCCTCCAAAGACATGCAATGGTTGGCTGTCTCAGTGTGTCAGAAAGCACCTCAAGAAAATCTAACACAAACACATCTGAGGAAAATGATGTCACTTCTCTGAAATATGAAACACCAAGAGTTCAAGCATTATCATTTACAGTAAAGTGCCAACATGCTGCACTTCTGGCCACAACCTAATTGGTGCTATGAAAAAAAAAACATTGCACATATCTACAGATAAATATTCTGGATAATGTAGAGAATGTAGTTTGGGTGTATGTGTATATGTGCTTGTAAGTCATGTGCATTAATACAAATATTCATTGGTACCTATTTCATTTGAAAATGTCTGTAAATATGAAACCAGGTTTTAATTTGGGAAAATCGCTTATAATGGTGTCATTTAGAAATAAAAAGACACTGGATAAAATACAAGATTCACAATTGTGTTCTACCTGGTAATGGTGAGGTCATGTCCTTTAGAGAAGGTGGAGGTTTAATTACCGACCAAACTCCATGCAAACAAGGATTTTAGAGAGCAATTATTTGTGCATAAATATAGCAAATTGGTCAGTAAGAGGTGAGGCACTTAACTGCTGCGGTACAATCAAATGTAATTATGTTTCACCAGAATGACCCTTTAGAAATCATGCATGTTGTTTACTGAGCAGCATCAATTTAGACTATTAGCTATGGAAAATAACTAGGAACTATCTTTATAATCAATCTTCACACCTTAGCTGTGAATTTTCACACTCCTACAGTCTTGTGCCAATTCAGAAATAACTCTGTCAGTGCAACAGCCCTCACCCTGTGACTCTGAGTACTGAGTAAAATACACAGCTGAACCACGCATTAAACATTCAGTAATTTATGACGGCAGCATGAACAACCAAGAACAAAATGACTCGATCTAAACACTAGTCAAGAAAAACACATCAAAGCATAGACTGTCATCACTTTGACGCAAGACCAAGGGCTAGTTGAAGTAAAATCAGTTGCCATGGATACCCATTTTGGGCTGCAGGGCCTCGAGGATCAGAAAAAAGCGTGCATGCTTTCTTGCAGACTCCATGCATGACAGATGCAGTTATGGTTAGAAGATCATGTTGGTGGACAATAGACATGCATTCTTGTAGGTTTGCTGCTGCTGCTGTGACATGCTTATAAACACACTCCTGAAAACAATTTACAGTGGAATAAAGGACAAAACAGCAGGTCATATGCAGGACAGCTGCACAAAGGCGGCCTTCAACTGTGTAAAGTTTATGAAGACCTTTTTTTTTGTATATTTACATAAACAAATAACTACGCACGCATGCACGCACGCACGCACGCACGTTGTGCCTACTCCCTCTTGTGGTAGGATGCGGGCTTACAACCATCTCAACAGTGGAGAAAAATACACTGAGCTGCTACGTCAGACGTAACCATGCAAAAGGACTAAACCTGTTGTGACAACTAATTAAAGAATACTAGAGCTATCCAAATGTGTCCAAAGGTTTAACAACCAAATGTAAAAAACAATGACACACACAATTATGAGGTCTGGTAATTGCCAAACTGCCTACACACGTGTCCTCAAAGGTTAACATGCATCATTCACATGACCTGTGATAGTGACAGACTGTGAAACTGTTGCGATGACCTCTATTTGGATCAAATCTACTGTTAAACAGCAGGCCAGATTTGGTTTATCGAATCGACTTGATTAAAATATAAAAAGAAAACTTGCTGGTGAGCGTTATAGCTTCTATAGTGAGGGCAAAAATAAACTTCTTGCCTTGCCCGTCACAATAATCTGTAGTTTCCTTGAAAGAAAAGTGCCCACTTTCACAGGTACTGAGAAGACATACAGTAAAATCTTTGAGTCCACTAACCACAGCAGAGAATCCACCAGAGGGGGCTGTAACACAAGAACAAGGTGGAGGTATGAAATGTGATGTAAGACTTTAATCAAATCTACCCTTGAGCTTGTTTCTTCACGGATCATCACACATCGTTTATTTGATTGATCTCCAGTTGTGTGACTATCACAAGACCACAATGACTCTTAGTTATATAAAATGACTATTTCCAAAGACACTGCTGAAATCTTGAAATATCAAAACTCAAAAGTTGAGTTGAAAAGTTATTCTGGTTTGTACAGAAGACAGAGCCTTCGTGTAACACATCAGACACAGATGTGATTCAAAGTGCTTTTTACGATTCATTAAAAACAAAACAGAAAAAAAGCAGGAAATGAAAAACAGGTTGATGTATAGGTTATACACAGCAGCTATAATGAACGGGCTGGAGAGTGCCCAGCAGGTCTTTGCCTGTCACAAAGTGATTTACTGCATACAAGAAATTCAATATTGGAGAATTATAAAAGCAGTGCAAAAAGAAAGGACATAAACCTGATCACCCTGCAGGTTTATGGCTGTGCATCTGCAGACGGGCACGCTGCGAAACGCTAATCAAGTGAGTATGAGTCATTGTTTCTCCACGGTGTCTGGGAAAGGTAAAGGCTAAACAAAACACCGACAGCTGCCCTGGGGCTACAAATGTCCAATGTCACCAGCTTTTAATTGTCTTAAAAACACAATGAAAGCAGGATGATGTTCATATCTGGAGCATCGTACGTTCAGTGAGGTTAGCGACAGGCTCACTGCCGCACTGATCCAGTCTGTGACGTTTCTGTTACGAGGTGGCCGATACACATGTTTTATCAGGACAACTGCTGCTGAGGAACCGGAGGTCTACCTTTTTATCCTCCTCACACAGAACTACAATCACCAGCACATGTGAAGGGATTCATAAAAATCAGATTACAGGAGACCTGAAAATGTAATCCCATGTAAATCTGTCATGTAAGAAAATTCCAGACAAAGGAGGGATTATACTCTCCGAATTGCTCGTAGACTTTTAAAGCAGCTTAGGCTAAACAGCAGTAACTGTGGCATATTATGGCAATTATGGGAATAGTAGATGTAGGTGTAAAGTAGCACAAAAAGAGAAGAGTCAACAAGTCAACTAAATGACTGTAAAGTGGGTTAATTAGCTTACTAACATTTTCTACGATGAACTACTGATCATACTACAACAAGTAAGACTGTAGCAACCAAACTGCTGACCGTGCTGAACCGAGCAGAAGTGTTTGCATTATTTATGAACTTGACTTTTCAAGAGGATGAATGTGTTATTTCTTCTTCACTCCATTAAATTTTAGTTTTGTGGTAATGTTTCATTTCACTTACAGTGGCCGAACAGACACAAATGCAGCCATTAACCATCCACAGAAAAAGAAAGGTGAAGTTCAACCTGCTCATATTATTTTATCTTTTTGAGTTAGAGAATGTATGTGAAAAAACTGCTCAATTGACCATGACTACAGGAAAACACTGTCTGAATAACATAATATAGTAGACACTTCATTTTTCTTTTGAATATGGTATTTCAGTCTTTCTGATCTGAATGTGGTGTGAGCACAGGTCATAAAATAAACTTTAAAAGGGAATTGAAAAGCTAAATTCAGAGTGAGAAATGTTAATCAGTGCGTACTTGCAGTAAACAAGTGCAAAGAGGCCTGTAAGTTACCGTGGCTGTAGCTGACGCCCGGGCTGAGGGTAGAGGGGGTGGCAGCGTGTTCCCTGTTGGGCGTTTGGAGGCCTGCCTCCTTCTCTCTCTCCTTGTCCCGCTCCTTCACCTGGCGCTGGCTCATCCTGCCTGGGGTCAGAAGGACGGTGTCATCACCGCACACTACGGCAGCTACAGACGGAGAGAGGGAGAGAGAGACAGGAAGGTGAGGGGGGAGGAGGGAGGACGTGACAGGAAAGATCAGACATGATGCCATCTTACTTCACATCAGAGTGTCTACATAGACAGCCCCCTTGTGGAGCGTCTGCTAGGTGCAGCCTTCTGTTTCATAACCCTTTTTGATAACTTACATAACATTTGTTTTCATCCATGTCTACCGATTGGAAAATGGTTTTCATGAGCGCCCGTAATCTCAATGTGTGCTTGTTCTTTATCAATCCACCTTGTTTACCTAGTGATAATGAAGCGAGCAGGCATGTTATTCCTAATCAGTGGGAGTGCATTTTGGTCAGCAGAGGACCAAAAATAAATGTATGAAATGAAAACTCATTTCATCTCTGTTCAACGGGAAACTCCCTGATTTTGTCATATGGTTGTTTCAAAAAGTACTCCATATTAAAATCAACACAGCTCCTAAAAACATCAACAGGGAGGTGAGAGGAGATTTAGAAGTTATTCTTGACATGAAACATAAAACATTTCCCACAAGTGCAGACAGATTAGATGTTCTATGAGGCTAACACAGTACTCGTCTCTTTTGGCCAAAACATCACTTCATTTTTTATTTTAGCTTGCCTGCAAGGCGCAACAGGATGAGTCCTTTTCAGTGTTAGGAGTTTTAATCCATCTTTCTTCAAATGCCAGTGCACAGGTATTTAAGAGGAAGTCAAGAAATACTGTGGACCAGTGGCGGACACCCCCACAGCTCTTTTCCAAATATTTTGTTTAAATTTATGTTGAAGTGGATGGTTTTTTTAAACTTGTTGTAAAAATTATATTGGTAAGATAATGTTTCAAACAAGCCTTGGTGATCCTGGACTTGTATGTTTAATTCAAGTATTTTTTTAATGAGTTTTGCAGAGTTTGAATTTGTATTTCTACCTCTTGGATATATTACTTTTCCATATTCATTTTGTAGTCTTTCTGCTTGCTAATTGGTTTTCATGCCATTAATACTCACTCAGGTTGGTGCCTGGTGCAGTGCAGGTGGTTTGTCATGGCTGGTAGTTAAATGTGATGGTAAAATATTTACCAGAAGGCAGAAATTTGTGATTTATGGTGAAACAAGATTAAAGAGATCATATTGGAATTAATTTATTGTGTGACTCAGATTTAAAGCATAACTGCTCTGTGATAAAACACCTGGGAAAATATTATAATACCGGTAAGTATTTAACCATTTAAAGGGTTAGTTATGTAGAGAGCAACACATTTTCTGCATGCAGCTTATTTGGCCCTGCACTGCTTTTTCAATGAGTGCACTACATCACGTTATCACCACTGAAAAGGCAGCTTCTTATCATCTTTTATCTGACACCGAGGCAAACGAGAGGGGATTTTTGCAGCATTTTGTTTTAACATGAGGCCACCCAAGGGAGTGGGGGAGGTCAATATTACAGCATAAATGGATCATGTAAACACTGTACACAAACATTGTTCAATTTGCCCAACAAGTTGTCAGAACAGAATAAATTTATATACGAGTACGGTACGTGCATGTGTTATATAAATATAATGAATTCATACTGCTAGGCTTTATATTAGCTGACATATTCCATAGTCTTTCTGTGTTCCACTGAGCAACTTCAGAAGAGGGGCTGTTGTGGAGCTGTTGTGGAGTACTATATATTCCTGTGTAAATGTTACAAAAATGATTTCATGTACACATGGGATAGCCCGAGATGACCTGCTGTGCTAAAACCATCAAGTCAAAAAGGATTATTATGGTACACAAAGTCCTCTCAAAATTGCGCAAAAATAGATTTGCACAGATGACAGTAATGCTCACTGAAGTCAATTCAGATGGGAATTTAAAAAAAGATTATGCGATTGGATGTGATTTTTTTTTTAACTTAGCAAATTAATAAGCTTGTCAAGTTACAGAGCAGCTTGTTTATTGTGTACACTCATATCAACACAGACAAAAATACACAGTAACAAAGCTACTATATAACCCAGATTATAATCCAGTGGTATCAGTGCCTATCTGTCCTATCAGACTACAGTGTATGTACACCATCCAAGATGTGGATGTAGGCGTATACGCCCTTTTTTAAGGCAGCAGTGGCGCTGCAGACAGGAAGGCTATATAACCTGCTAGCACAAAGAAATCCCCGGGACAAATTAATGTCAAAGAGACCGTATGCAAATTCTGCTCCATGACAAACTGCAGTTAATGATTTATTAATGAGGGTGGACCTTTGCTGGAGAAACTACAGTGCTGGCAGAGCAATTAAAAAATAACTATCAGGAGCCTCAGGACAATTTAAATACACAATACCACTGAAAAACAAGCACATTTATCAGGGGAAATTGTGGAAAGCGGGTGAAATGCCATTACCTTTTTGTTGTACTCAAATATTTGTTGTATCGAAACAAAAACACACACATTACCGTAGTTCTATCTACCCCTAAATACCAGCCCTGGCCTGACTGTGTGCACTGCCCTTAGCCCTTCCTCTGAAAGGTCACTGGCTTACCGGAGGTGGCATGGTGCTCTCTCAACTCTGCATGGTGCTAGCAGGGGAAAAGGGTGGAGAAAGAAAAAGAAAAGTGCAAGAGAGAGAGGGGAGGTAAATAAAGTGAAAGCAGGGGAACACATAGAGAACAAGGAACAGAAAGTGAGAGCGATTGAAAAAGTGTGTCAGAGATTTTGGATAAAGATTAAAGGAGGGGAAAGGGGGAGGGGGGCGTCCACCATGTGTTGTTGACCAGATGTTGGCAGTGGTAGGTTTGCGTGCATCAGGATGGACGATAGTGGGCAGCATCAGCAGCAGTGGGAGAAGCCGCAGCCACACAGGACGACAACGAATAATAAAAAATAAAAGATAAAGAGGAGACAAGAGACAGAAAACAAAAGAAAAAACAGACATTAGTTTAACCAAAATGTTAACATAACATAACTTGACACATAACTGGCAACATATCAGGACAATGGCTGAGAGAAGATGGGGAACTGGGTAATATGGGAGAACTGAAAGAACATTACAACACACACACAAACACTCTGTTCTTGTACTAGTTTACAAGAACAAATTATTTCGACTGATGTGACTATCAGCGCTGCATCAATCCATTATAACTTAAAACAACACTTTCCTGTAACTGTTGTGCTTGTTTATCCTGATAAAATGGAAGCTGACTGTACCATCCCATCAAAATATACACCGTTTAATGGTGTTGACTGCAATTTATTACTATTTTCATTATTGAATAATGTGCAGATTTTTTTTTTTTAATAAATGGTTTAGTCTATAAACATCAGGACTTGGTGTAAAGTGGCTTTAGCGTTCTGAGCTAAATGAGTGACATCATCCTCACAGTGATAATGCTTTAAAGCAGCAGGTAAAATAATCAACATTTTAGTTTAGCTTGTTAGCATGCTAACATTGGCTAACTAAACATAAATACAGTGGAGCCGGATGATTAGGAAACATGATCTTGGAACCATAAAAAAAATGTTGTGCCAACCTGTCTGACAGACATATTTCATACTTCAATCCACAGTGCAGAAATAAGCGTTCTCACTGGAGTTTTAGCTCTAGGCCCACACACAATTCCCTCTACGATTTAACACTTGACAACTACCCCAAATAACAAACAAAAAAAAACACAACAGACTCCAGCACAATTTGCTCACCGTGGCTATCCTCTGTCGT
Organism: Amniataba percoides; assembly: GCA_037176925.1. NCBI lineage: Eukaryota > Metazoa > Chordata > Actinopteri > Centrarchiformes > Terapontidae > Amniataba > Amniataba percoides. The sequence continues at coordinate 15,351,706 of JBAJHX010000002.1, read as the reverse complement.
GCTAGCAGCATATCAGCATCAGTTCAGCAGTAACCCTGCTGGTTCGCTTCACTTTAAGTCATCTCTCAGGCACAGAAAACGTCCACAAGTTGAAGGCTTTTCATCACTCCATCCCACAACATTTGGCTCTCATTAAAGTTTGTGTTCGGCAGGATCCTAATTAAGACATAATGGTACGGCTGCGGCGAATACCATGGCAAACTGACGTCACGGTCGTACTTGGAACAACATCGACTAGCCCTAATCCCCAGTCAGACGACACACAACCACAGTAAGGAGAAAGACAAAGAAAACAATGCCACTGATTGGATGACGCCTGGTGAATCAGGAAGGGGAAATCAAACTGCTGGGCTCCGATTGGTTAGAGACCTTACAATTACTATCTGAGAAGGTAACCACCAGTGAGAGCTGCTTACAACAATAAGGCGAACGGATTAGGAAACTGTCACTGAACGTCAGAGGTCGATTAACACGGCTCTGTGGAGGGGCATCAACAGAGTGGTTTTCTAATTTAATCTTGGCTCGGCTCATTGTCTCACAGTGGGAAAGCGGTTAAACTTTGGCCACTCCCTCAGGGTTATAAAACACTGGCCTATAATCGGGGTTGAATGAAGGTTAGGAGTTTGTGACTGGAAGATTGGAAGTCTGGGAAGCCTGGGGGGAGGGGGTTCCTAGATAGTTCCCCTCCTGAACAGTCCAGGAATTTAAATCTACAATCTTTTGTTATTCTTGACTGACAAACTGACACGTGAACTCAGCGTGGATACTCTTTACAGAGGCTTCACCAGATGATTAGCGCAGGTTAATTATGCAGATGAATGTGCATGGGCACAGAGGAAACTGACAGAGACACAAAGTGGATTCCAAGAATAATCTTTAAGTGTCAGTAATAAAGAATATAAATCATGACAGGCCGTCTGAGAAGAGTTTCAGACACAGTTAGATCACTACATGTGGCATTTCTTGAGCTGTCTTGACTATAAAAGCGACAATCAAGGAGTGGAGGCTGGTGGGTGACTCAGCTGTAGGGGTGGAACAGTAGATCTAAATACATCACAGGCACATTTTTTTATTTTATGTTTTGGGAGACCTACAGGTGCTATAAGAGCAGCTTGCCATATGTTTCGTTCTTTAAAAAAAAACTGTTTTGGTCGTCACAAAGTTTTTTTCCCTAAATGATTGAAAAGTTGGTTACATATCTGATTACTGTGGATCTAAAAGCAACTATAGGAATTACAACAGGTTCATGAAATGCTTTGAAGGATTGCAATGGGAATGTGTAGGTAGGGCAGCTCCCTTCAATCTCAGCAATACTACACATCTATATAAAAAAATGGCAAAACCTTTGAGTTACGTTTATTGCGCAACCTCATCAACAGCTCCAAATATGTGACTGGTTGTGATTATATTATGTATGTGAGTCTGAGAAACTGAAATACACCGCACCAGAATTTTTCTATCCTGGGATACAAATTGTAGATACAGATCAGTAAAGCATTAGTTTTGTTTGTTTTTTTTTAATCATAGCTAGGGTTGAATTTGGGTTACATTTGAGATGATCTGTCTTTAGTAAAATCTGTAGACTGCTGTAAACTGAAATAATAAGTACACCTGCTTGATAATGTTATTCCATATATCCAAGCCTGCTTTTTGTTGAAAGGGCTGATTTTAAGTCACAGTTAATGGTTTGAAGGTAAGCAACAGACTGATAAAATTGGTGTCGACTGCCTTGGTGTCATCAGCAGGGTATTTGGGACTGCACAAAGTGTCTGATCTATAAATATCTAAAGTGGGTCTTTGGCAGGTTTGGCAGGACATTTGTTTGAATGGGGTACAAGAGTCATCTGTGTAGAGGTTTTCTGTGTTAGTTCTGCTATGTTCTGATATTTTTGCAAGGACAAAATAAAAATGTGATTCGAAGATGAAAAGAAAGTTGTAACCCAAACTTTTTCCTGAACTGGACGCTCATTGTGTTACCCAGAGTCGGGTTAATGGTCCATCTGCATGGAAATGAAGAGAAACATGACCTTAGTAGTTCAGGAAGAGAGGAACTGTAGTTTCATAGCCACCTATTCTGGACTGGGTTGGAGACAGAAATGTAACGCATCATGCCACCACAGTTGCATCTCAGTATGTACTAAAAGATAACCAATTCCAATTAATTAAAAAAAAGAAGTGCGTGTAATTGAAAAACAAATATATATGAAATATAGAATCCCAGGAAGCCTTGCAATTATTTATTAAACAATTTATATTATACATACATTTTACTTGCCATCACCTTAATATCAGCAGTAACCTCAACATTGAAAGTCATTTTAAAAAGCTCTTTTAAAGCTGTGCTGTGCAACTGGTTGAGTGGCACACACAGCAGATCTGATTACAGACACTGGGAAAGCCAGCAGCTGACAATCATACAACAGATGATTTTGTTTAAACCAAATCTAAAAATGTCCAGCCATCTGAGCTGAATTTTAGCATGTGCATGTAGAAATGCTGCTTCCAAAATCATAATGGATGTAATTTAAGGCCCATAATTCGACCTTGACAGCAGATGTTCATAATTTGCAATTACTGCGTCACCTCTCTGCCTCACCTTTGAGGTGAGAGTGAGTCGAATGTCTAATTGTGCGTATGAGACGACCTTCCTTGGATTAATAGAGGTAAAAGAAGCCCAGACCACTCTCACCATAATCTTACGATGGAGTATGGTTGTGTACTTCTCCTTCAGGGGGATGGCATAAGCTGTATTTTAAGACAAGGTGACATTTTGCTGTCTGAGTTTGGGGGGATTTTTGTCTGCCTTTTATGTGGCTTTTAGACCAAAGCCAGCAGCCTGCTGTGTCGATGAGATGACACACAAGGACAGTGGAGGAGATGTGCTGAAATATTACAGGTCCTGGCTGAAACAGTGATAAAGCACAAGCTAAATGGAAGTTATGGTACAAAACCATTAGTCTCTTCCCTTTTTGAGAGCAGGAAATTTTTTATTTTTGATTATTATAAACTTTATACTAGTTAAAAAGGTTAGTTAAACAAATTGATTTGGACCAACACAGCTTTCTCCATTTTGGACACCTGGGCTCATCCCTCTAAGGTCAAGACTGTCAAGACAGCTTGATATTGGTCATTTGTGTAAACACAAAAAAGATGGGCGCAACATTAAAGAAGGGCCTTTTTAATTACCAAGGCAAAGTTGAACTTTAAATTGAGCAATATTTTAACTTGACAGCTAAAGTATACTTAAATTTATAAACATAATGCATATAAATCACCAGGCAACTAGTGGAGCTGCCTTTTTTCTTAAAATAATAAACGATGTAGTATGAGACATACTTTTCCTGTACATTAATCACAGGAAATGAGAACCTTGCAGGTTCTCCTTTTAAATTAAACAGCAGAAAGTTGTAGCAGAAGATGTTTGGGTTAATTTGCCTCACTTCTGCATGTCTTGTAATGTGACAATTACACATCCTCACATCGCAATATCAATGTTGAAAAATGAATGTTGTAAAAATATATTGTGCAACCTTACTCAAAAGCCACCAAAGCTGAATGAACGTGGATTCATAGCCACCTGAGAGAATTCACTGATCCAACTGAAATGAATAATGATTTAATTTTATCGTAAATAGCTTTCAAAAGTTACATTTGGTTTTCAAAGATAAAGAAAAGTGTATAAAGCATTTATGAGTAAACTAAATGGTCCAGTAGTGCAGTTTACCTGTTTTGATTGAACTGGTATTTTATTTTCCATATTAATTTCTGTTCTTCCTCAAAAGTTCTCTGCATTGAATTCCAAACTCTCTCTCTCACCTACAAGTTTAGTACAATGTACTAGGAATGAATAATTTATTTCCCACAGCCACACTCTACACTGTAAATTACAAGACAAATATAAGTACAAATATCCATACATATTAATTTGAGTATGTAGGATTCCTAGTTTCCTATAGTGAAACACACGGTATGTGAAATGACCTGCATCTCCTCCAGAGCTGTGCAGGAAACACCGCCTCAAACACAGGCCACTCTCTCTGCCCCTGAAAAGACGAGAGCTTACGCAGGATAAAATGCCATGACATATTACATAATGTTTAAACATCACTTGCAGCAGATTTCTGACCCAGTTTCTTTTTAGCAGCAGGGAAAGAAAAGATAACAAGAGCCTTTTCTTTTCTTTTTTTTCCCCCTCCTATACCTGAAGGGCACCTTTTGCCATTTATTCGGCTTACAATCAAAACACACTGTCATAGAGGCAAAACCTAAAAGCTGCTGTAAACTGTCTATGTTATTTGAAGGAAATGTGACTTCTAACAAATCCCAATCTCTGTCTGTGTACGGGTTACTGCAGAGGTAAAGAACACATGTCAGAGAATAAAATCAAAGGAACAGCACTAAAAGATGAAGGACAGAATATGGAAACAGACAGAGTGAAAGAGGGTGGCATCTTCGTAGGTGCTAGGCTGCTGCTGAACAGCTGAGTCATCACTGGTATCTGTTTGTTTAGCTCACACCAAGACAGCACATTCCTGGAAATCTGGTGACCGTGTGTTACAAACATTAGCATTTTATCAGCCTGTTTCATGTTGTAGGAAAGTGTGAGTCATGTTTTGATGGCTCCTATCTGTAGTGGCATACTCTGCATATTGTATGCTTGATGCAAATGTAGATGGGTGAGAAATTAAAAGAAAAAGTAGCAGAAAGGCCCCCAATAAGGTGTTGTTTCACAGCTTCTTTCTTAGCACTTAACATAGACCACTCAATTCTCTTTTCTGGTATAACCAGCATTCCTGCAAAAGATTTCCTTATTTGGTGTGTGTGTGTATGATGGAGGTGGAGACAGCTGTCTAAAATAGATCCTCCAAAATTTCCCAAAGATGACCTCGGACTGGATTGAGATCTGGGAACTGTAAAGGCTGCAGTCTATGGCCCACATTGTTTATTCTAGCTAATATAATATGTGAAGCTTCTCATCGTCAGTATCCAGTGTCATGCTTTTCTGTGTCCCTTTCTTTGCAACAATGACCGAACCCCTCACCAGAGATCAATGAAAGACATATGTCTCACAAAAATTCCTTTAACGTTCTCAAACGTTCAACTGTTGGACAAAAACGTTGATAAACTGCTCAGCATGTTCACATAAAATGGAGGCCTGCTATTGTATTGTTGCTGACATTGAGCCCTGGGGTGAGTGGACAAACAGCCCTTTAGGGCAATAGGAAAGTCCCGCGCCTACCACACACTATAAAGTTTCACACAACAGCTGCTCTGGTACTGGATTAATCAGCTCTGTGTGTAAAGATTAGCTAAGTGCTGTTAAAGGCATGGGAACAAAAGAAAATCAGTCTACAGTCTACAGGACTATTTCCAAGACCTTGCAATTCTGTTCATATTCTTTTAATTTCCCTCTTGTAGATTCTAAATAATAATAATATTACAATGAACTGTCTTGAATTCTTAACCGAAACCCACCTGTAAACATTTTTTTTTAGCTTCCAGCAATATAGTATCTGGTATCACTGTGCCTGATTTTTGCTTGCCTGAATTAGGCCACCTGATACAAGCAGTCCTCTGACAATGACACTGATCTTGTAAGTAGTAATTGATTTTACTGAATAGACAAGTTCCCTAACAAGATGAATCACCATCATCATGGGAATTTTAGTCAACCTTATTTCCTGCATGCAGATAACTGTCAAGTCCTGACGTCAAAACAAGACCAATACGCAGCACATCTGGCCAGAAATAAAGAGGCATTCACAGTCGTCTGTTAGGGTTCTGGGAAAGCATGAGAGCAGCATCAAGATCACTTGTTAGGAATTAAATCCACCTGATATCAGGTGACGACCAGCTGGCTGAAAGCGAATGTTTCTAGAGTATGAGTAATGTTTCTGATTAGTGAGAACTCAATAAAGCTCTTCTGATCCCAAGAATAACTATTCGTAGAACTGGCATCAAATCCACTGAGCACTTCTACACAAACATACAGGCTATTTTATGTAGTTGTTTTACATTCTCATTGCAAAGAATTGAAGGTAATATGAAAAAGAATGTTCTCAATAAAATTTGAATTCCTTAGCTCATGTATTATGTTGTATGTATGTTTACACAATATCTTAAAATAAAAAAAACAGAAATAGCACCAGAAACAGCATTACTCAAGCAAGTGCCAAAATATTTTTTGTATCACTAAGTTTAACCGCCTATCATTTCTTTGGTTTCACTGCATCAGTGCAAAGAACACACAAGCACAGCCAGTAGTGGGCTGATTCAGCTACAAGCTAAGTGCACCAAATGTTCAGGCGCAGGCAGTGTAACGGTGCTCAGAATTTTTTTAATGGATACAAAGCACCCCAATATGAAAGATGAGTACATTTATTTCACTTCCATTAAGGTTTAGATTTGCAGAGATTAGATATAAAAGAGTGAGATGAAACGACTTATAAAATATAACTACTAACAAACTTAAGAGAAATTATTGAAGGTACTGATGATCCACCCACTCTCCAACCTCCTCCGCAGCCCTGGCTTAGTGTGAAAACACTCAGCCTGAGCCAGCATGCGGTAGTGTCAGACTGGCTTTATCCATCAAAGACCTGACACATCTGTCAGCACGAGGTGGGTCCACGGCTGAAGCCCGAGGGGTTCAGGCTGGCAGGGAGCTACTGTATGAGGTGCAGTCCTGAGAGCAGCCCATATGGCAGTTGATTTACAACCGGAGTGGGACTGCAGCACACGGTGAAATGTCTGATAATATAGAGCCCGAGCTGACTCCGCCAAGACACAGTCCAAAGACAGATCTGAGCCAAGGTAGTAAACAGTTTCACTGTGAGACCCAGAGTATCGATTCATTTGAAAGGTCTGCAGAGAGGCAGGAGTTACAGTGTTATAATCTATCAGAATGATCAGCCTCTAAGTGTGTAGGCTGCATACAGAGATAAACAGGCAGATGCAGAGCAGGTGAGGATATAAAGAGTTCACATTTCCTTCCTGAGGAGTCAGTGTCACTTTTGGTTTCGACCGAAGTCACACTGACAGATCTGTCTTGTCATCACCTCTGTATACAAGCATCACCAAAGACAAGTTTACCAAATCTTATCATTTATTCCTCTATGAGAGCTATGTTGGGCATAATATTTCTAATGGATAGATACAAAAGGTGGGTGGATATTGATGCATGTGCAATGATGCCTGCTGGGAAACAGCACAGTGGCTCAAAAGCTCTCCCTTTTACAATCCAAAACTCAGTTAAGTCTGGAAAGCTTTTCAGTGCCTCGCTGGGGAGCAGGTGGGGAGAACATGGCGCCATCCGTGAGGAGCTGAACCAGCGTGCTGCCTGACAGTGAGCCCCAAAACACCTCCTGTTAATTAGCCTGCCGCTCTGACTGGGTGTTACCGTGTCAGTCCCCATATTAGTCTGCTGCCTTCAAAGTCTCAACACACTGGTAGAGGGTCAAAATCTGATAAACTAATCTGTATATGAACAGATAGAGTTTTAATGCACCAGAAATATGTGAACAATGTCAAAAGGACGTTCTGAGCCTTGTTTATGTTAAACAAATATTGGTAGTGCAGCATGGAATAAGGTCACATTAATGGGAGTTAGGGCGGCACAGTGGTGTAGTAGTTAGCACTGTTGCCTCAAAGCAAGGTTCAATCCCCGGTTGAGGCAGGCCCTTCTGTCTGGAGTTTGCATGTTCTCCCTGTGTCTGCATGGGTTCCCTCCAGGTACTCCGGCTTCCTCCCACAATCCAAACACATGCAGGTTAGGTTAACTGGCAAATCTAAATTGCTCCTTGGTGTGAATGTGAGTGTGAATGGTTGTCTGTCATTCAGTGTTGGCCCTGCGATTGACTGGTGTCCAGTCCAGGGTGTACCCCGCCTCTCGCCCCAAGACAGCTGGGATGGGCTCCAGCACCCCCGCGACCCTGTGTGCTCAGCATAAAATGGATGGATGGATAATGGGAGATAGCAACATTAACATTTTGGAACTATACTTCCTATAATCTGCCTCTTTGCGAGATGTAAACAAGAGCAGGTTTTGATTTAGCTGTGGGCTACAGTGTTTTTTAGCCTATATTTGTTAATACTTTGAACACACTGCCACTGTTATAAATGTTGAATTATTAGCTGTTGCAGTGAATGTAGCCATAGATGTACAGGCAGCTATTATTGGATCATCATGACACTGAGGAAAACTAAAAAATCTGTTAATTAAGAACTATTTTTCTATCATTTCTTGGGGCATTCGTGGACATTTCTTCAAACAAAGTGATCCCGAGCAAGCACAAGTCACACTGAATCTAAAAATATGTGTATCGTGTGTTAGGATGTGACTGAGTTATGACTCAGAAAACGTCTGACCTTTGACTCAAGTTGCAGAAATTCACCTCTTGCAGTATCTTTGCCTCACGTCACTCCCTCAGTGCCATCCTGTCCCCACATGGGAGTGATACCTCTATGACTTCTTTGCAGTGAGGAGGGATTAGCACTGGTAGAAACGCATGTCAGTAAAGAAACAGATGGATCCAAGGCATCCCTTTGTTCAATCTAATTTCATGGTACAGTCACACACAGCGGTAAGTTGACACACTTCAACAGGAGGGCTCAGATTAAATTGTAGACTGTTGCCTATTTTTCATATTTTACTTCTTTTCACTATATTTTATTATCTGCTCTCAGTTAATAAAACTGAGTTTTGAGCATACTGTACACTGAAAACAATGTGTCGGGAGCTGCTGGACTACAATTAACTGAAGAGTATTGAAGTTCAGATACGGGTGGAGGAGGACAGGAGGGAAACCGGAATCCTTGTCTGGCCTGACAGGAAATCCATAAAGAGATAATTCTCAGCAGCGGGGCATATTCTGACACAAGAGCCAACAGGCGCAGTCCCAATGGACCTCTGGTTTTCAGGCTCTCTCTCTGCTGCTAACATGAAACGGTACCAAGTCAGCACACGGGGCGACTGGGAGGCAGGTCAACTAAAACAAACAAAGAAAAAAAGATGGATTTAGGATCTACATTGGTTGTAAAGTCGTGTCTTCTCAGTGTTTTAGCTTTCATGAGGAAGGAGCGGGATGGGGGAGGAGGGAGGCTGCTTGGCCCTCGACCTCGTGCGGACAGCTTTTCATTATACTGTAACATTTCACTGTAACATTTCAGCACGTCAGCCTTCAAAACAGGGGATGTGGGGGGTAGCTGGGTGGGTCCGTGGGCCCCACATAGAGTGGAGTCTCGGTTTCATCGCTGCAGGGGGGCCTCGGGACTCAGGGACAGCATGGAGGTGACTGGGTAAATGTTGTTGAGAGAGAGGCTAGTAGATGTATTAAAGATCTACAATGAAAAATGAAGCCAAATGTTTCTCCCTTTTTTTTCACTTGAAGCACCTCACAACAGTCCAAGTGAAAACATTTTTAGTACGGGCAAAGTTGGAACGAGCTGGCTGCCATAATATTAGTATAATGCTCTGCTCTTTGATTAAAGGCGGTGCGGTGGGCAATTTGGCCCGGTCTCAGCTTTGCAAAGCTGTGAGTGAGGCCATTAGCCATCTGAAATGTAAACCTCACACCACCACAAGGATTGGCTCAACAATGAGGAAATGGAAACACTGGCTGATCAAAGCTGGATTTCTCTCTTGTTAGAAGGATTTAGACAGCTGAAGTGTCAAGCACGAACTGGACGTATGTCATTATATTTTGTGTTAAGTGTTGAATGCTGACTCTGAACAACAGCTGTGTGTTTTTATTCACCAGAGCTTGAGACTAAATTTGGTGCCGTCTCCTAATGTGTATTCTTTGCATTTCATCATAACCTGATACAGAAACAGATTGCAACATACAGACTGAGGCATGGGAGTGGTGGCCTGCTACTGCTGCAGTAGAAATGACTTCCTCTACCTTCCAGATATCACAAATTATGTTTTTACATCTGCTTTACTCTCCTAGACTCTGCATGTGTCTGTCTGCGCTCTACTCACAGCCCCATGTATGATCTGTTGTATTCTGTAAACACAAAGTGTCACAAAAGACAACCAGGCATTCCTGCATCATTCATCTGACCCAATTGGTACCCGCCAAATTCGACTGAAGGATTAACATGACCACATGTGTCCCCTCTCCAGAGGCGCAGTTGAGAGACTTTGTGATTTTAAGCTGTTAGAATTGACTTTAGTCTGGCTTGTAGCTTTTCACAGTCTGAGCCAACTCTGCTGTGAAGGATGCAGAAGCTGCACGATGCTGCATGAAGTGGCAGCAAACCCACTAAACTACATCACTTACACAGATCACCCACAAGGCCATACAAGGCTACGTGCAGTTAGGCTGTGGGTATGCTAACCTAGCTTGTTAAAAACTTTATTCTTCCTGTTACTGAAAAAACACAAATACAATTCACTGTATTTCTTCATATAATCACTGGCTACATGTTTCCTTGAGATTGTTGACTATTTCTACTGTACTGCACCTCAGAGGGAAGGATGGTACTTTTTACTCCTCTAAGGACACAAGGATTTGCTAACCTTACTAAGTAAAGGATTTGAATAGTTGTTCCACCACTGAGCAGCATCCAACACAAACACACCTTCAGACTGAATAATGCAAAGAAAACAAAATCGCAATTCAATCTGATTATAAGGCTGTGATTATTTCATATGATTACACAGAACAGTTTTGCTGTGTAATACCAGTCAAAAGCTTGTGTGAAAATGATTCCCTGTCTTGTTGTGGGAAGCGGCGTGGAGCTGAACCCTGGCAGCTGTTGGGAATGAATGAACGCAGGCCTCGGCTCGTACTATCAATCTGATTACACTCGCTTCAGCCCAGCTGCCTGCACCCCTGTGCTGCAGATCCCTGCCTCTTTTGTGGAAGGGTGGGGGGGACGACAAAAACACAACAATTCCTGGAAAACTGTTGTTATGTAACTGCATCCCAGCAACAGATAATTGTTTAATTTGTACTCATCCAACTGAGCCAGACATATATATAGTGAATAAGAATCTCGATTGCCATTTTTGCTGTAATTATATGATTTTTAGATACAGAATAAAAAGTATTTCATTTGGTTTTAAAATTGCACTTTAAAGCTTCATTAGGTTTTTAATTGGACTTGAGAGTAAAGCATCAAGGAGCTATCATGTTTCTATAACGTCCTCGATGCTGCTCCTTACTCAGCTGCAAGCAACCAGAGACCGACCCCCCCACCACCACCACCCCTCACCCCCCTTCTCTCTGTCATTAGCCTCGATTAGATCCATGCTTTGGGTATCAGCCACTGGCAGTCCATCCCACTTGAGACACATGCAAGGGTCTGTCTGAGGAAGCAGTGCGTAGCTGAGCCACCCACGCTAACAGAGGCAGCATGATCCATATTAACTATACACACAGCCCTTCAGTAAAGCGTGGCAGTGAGCGCTGGCCTTCATTCAGTGACAACATCCTGAGCAAACAACAAGCAGGAGTGGAAACAACACAGCAGGCTCTGTATCCAAGTGTGAAACTGAATCACAGAGACGAGCCTAAAGCTTAAAGAGCTAACTTTTATGGCGACAAATAATTTCGACTAAGTTCGACTATCGTTTTTTTTTTTTTTTAAACACATCTACGTCTTGTTGCCAAAACAGAATTCTTCAAACGCGACCGCGAGATCAACTTCAGCTCAGTCCGACAGCCTCACCCGCTCACTCCTGTTTCCCCTTCTGACATGCGGCAGAGTTTGGGTTCGCCCACAGAAAGAGAGAAAAATGCATACCGTGTGCGAGAGTCGGCTGAGGGAAGTGAGCTCGTCGCCGCTGCTGCTTCTCAGTCAGACTGAACCTGGTACGACAAGCCGCTGAGCTCAGCCCGGTCTCTCTCCCACACTCACACAAACACACACACAGACGGACACGCTGAACACTGAAGGGAGGAGACAAGGCAAAGAAAGACAGCCTCCCTCTCTCCCGCTTGCCCTCTCTCTCTCACTCTCTCGCTCTCATGAGTGCTCTTTCCTGTTCTCTCTCTCTTCTTCCTCTCATCAGTCAGAGCCTTCAGTTCTTTCTCTTGTTGTTCTGCTCTGAAAATCTATTATATCACTGGCATTTGTTTGCTCTTCCTCAGCTTTCATCTGAGCAATTTTCCCTCTCTCTATCTCAATGTCTATCCATCTATCCCATCCATCCGTTTCCTTCATCTACTTCTCTCCCTCTATGAACTCCCCACCCTATCAGGCCATTTCAGTGTAGTACAGAGCTTTTTTTTTTCAGCAAACCTCAACTGACACACAAACCGGCACCACAACGCCACAAAAAAAAAAGAGAAAGAAAAGGGAAGTAGGCCGCGGCTGTTTTTAAAGGGCTGAATCTAGATAACTGAAGCAGTTATAAGTCAGAACTCTGTGTACTCCCTCGAGCACAGCTACTGTAACCACATGTACCTTCCTCATGCTCTTGTTGACTGAGGCCTTTCTGCACCAATAAACCAAAGTGGCTGAGCCAACGTCCCGGGCGGCCTTGGAAAATCACCCTGGAGGACGGTGCATGCAAGACGCAGCAGCACCGCCGTGTTATTACGGGCCCCAATAATGCAAGCTTTAATGCACTCTCCTGTGTTCCTTTGTCCATTACACACACAACCAGTTGTGGCCATTTGTAACTTACAAATGTGTGCAGAGGTTAAAATTAGCATAGATGCATTAATAAAAGTTGTTCATATGTGCAACAGAACAGTGAATGCAGCTGGATCTTAGCCTCATCATCCACAAGGGGAAATAAACTGCAAAACAAGACTCTGCCAAATGCTCTCCCTGTCATCAACAAACACATTTAGCAGCCCCCAGGCAAGGTGAAGTCGAGGTCTGCCGTGTTTACTCTTCACAAAGCTTCAACGTTTGTGTTGGTGCTCTGCAATTAGGATGAAAAGGACAGCCGATGGTAAAGCAAAGAGTTCAAGTGGTTGGACGGTCGACAGTAGCTGCCTGGAGAAGTGGTGTGAACATGGTGGCAGCTTGTGGCGGTTCTCAATGCATCTGACAGTGATGAGAGCAAGAAAACTTAAAATAGTGTTAATGTGACCAGTTTGGTTTTCTAATCTCTCTGGCAAGTGGCTTGTAAACTGCTATCTGCTTTGACACATTCTTTGTGTGCTAGTAAATGTGTGCTGCCAGGTTGATTCTTCCGAAGAGGAGCTAGACATTTTGAGAATATGCTCATGTGCCAGACTATTTCCTCCAGCCTGTCGCCAGCATGAAGATGCCAAGCTAGACTCAACAAAGAGCCTACACCTGGCCAAGGAACAGTCCCACCCGCCCCCATTGGATTAGACACAAAGAGTGTACAGAGGTGCTAGCAGGTGGATTTTGTTACCTCCAGTCTATGCAGAGCTAAGTATTGTATCAGTGAGTGTATTTTGTTAAAATGCAGGCAAAGAAATACCACAGCAGCAAACTATAAACACTGATGTATCGTCACCTTACGAAGATGTTATGGCAAACAGTTACCTACATTAGACATGAAGCAAAATGAGCGTTAATGCAACAACACATCTCTGTCAACAGCACCAACACAAAGAGCTGACACATCATCTTGTGTTAACTATGCATCAATGACTGCCAAAGAACAGATGAATACAACAATTACTAGAGGTGACTGAAGTTAGCTGCAGAAACTGAAAGAGAAGTAATCAATATTGGAGGTATTTTTAAGATGGAGCAGCTGCTGTTTCAAGTTCTGAAAATTCCTGTTTTACTGGAGAGGAGAGATACACGTGAAAAAACAACTACATGCTCTGTACTGATAGGGGAAATTGGCTAATTCTTTTCCTAAGAGGCCGACAAAAGAGCGGTTGTAACAGAGCAGCCTACATCTGGTCTGCTGAGAGAGATGACCCTGATCAACATCATGGGGTTAGATGAGAGAAATTATTTGTATCTCCACAAACAAGTCCTGTTTTCCCCGCACGGTGCTGCAGTGACAAAGAAAGTTAAAAAAAAACAAAAAAAACTTCTTTAGCAGATGGAAATAATTAATTCACCCAAACACAAAAACTTCTCTGTCACAGAGATGTAAAGCACATCTGAAACGCAACACTGCCCATTCTGATTAGACTAAAGAGCTCAGCTGCAGACAGGAAACTCCTGCTGAGTGTGAGTCAGTCTGTGACTTTGACAATGTTTTCTCAAAGAAGAAGTAAGAACAAAGCACCCATTTACGGTAGTGACTGGGGCGGCAGCATAAACCCCATAACATTTACATTTAAATTATTTTTACCTTGAGAAAACGCTAAAATTCAGTCATTTTGAAAGACAAACTGTGTTCAAGAGGCATATATTTAGTAATTCAAAACTTTCCCTACTTAAAAATTCTGTGAACTCACACACCCACATCAGGAGGACAATTTTCCCTAACCCTATCTTTTCACATTTGTTTGTGCAGATTTATGACTCGAGAACATTTCAAAGCAGAGCACCACCTGTGGAGAAACTCCGCGTCATACTAACTTAAGCCAATCTGAGTACAAATGTGGACTAAAAAGTAGAACTGCCCCATAAAAGTCAATGATTCCAGCCATGAGTGGAGAAGTCCCAAACAGGATTCACATTTTAAGATCATCTTTTGAAACTCAAACTAAAATAACAAGATAAAGACAGATAAGTATATGGAATAAATAGGAATATAATAACATTCAAAGTATACAAGAGTACTACGACGCAAGATAACAGTGTGCCAGTCTGTAAACTTCTTAAAATGACCCAAACTAACTGTGATGGAAACACAGAGGGGTCATCACCTCAGCTCCAGGGACGAATGTCATTGAAGTAAGCTAACGTACTTTTGAACCACAAGCTGCTAAAGCCTCCTCTACTCCTGTCTAGTGTGACCCTCACCTGACAGTGACACTGTGGAGATCAGCTAGGACTGTGTGCTACCTAAAGCACTAACAACTAATCATGTTGTAGAAACTGAATAGTCTCTAACCAGTGATGTAAGTATTTTAAGAACATACACTTAAATTTAACATGTAAATTTATTGTAATTTTATTTATTGCATACATATTCTTGTACATATTCTGTTTGATGTATTTTGGTATATTTCTATTGTGTTCTCTGTATCTGAAACACAGAGAGTCAAAACTCCTGAGGCATCACCATCCAATAAGGCACATTGTCTGCTAATGCTAACACTCTCCCCAGCAATTAGACACGTGCCATCTAACAAACTGCAATTTTAATTAATAGACAAATTACAAATACTCAAGGCAGTATTCAAAAATACTGATTATACTGACTCCTTGTCACTGCGGGATTTATACTGATACTGAAGACTGTTTTTTTTTTGAAGGTCTACTCCTAGATAATTTTTGTATAAAGACCTAATCTATGTCACAATACAGCTCAACATACACTGATGATGAAAATAAAATGTGTTGTCATATCACTATAGCTCTAAAGGCATTTTACTCTGCATACTTTATACTAAGGATACATGGAGGATATATTTAAGCATCCTTGAGTGATTTCAGAAATGGGTCCCACTGTATATTGGACTATATACAGTACCCGTGCCCATGCATAGCTGCAGGATACATCTGTGAAAGGGGACCCATATAATACATGATGCCACATGCTGCTGCGAAGATGGCCGCCACTCTTCTCTCATCTCAGGACTGAAGCCGGCTGAAAACACATTTCATCATAATTGCAGCCGGGGAGCTGACACACAATATATTACCCTCCTCAAGCCAAAGAACTGTATACTCCGGGATCCGTCTTTGTGTGTGTGTGTGTGTGTGTGTGTGTGTGTGTGTGTGTGTGTGTGTGAGCGTGTCGGTTCATGTACGGTCTAATCAATGAACACAAAAAAAACAAAAAAACACACCAAAACAAAACAGAGAGCTAAATGTGTTTTGAACAATTCCTATAGGGGTCTATGGGTCCCTAAATAAAAACCAACACACACACAGCACTTCTACCAATTATCCAATCAATGTGATGCCACATGCCCCGGCCTTTTTCATTCCCTGGGTTAATAAATCTATACTGTCTTGATTACAGCCTTCAGATCTGCAGCCCACCCGCCACTTCGGTCCAGCTAAAAGATGGATTTTTCTTCTGTCAGGGAAGGACTGAACGAGTCTTGGCAGGAGGCACTTAGTTTGTCCACCGCACTTAGTCAAATCCTGCATGTTGAAATCTGCAACTTCCCCCACGTCATCTGAAGTTCACTTTCTCCAGCCCTTTGAAAGTTAGCGGATATTTTCAGACTTTCGTTTGCAGTTTTTTTTTTCCCTCCTCATGTCCAAGGCCAAGCTAAAGCCGTGGAGGATAAGCTTGCTTTTCCTGTTTACTTTAACCTATTTACTTTGGTGGTGAGAATGTGTCTCATCAGCCCAGGCTGTCAGCTCGGTTCTGTCAACAGCACACCAAGTCCCACCACTGATGTACGAGAAGCTGATGCAGCCTCGGTTTCTCACTCCCTAAGAGCAGCCTGAAGCCAATTTTCACCTCTGGCTTATTGCACCATCCTCTAGACTATTCCTGTCATATTACGTGGCATTGTAGGCCTAAGAGCCGAGAGTGTGCACATAGCTGGGAAAAAGCATGCACAGCTTTCCTGCATCTCACATCATGAGCCTGTTACGTCAGAGGTAAAGGTATGCTCATCTTCCGCTGTCACAATAAAAAACAGAACGCTTTCCCTGCTTTGTTGTTTTATATTCTGCAGCCCAGGGGCAAAGCAATTATGGTAGAGGAACAGACGTCGGCTTCTCCACAAGTCTCTATTGACCTTAATGCAACGCAGCCGCAAGACATGCTGCATTTTAAGTAAGGGGTGTGTTTCAGCGCCACATCAAAGCCGGCCACAGCTGAGTTATGATGAAAATAAACAATTATGTGGCCATTCAGCAGCCCACTGAAAGCAACAAGTTGTTGGCAATTCTCTTGATGTTTTCAAAAGGCATTCTAGGAAATGTAGGAAAGCATTTATTGAAGCAGAGATATTCATTTGCTTTTCTTCTGTTAATTCATGTGACAAAAATCCATATTAAATACACATTCAAGAGGTCTGGATGAAGCTAAAAAGTTAAATATCTCCCTTGTTGCCTTTGTATTTCCTCTGTGCTGTTGAAGACAGATGGTTCTGAAGAGGAACCGGTTCCAAATCATAGACAACCTGGAGTATATTTAAGGCTAGAACTTTTATTGATGCTTACCAGATACAATTTATACTAAAAAAAACAATGACGATATTAACTGGTGTTTGCTCAAGGGTGTGTCCGAGCTCCTCACACACACACAGACACATCACATACAGCAGAGCAGAAAAGGCAGCCAATGACAGCGTGAACTCTTTTTAAGTGAAAGATATTACTCAAGTTAACGACACCTATGCTATCAGTAAAAAGCCTAAAACTAAATCTAATGAATGGCTAAAACTATTTAACCATCTAAACTGACAGAGAACAGGATGGATGACAATCCATGCAGCAGTTGTTGAGATATTTCAATCTGGATCAAAGTGGCGGTCAGACGGGACGAGAGAACCATCCCCAGAGCCAAAACATGAGAGGGCCATTTAAAAGTGCTGCACTGGACTCAGTAATCTTTCATCTTGGTTTAGATTTTCATGCTGATGATACATTGGCTTCCTGACACGCATGAGAAGAGGCCATTAAGTGGTTACGCCATTTGTCGATTTTTATTATGAAAGTAATCTTGGCCTCCAGACTGTCAATATAGTATTTTACGTGCAGTAAACAAGGAGGAATGCTGAGTTGGGCACGAATCCTCGACTGCCTTTTTCTTTTTCAAACTCAAGCACTGCGCCATCTCGTAGTGAGAAAGTCAGGCTGCTCTACGTGTGAGGTACAACATTACGATAGAGGACCAATCAGAGTTAGAGTGGAGTTGGTAGGAGAAGAAATGGGGGTATGAAAAGGCAGTGTAATGGGCCACACTGGTTGATGCCACGAGTTGTGGCTGCATCACATGGGAATGGCAACTATCTTATCATTGCAACTGCTGGTGAGAGTGCCTTTTGTTTTTAGGCCTCCAAACTGTGGAACTCACTGCCTCGGGATATTAAACAGGAAGCTATCTCTTTATTTTTAAAAGTAAATTGAAGACTGATCTTTTTAATCTGGCTTTTAATTGAGAGGTCTTGGGGTTCATGGTCATTTTATTTAGTTTAAGTGACCTTTATCCATTTTCAACATTTTATTTACTGTCATTTTTTGTGTCTTAATAAATTCTATCTATAGTTGTTGGTTATTCTATTTTGCTCGTTTTTATTATTGTCTATCTTGCTTAAATCTGTGAACCACTGGGCTGCATGTCTGTATGAAAGGTGCTAGATAAATAAAGACTGTTGAATACACTGTTTTAAACTTTTAGGGAAAGACAATTAGACTCATCTTATTCTCCATACCTGCCTTCATACCTGGGATGTTCCCACACGGTACACACAAGTTTTGTACAGTCAGAAACTGTGAAGCGAATGGGGGTGAAGTGCCTTTGCGAAAGGGCGTTTTGGCCGAGAATAAAAGATTTTTTCATTAATCTAAGCTGCTCAAACCCCCTCAGTCAGTGATCTCTCAGTCTCAGATCCCCTTCTCTTACCTCTAAGCTAGCTCACAGCCATTGTTCAAGTATATAATGGCTGTCTATGTGCCTTTTCAATGCTGCCTACTCTGAACAGCAGGTCACCAGCTCTTTCATTACAGTATGTACAATGCAAATGACAGCAGACTGAATGGTGGATGTTGGAAACTGGGGGGAGGGGGGGGGCTGTGGGTGGGGGGCTGGCTGCCATAAGCCTTCCTGAAGCGTCTCCTGACTGTGGGGATGTCAGAGCGAGGGGACAAGTGGCAGACACCTGGCGCGCATCCCGGAGCCTTTCATCTCGCGTTGGGAGCCATCCTCTCCACCGACGGGCCCTTTCAGCAAACAGCGGGGTACGCCAGCGACACAATACGTCCCGCAGTCTCCAAGTCTCACACCACCCTGGCATCGCACGCTCATAATGTGTGATCAAGCGATAACACACTGCCCCAGAGCATCGACAAAGGAGGTTTATTGCTAAATCGCAGAGAGGTACACATTCATTAAAATCAATTCAATCCGAAGGAAAGCTTTCAAAAGACACAGTAAATACACCGACGTGCCTTTTCAAACCAGTTTATGCATCAGCAGTTTAATTATGCAGCCGCTAAAATGGGCTCCGGAGAAGGCGGGGTGAGAAATTAGCGTTCACTACCAACAGATAGAGCATTATTAAAACTCACTCCCTCACTCTGAGCAAGATTCAAAGAAGTACCAAAGTACCACCGCTCCCATACGATCCCATTGTATGTCATTGTGTGTGGAGGCCTGAGGGAGAGATGGCCGGCACCGTTATCACCTCGGTTATCTGCAATTATAATTGCCCTCACGCTCGCTGCAAATGTGGCTACTGAGGATTACGATTAAGGTGAAATGAAAAGGGCAGAATCGCAATCCTGAACTGAGAGGAGGGAAGTAGTATTTTATGTTTGAGTGCGTCTGTGTTCGCAGACAAATCTACAGACCCATTTGCAGAAGTGTACAAATGGAATTTTAAAAACACAGCCACCTGCGAGGCCCATCTGATTTGTAACTGCTGACGATTCAGCTGTTAATATCCATGTGTGCGTTTACGAATTTGTCAGCCCATCCACAGATCTATGTATGACTCTTCTACACATTTACAGATGTCATTAAACACACAGACACAGATTGAAATGTAGTTACACAACTCTTTGCTCACACTTGTAAATACTTCTGCTACAATAATAGCCCCATAATTGTACCTTTAACATTCCTCTGTGTGTAAATACAGAAAGACAAGACGTGTTTCATTGTCTTCCTGCTAAACATACGAATAACAGAATTTACTTTTAAACCTTACATGGGCACAAATGTGGAGATAAAAATGAAAAAGAATAAAGTGTGTGTTTCTTCTCTTGGGGACAGGGAAACCATTGTACAATGTACTCCCATGCTGCTTATTCCTCCTTAACCTCATTAAGAGATAAATATTGTACTTATCACTGTGTGACATGAAAATGTAGGCTGATCCTCACCAGCAGCAAAAACAGAACTACAAATAGTTGTTTTTGTTAATGAAAGTATCCTGCTATAGATTTTTTTTTGTCAAAGCCAGGCTTGTGTCTAGTAGGGCAGGAAGTTGCAACTTTATAATGTAGTGTAGAACAAAGAATAAGAACTATGGAGGACTGTTCTTTTCTTTTTCTTTGGTCTATTTCATCACCATTTTGCTTTTTTGGAAAGAGGATGTTGAGTAAAAAAAAAAAAACACCACACCACTGTGTGTGACCTTTAAATGTCTGAAGCCAAAGTGACTTTAGCTGTCTTTTCCATCTATTGGTGCACGCACACACACACACACA
>JBAJHX010000002.1:15311481-15321852 GCA_037176925.1 Amniataba percoides | reverse complement strand
GAGGCAGTTCTCAAGGCAAAAGGGGGTCCAACCCGTTACTAGCATGGTGTACCTAATAAAGTGGCCGGTGAGTGTATTTACTTCTACCACTGACGTCTTTTCAAACTCATTTACAGATAACAGTAATCCAGTTTTCATGCGTTATAATCCAAAGTGGATATATCCGTAATGTGATTTTAACTAGCTGTTATTCTAATTAATGATATCAGCAATTCAGTTTTCACAAGTAGAAATGTTTGTAGAAATCTAAAGTTTTTTCTGATCTCCTTAAGGTTAATTCTACTCAGCCTTATGCATTTTGGCATAAGGTTTTTAGGTACTAAGTATTTTTATTTAGCAGAAGTCGCCTATTTGGGGGCATAACGGCGAGTTTTCGAAACCAGTAAGATAATAGCTTCCGCCTCAACTCCATCTCTAAATCACTGAAGTCCAGACTTTGTTTAGAGTAGACAGAGATAAGATGGAGTACAGGAAGCAATCATGTGACACCGGACTACATTAATGATCATTTAATTCTTTTTTAATCAGCCTGTGACATCCCCACAAGTATGATAAATGCCCAGCGTAAGTCACCAGAGCACAGTGATGTCTCCAAATTTCCTGAATCAGTGCATCCAGGTTCACGGAGCCACCAGGAAGCAGCTCATCCTAACACAATCTTGTGTCTGACAATATCAAAATGAATCCTCTCTATCTTTTCCCTTCTGTCCCATTTCCACAGCAACCTTCCATATTACTGCATCGCTGTGGCCACCAGAGTGTTATCAAGATATCTCAAGTATATTACTCTGCTGTCATATATGCTTAGGACGTACTGGACTGTATGAGAAGTGCTACCTTTAGATGAACTGTGACTTGTGGACATCAAAAAACAGTCTATGGGATTGCAGTATGGTGCATGTGTGTGACATGCAGGATGTATGTGTTTCTGCATTATTATCTGTGGTATGTGTATGTGCTGGTCCAGCTGCAGATGAAACATGATGTCGACAAAAAGCACCCAGCTGTGAGCTTGTTCCTTAAGGAAATACATGCTAGTCAGGCCTGAGGTATGTCAGAAACACCAGAAAGAGACTGCACTACACACTTCATTAAAAATATGCACACACACTTAACACATGCTGGGTTTGAGGACCACATTTGATAAAACATGGAGTCAATGAGCTCACTAAGTAGGCTGATCAAATAAAATCAGATTATTTTATCCAAAGCATTCTGAATGCACTGTGTATTTTATAGAGCCCTTCATCCTTCCAGGTCACTGTTACCCTTGTGGCATATTCATTTTCATAATTCAGTCAGGCCACCACCATGACCTACAAATGTAGTCTTGTTGTTGCTTTGTGTGTTCCCCTGAAGGGGTAAACAGTCTGGTGTCTACAACAGCATGAAAAAGACCTGATATTCAAAAAATAATATAATTGATCAATTAATACTTCTAAACAAAGCCAATTTTGTAAAATTGCATGACACAATGTAAAGGTCGCACCAAAAATCACCTTTTACATGACGTTTTTTTAAATTAATGAGTTGAATTTTCACATCTTATATGTAAAATCTATCAGTTGCCCTGTCTTGAAAACTCATGTATCTTGTATCTGTAACGCCAAACATCTATGACAGATGGGAAAGACATTTCCTCAGCAGAAAAAAAACCCAACCCTCACCCTTTGCCATTATCCCTCCGCAGATAGATGCATCGTATTAAACGGATTTACACAGCTGTATGGAGCCTGAAGCAGCTCGTGGAGCATCAGCTTGGACCGTCTTATCTGCTTGCTCGTGGCAGAACGTAGCAGAGCAAGTTGAAGCAACTTCGCTGATCTAAGACAGCAAGGGACGATACAAACCTGCAAACCAGATAGACTGCTGTTTCCTGAAATAAATACAGAACTACTGTTGGGGAAACAGATTAGTTAAAAATAGATTCAACTAACTCACGTATTTGTAATGCAACTGGACTTTGCTGTAAAGTTGCCACAATAAAAGCCTGGTCCAATTATGACATTCAATTTAGTACATCACCATGCTTCCAGAACCAAATATCTCACAAAGACGTGTGGGTTCTCTTCAATATTTCTCTGTATTTAATCCACTCAGCCACACCTCTCCTCTAGTGAAAGCTCTGAACAAAAGCATCTGCCAAATAATTAAGTGTGACTTTGTTGATCATGTCAATTACAGGCCGCTAATGTGTTTTGGTGTAGAACATGTCGACCCCTCCCGTGGCCAGCATCAAATCCCACCTTGACTTCCTTCCTCAGCACTTTCCCAGAGGTTACAAAATTTTGCAAATGAGCTTTTGAATGACTGGGAGCGCTGACCTTGCCAGATGTGAGCGAGTCAGGGGCGTGTGAGGAGATTACACCAGCGCAATGAAAAGTCATCTTCAAGGGGATTAATAAGAATGAAGACAGTCACAAGGGCCAAAAACTTGTAATGTGGAGTCAGTTTTTACAGTGAGTGTGACACATGCTTAGTGCGAGTTCTGCGAGAGTTTAAAGTGAGGTGGAGGGCGGAGCGTGGCCAAAAGCTTAATTCTCCAACAGTACCTCAGAGTTGAAATCCCTTTGTTGAACGAAAAAGGCATTCTTCTCCACAAATGACAGCAATTGTCAGCCCAGATCCTCGCCCAGAGACACGGTAAAGCCTGCCCAACCTGAATAGAAGGTGGAGAGATGGGCCTGCGAAGATAACTTATCTGATCGGTGATAAAAACGGAGCTAAAGGAATTTTGACAGTGTTGATTAGTGTTGATAAGAGCGACACAAAAGGAAAAGAGGAGATAAAAACTTATCTTTAACACTTCGTCTCAAACCAAAAAGTTTCAAATCGTGAAAAACTGCTGACACAGTGTGGTGAAACGTGAAATATGATAAACTTCAGTGTGCTCTGGTAGCAGGGTGGTTAGAAAACATGCAACACAACAGCAACATCTCCAGTTCAGTTCCTGTTCCTGTCATATCTCTCTTTCTCTTGCACTATTTTCTATCTGCAACTACAGTAAAGCTGTCCAATACATTTTTTATTTTAAATGTGATAGAATTCTGTCTTTAAGATCATCAGAGGAATCATTAACACTACCACAGCATTGGGGATATAGAAGAGACACTTTAAATCTAGTCATTGAGCATTCTCTCTCACTGGTCTGTTATGATTTTCTCAAATCATCTATGCCTTAAGATTACTCAGAAAGATCTGCAAACTAATGCTAAGACTCAAAGAAACTAATTCCTTCCAACAAAGCCTGAGCCAAAAGCCTGTAACTACATCCAAGACCAAGAGGGCGTCGGTACTTTGGACTGTAGAGGTGTGGATGGATGTTTGTGCATGTGATAAAGTCGCTTTTAAAATGGTGGTTAAATAACACCAAAAGAGCCTCCACCGACACCACCTTCAGCAAGCAACAGATAACAGGCGCTTGGAAAAAAAAAAAGCTTAATGACCACGACTTTTGATGCTGACGGTTGTTGACGTGAGAAAAACGAGGCCATGTTCTTTTCATTTTGGAGACTTAAAGCATGCAAAGCTCTCAGGGTTGCCTCTCATAATAATAAGTGCACCCTGTTTTAAAACAGAGAGAAAGAAGACAAGCAGTGAAAAATGGGAATGTAACAACCCACGGGGAGTGCAGCTGAAACATCAAGGGCAATCAGTAGCTGGTTCAGTCACTAAAATACCTGGTCGTGCAATTCTGATCAAGCATCCCTTTGAGATCATTCCTCTCTGTGTTTACTGCAAGGAAACTGTCCTTACCCCTGCAGGAAAATATTTACAGCCCCAACTAAAAGAAATGTTTCCCAAAGTGCACACGTAGAGTAATCGAGCAAAAGAAAAGACCTACTCCAGCGCCTCGGTTCCCGACACGTTCGAGGAACACAAGGACACATTTGGCTGAGCGGATTGTGTTCATTAAACTTTAACGTCACATAAAAACAAGGCTCGCCGGTAATCATTTGCACCGCCTGTCCAATATCTCATCCAGGGTGTTTATTTGTCTTCTGTGGTGCGTTCTGTGATGTCATTCACTACAATGCAAGGTGTGGTCAAACGCTGCACCTACGGTGCCAGTCAAGCTTTCATGACTCAGCTCCGGAGCTCAGACACAGGAGGAGGAGGTGTGGACTGGAAGTGGTGTCTTCTGCACGTCTGGCGGCTGGAAATGACAGATATGCGGCAAAGCAAGTTTCCTCCGTGAGGTAAAACATTAAACAGGTGAAGGAAGATGGTGGAACTCCTTAACACCTAAGAGGTCATTCATTCAGCTCATAGCAACAAGCAGGCCTTCGCTGTGTTTCACTACATTTAGGTAGTGCATCGCCACAACCCTGCTCGTTCAAAAATACTCAGGAGCGGGAGGTTTCTCAGAGGTTATTACATTTAATGAAAGGGAACACGTGGTTCAGGGATGACAAGCTGTGGCACAGACTACATATTTAACAAGGGAAGGAATGTATTAATGTGTCATCTAGTAACTGTGAGGAACCACCTCCGCAGGTGACTGATGGATCGGTCACGTCATACGCTGACTTCACAGGTATTAAACAGAGCAGCATGCAGCAATGTCAGGGAAAAAAACAGTTAGTGGAAATGCAGCTCAATCAATTTTGCAGAGCATACATGTTCTATATGGATGGGTGTGTAGGTTTCCCATAGATGCTTCTTAGAAAGGGTGATGCTCTCGATGCTACTTTAAAATATGCATTAATTCACATGTGGTATGAAAGATGAGGGAGGGCAAAACACAAATCACGAATCTACCTTAGGGGGCTTAAAGGAAGCCATTTTAATGTTTTGCATTTTAAAAGGGGGACTCGCTGCTCGTCTGGATGCTCACACACTCTCTAAATGAATCATTTCAGAGTCTATCCTCTGTGCGCTTAAAGTTGAAAACAACAACTGATCTACAATCACAAGGCAGCTTTGGACGATTGGTTTAAGAGACTCAGAGGATCAAAGTGAATCTCTAGGTTAATGAGCACACATCTGAAATGATTTCATTCTCAGTTTGTCAGCTACAGTACAAATGATTCTAAGCAGACACTGTTCTTCTTGGATTTTATGGATCATGTACAAGCTGCAGCTCAGGTGGGCAGCGATAAAGTTCCCCTCACTCCAAAGCATTGCTCTGGGGGCCTGATGGGGGTGGACACTGAAGTTAATAGGCCAGGACATTCATAATAGGGCCTGACACACCCACGCTCTTTTGTCAAATAACCAATCCTGCACAGCAGAGGACGTGGTTCGAGTCCAACTTTAAAAACCCCCCACACTTATCTAATCCCTTTCATCACCACTGACAGGTGCAAATTAAATGCATGTTTGTCCAGTGGTGTTTGATGTACGGGAGCCAGAGGTAGACACGTTTCTCTGTATAACGAATCCTGAGACAATGAAATGAAAGGCAAACAATAATATGGTTTCATCAGAATCAAACTGCTGTTTTGGTTCATAAGCCCTCGCTAACCCTCTCACAGATGCTAATAAAGTCTGCTGTACTACATGCTAAGGAAAAGCGGACCACAGTCTAACTTGATCTGTGTGCCGCTGCTGGATAAATCCATGCTGACAACAAGTGACAGGCAGCTATCTCACTTTGGAGCGCATCTGGCATTTGTCAGAGCGAATGCATCCAATCAGCCAAACCACAGCCAGTGGCCTGAGCGTCCCAGCTGGGAAGATTACACCGCACTGATGCGCCGGCCTTGGCATTTCAATAACTTGAAAAGCAGCACGTTTGTTTGGGCTCCTGAAGGTGTTAGGAGTGTGGCGGTAGAGAGAGAGAGACTGTTGTGGGACTTGGGTCTTGCTGACAGATTAATATTTGCTCAGCGAGCGACCGGAGTTTAGGGGGCTGTTTTATTCAAAATGCGACTGCTGTGAAGCCCTTTAACAACTTTACTTCACTTCTTCCCTCTATCAGCTGAAATGAACACTAACTGTGACCATAATTACCTATAAGCACAAGGATCAGCAGTTTTTGATTAAGAATTTTTAATACACTCATTTCTATGTACAAAATAGAAGTGTGTGCCGTCACCGTGCTGTACAGAATAATTTACAATCAGAAAGTACCACTAGCAGATCATACTACACTGAGAACATGCTGATAGATTTTTCTTTATTGTTATGACAGAGAGGGTGTAGAAATTCTGTTTTTTACAAGAATAAGCTGGTGTTCATGCTCAGTCTGCCAGTCTCAGAAACAAGTGAGCCAAACCTGCTTGCCGTGCTTTATCCGTCTGACTTTGACTTTCCTTATCTCATTTCTCATACATTGGCAAACACAGAGCAATAAAAAGCGAATGACAGCTACTGTGGACACAGGACTCCACCCTTCAGCTCTGTAAAAAAATACAGGCATATGTCCACATGTACAGTATTTTGTCTCACAACTAAAACCTTGGTCAATGCTCCGACCTATATGCATGCTGCAGGAAAAAAAAGCGCTAGAGAGCAGGAATACAGCAGCCACTTTAAATGATTTGTGCAGACAAGGCCATGTGAGATTGACAGTATCCAAAGAAACGGCCTCTCTCCTTGCCACAAGTTAGTCCTCTAGCCCGGCACTTGGCATAATTAATCAGCCTCATTAACATAACTGTGCAGCTGAAGTGAAATGTTCCACTAAAGCTCCACTTTCCACAGCCATACTTCAGCAGAAAGGCCTTCGAATGGAGAAAGAAATAGGATTTTTTGCTAAGAAAACATTTAGTTTAATATCAATTTTGTCTGGAAGCTGCTTTAAAATGTGCCATATCGGCTATTTAGGATATATGCCGACAGGACACACTCTATATTGCTGTAAACATCTGTATTTGTATTGGATATACATAAATATAACCACGCCGGAGCTGATATGATTTGTCAGATAATTCACTAGTCAATCAACAGGAAACCATTTGATAATTGAGTGTTTCCAGCATGTCAAAAGAGAGGTTCATTGCATTTCTCTGTTTTATATTACGGTAAATTAAATATCTTTGTAGAGGTCACCTTGAGCTCTATAGATAATAACTCTAATAACCCTAACTCTGTGTTGGAGAAATTCTCTAAGTGCTCCTAAGTGCTCCTTCTTCGTCTTACTTTTATGCTTTGTTTGACATGTGTTGACCCAATGCCCTTTGTAACGACTGCACAGGCCACATGATATGTTACACTTTGACGTGGGAGCAGACCTGTGACCTTCTATGCTTGGGAACAACATATAGTTTTGACTGTGATGAAGAACAGTGTCTGTTTGTAAGAACTATACAAAAAGGGGATGCTCCAAAGAAACCTTGAGCACTCCTGCAGAGACTTGTGTCTATATATGACCTGCTCCTTCTTGTGCAAGAATAAAGCACCAGAGTGAACATCAGTCTATATCTTTGGTTTTATTTCTAACACTCTATATTTGAAAATTTACAAAAAAAAAGAAAGCTAAAGATAATAAAAATAAGTATTTGTTGAGCCAGGCTAAGTTATAAAGGCCCTCCTTATTTAATAGTAAAAAAAAAAACAATCTGGAGTTTGCTGTGTGCACAGTAAACATGGCAGTCTTTGCCCTCTAGGAAACCGTTTCAGTTTCCTTTTCCACATCAGCGTTTTGCTTTGCATGTCAGCGTTAATACAGTGACGTTGCTCCCAAAGTAGGTCCTGCATTCAAATTTCGAGCTGCGCTTGTCTGTCAGTGCGCCACGGAGGCAACAGGCTGGGCAGAGTGGAAACCTCATTTGGCTGGCAAACAAGCCGCTCGCTCTTATGACCCCCAAGCGCGAGCCTCACCTCAGCACAAACCTGGCAATGGAAAGTCCGGGATTTACATGCAAATGAGCAGACGATGGAAAACATGTAAATACAGTCTGCGAGTGACAGAGCCAAAGCTGGCACAGGTACGCAGGATAAACTGCTGGTCGCTCCCATCATCGACCTTAATCAGCTGCGGTCAGTTGCAAGCTGTCTCAGTTCTTCTAGTCTAGACTAACTACAATATGCAGTTATAGATAAAGCTTGGAATCAAAAACATCTTCATCACTTGAGCTTCTGTCAAAATTTCACACTTATCCTGCTCAAAGCGTTGGACTACTGATATTCCAAGTCAGGCAAATCTAGTTTAGGATCTACATAAATTATGGCAGAAGAAACACAAGCACGAGGGAGGGAGTGCGCCCGGTGAAACACACCAGGGAGATAACATGACAGGCTGAGATCTGATAACAGGATCTGCCGGATGCATCAGTCGTCTGACACAATTAGGAAGAGTTCTCGCTGCTGGGTTGTCTCCTGTTTCTGCTCCGGCCTCCTGGCAGGTGAAAGTGGAAACAGAGCACCGGGGCTCCGGGGGGCTGCAGGCGTGCAACGCTGCAGCAGGATCGTATGCTGATGCAAAAGAGGAGGAGGAGGAGGAGGAGGAGGAGGAGGAAAAGGGGAGGAGGGGGTGGAAAGAGCAGGGGAGGTCAGATCCATTTCACTGCCGGAGCACACCAGCAGACAAGACTGTGGATTCGCTGCCTCTTCTTCCAACCTCCCACATGAATCTAAACGAGGAGTGCGTTTCCACTGATGCATGACTGCAAATAAAGCTCAAGCTACACATAAATGAAGATTATGCCTCTGAATGTTCACCTGGAGAGAGATGGGACGGACACAGAGGAGGGGAGGGCAGGAGGGAGGGAGGGATGGAGAAGCTGCGACTTACAACTCATCCATCCTCTAACCGGGGTTCATTACATAATTGTACGAACTGCTCGACTGCAGAGTCACGGCTGTCAACTCTCTTTCACAAACACACGCGCGCGCACGCGGCGAATTAGCAACTAAGCTAGCAGCGTTTAATCAACATTAGCTCATTAGGTCATTTTGAGTTTCACTTCTTTTTCTGTGTGAGGTTTTCATCTTTACCTTTGTGTCCCTGCGCGTCTTCTGGCAGGCTGGAAATCTTCAGGCGGTCCTTCCCGGGAGGCCGTTTGTCTTTCTGTGTGTCTGTGCGTCTGTCTGCTAACTGTTAGCTGGCGCGACGTGTTAATGTTTATCTGCGCGAGCCTCAGCCGCCGGTGGCTCTCGTCCTGCTCAGCCCAGCGGTGTCATGTCCGTCCTAAACGTCCGGGGTGTGGACAGCTCCGGGTGGACCTCACGGCAGCCGCTCTGCGTCCCGCCGACAGTCAATCCAACTTGTTAGCCAGTGGCCCGCCTGAACGATCCTGTGATGGTTTTGGAGCTGACGAGGGTCAATACACTGGAGTGAAGCGCGTTTCCGCTTATACATTTCAAAGTAAAAGCCCCAAACTATAGGATCATTATTATTATTGATTTAGTTTTTATGTGACGTTATCTTTTCATAGCTATTGATGCCTTTTCATAGTGCTTATATTGGTACTACTGTGGATTCATCTATGTGATTTTCTTTCTACACATATCTTTCAAACACTGTAGGAGGGAATCAGAGAGTTAAAAATGTAATTGCAGATTAAGTTCTGTAATTGTGCACAATGAAAAACCTCACATTTGACTGTAAGCATCGTATTATTTTGTCAGCGTATGAAATTATCCACCCATTCTTAGTTGTTTTTATTATTCTCTCTGCAATTTACATTGTTATAAAAAGTAGTTTTTTAAAAAGGCAGTACTGGTCCTCACTTTATTCTGAAGGCCACACAGTCCACATCCTGTGTGTGATTTCCAACGGGATAGCTTGACGCAGCTGTAAAAGACTTCCTCCTCTTCTCTGCTCGGTGTCTGGACGGCGCGCTGACACCACGTGACCGCCTCCGTCCTCTTCAGGTGATCACTCCGCTTCACCTGGGCCGTGAAGGCGATGCAGGTGGACGCTTCGGATCTGTGACACAGATCATGAGTTATCAATGTGGCGTCATCCCCAGTCATGATCCTACCCATGTGACGTCACCAGGGTGGGCATGATGATCCTGTTTCCAGAATAAATTCATATTTGCAGAGTTGGATATTAAATTAAGTCATTAGTTATAAATCAGTTTAGGTTTTTTAAATCAGTTTAACGTAACAGACAACGAGTTCACTCCAGTGATTTTTATGTGTGGGATATGTGGGATGAAAATAATTATGGGTGATTATGTAACATCCCATCAATGTCAGGCATGCTCCTGGGAGTCATTCTTATGAAGTGACTCTAATAGTCTGTTGTGAATGTGATCTGATCATACACACACTACACATTTGTATTGTCTCCTGTGATGATATTTACAAACTAATATTCATAAACCTTGCATAAACTACTCGAGCTGGTTTCAGCCAGTGGACGTGTGTGCATGCATGATTGGGTGAAGAGTGACATCCAGTGGCCGATGGAGGTGTAGGTCCAGCAGAGATTTGAGTGATAGGACATGAACAACATCTAGAGGCGGAAATGAGTAA
>JBAJHX010000002.1:15289737-15311381 GCA_037176925.1 Amniataba percoides | reverse complement strand
TAACTGTCCTGTTGTTCACACTTTCCATTGGCTGTTTCTGGGCTGCTCATCAAATGTCAGATGTCATCCAGTCACAGTCCTCCATGTTTGTGTCTGTATCTCTCCACATGACCATATACTCTATAACATTATGTTCTTGTTTAAATAAAGGCATAACATTGTCTTTTAGAGCTTCTGTCTCACAGTAAATAATTGAATGACTGTTTTTTGTTGTTTCATTATTATCTAAATGCTGCCTGTCAACCTTTACTTACAAATGATTTGCAACATCCTGCTTGTCTAAACCAAATGACCTTACCTCACACACATACCTGCACATACTGTTCTGTTCACATATGTGGTACATTATGAGTGTTATGTATATTTAATTAGTACATGCAGGATGCCCATACTCATGCAACTACAGTAGATGTATGAATATGCATGGTCAACTCATGCATTTGCTCTGAAGCGTTTCCACATTTGAACCAAAGAAGTGAAAAATAAACATGGCAAACATGCATTATGACTTGATAGAACCAGTAGCTGATATTTGCACAGTTTGAATGACTCAAATTACAAACCAAATTAGTGGAAACAGGCTGTGTTTCTGATGCAAATGTCTGTGTGTGCAAAGGAAATGTCGCCTCTGTTCTTTTTAACAGAAACTGAGTAGACTGACAGGTATCTGAAGTGGCCTTTTGTCTCTCCAGTGGGAGCAACTCATTTTTAAATGGTGTGAGAAAATAATTACAGATGAACATCTTACCATCATCACTCTGGAGTGATCATAAGGAATAATGAAATCAAGATTGGTGATAAGCCACACACAAAATATACTTTCAAGCTGAGGATGTAACACAACTCTTTTACACTTTACTGTAAAGCTGATCTACTGTTGTCCAGTTAAACAATTAAGAGAAAGACACAGGTCCTTATGATGCCCCCTCTGTGCTCCTCTGCAGTCCTCTCCAAGCACCATCAGAGCAATGCACATGGATATTCTACAAGGTGATCCTATTTTCAGTCATGCCAATAATTTCAGAAATATTATACTAACAGTTCTGCATTGTGTTAGTGGCTCACCTCTCTAAAGTCTTGTTGAGGGTGCAGGGTGAACTAACACATCTCAGACAGTCTTTCTGCTATATGAGAAACAAACCACTGGATGTGTTTGATTCTTGTCACACAAATAAGGCAGGTATTGATGAGGAGTGAGAAAATCTGGGGTAGATAAATGTTCCTTAAACAGCAGAAAACCTAAACCTTTAGAGGCAGTGAAAACAGCAACCATGGCCTGTAAATGTATTTGATATTAAAAACACTGTACTATAGTCCCTGTGTGGTATGGCCTACCCTTCATCTCTGTGTGTGTGTGTGCGTGTATGTGTGTGTATGTTTTTTGTTGCTCCCCCCCATCTCCTCCTCCTTCTCCTCTGTTTGTTTCCCCCCGTGCACTGCCTCCCCTTTCCCACAATGCTCAGCGAGCACCACCACCAAGATGGCCGACGCTATGGAGGAGTATGAGAAAGAGGCTGGCTGCGTCCCGATCCTCCATCCCGAGGTAGGGCCCTCACACTGCGCCCCTCCGCCCGGGCACACCGACACACGCCGCGCCGGGCCCGTGTGCCGCAGGCTCCGTTGTTTCGCCGTGCTTTTTGCGGAAAGCCCCGACGATGCCCCCTGCAACAACCACCGGTGGGGTGGAGGAGGAGGATGTGGTGGTTGTGGGGGGCAGGTAGCTAACGATGCTAAAGGTGCTAACGCTGTAGCCCCCCTCCTTCTCCTTGCTGCTGCTGCTGCATAGCGAGGAAACACAGATGTTAATGTTAACGCTAAGCTAGGTGCTGCTCCCTGCGGCGGCGACACTGTGCGGCCACAGAGACACACGAAGCCGTGTGTTTGATAGAGGCGTCTGCTGTAGAAATAAAAGAAAAGCACCGTTAATGCTAAATCCTCCCCATCAGACGGCGTTAGCTTTGAATGCTAAACAGGCAGTGCTGGTTTAGCTGCGGTGATGGAAATTGGGGTCAAGTGTGTTTATGTATTATTAAACCATGGTGTCCGGCCGGCGGTGAAAATGGATACTTTTAGCAGCCCCTTACGCAAATTAATCATTTGTACTTATTCTTGAATGCCTCATTAGTTTGTAGGTGTGAAATGTAGCAGTCCCCCTCAGCTAGCTTGCACACAGCAGCTGCACTTTGTTGGGGTTGTCAGCTAGGTTAGCTGCCTGTCAGCCTGGCATGTAGCGTTTCTGTCATCTCATATCGGTGGAAATTAGTCATAATGTTTGAGTTCAACATATGGTGACTCAAACTGAACCACTTGGCAGCTCAGACGAACAATACAGCATGACGTCTGCGCCGTATTTATCTAGTAATGACTAAAAACCATTCATGTCAACGTGAGGAGCTAATCACAAGCTAACATGGCAGCATCCGATTTGTTTCCTGCTCTTCTCTTTGCCAGAGTTTTAAAAACCAAACATGTAATGTTTACATGCTGTCACGACCACAGAGCTTGTAAACACCAATAAAATAAATGTCTGTGGGTAGAGGCAGCTTTGTTTTGATCTGTGCCTGGTTATCGGTTATTATATTTGCTTGCCATGTGATAGATCATGATCAGAGGCTCTGTTTGATTCATGCAGTGGTTTGGTGCTTGGCTTGGTTTCAGCTGACAGAAAACATTGGTCCTGTTTTGCTTGTTGGTTTGTAGCCGGCCTAGTTTACCTTCATGCTTGGTCTGCAGCTGTGCAGTTTGAATGATTCATGTCTTTATGGTCCAGTCAAGTCTTAGACTTGAGAATATGCCCAAATGGATACTGTGATATATAATCTGATTGTGGTTATTGTAAGGTGAGAGTTTCTTGGGAATCTAGCAGTCATTTTAGCTGGTTATCTAAGAAATGATTGTGATAGTCCTTTACAGACTTTGTCAATCTGTAACTTTGGTGGTATTGTTGCTACAGCATATGTGTGTGTGATCCCATAATGAGAAACTGTGGTCAGATTGAACATAACGGCTGCATGTGTGAAGGCACAAGGTTAAACCTGTGCTTTTGTCATTTTTGGTTTGTGTCTTTTTTTAAACCAGACAAAGGGACACAGTTATCTGTGATGTTATTTCCCCATCAGCTTATTCAGTATTTTTTCTACTTTACATGCTGCATAATTAAGCACCATTTTATAACCTTTGGGGTTATACTCACATGATTTCATCTGAGTGGGTCCACATATGTCATCTAACATCCCCCCCAAACTAGGCTGAATGAATATCTGACTTTGGTGATATTATTTATACACAATTGTTTTTTACCTTACAACTTACCTTACTTACCTTACCTTACACTGAGAGACCAGTAAGTGTGAAGTGAGAGTGATTGTGTTTAGAGAACTGAAATATGTAATCCATGTATTGGGTCATTTTCTGTATCGGTATTGGAGTTTGGTTACTGGAGGCACAGTCCGACACTGACAGGAGTCTCATGACGGGCGTGAACGCTGGTTGAACCTCTTAGCATCTTCTCTATGAAATTATAATGTTGTGGAGGGTTAAGGGGGAGGGTTTTCTAGGCTGGCCAACCAGTGTGTTCTGATGACACACAAATTTAAGTCAGTTACATAACAACTTTCCCATAATCAATAAAATGTAAATCCCTTTATTGGCACGCTTACATTGGGTAAATGGTACCACTATCTTTTACATCTGGATTTGAAACCCATTGTTTTCCTCTGTACTGTAGATAAAATGCTTCCTATCTTTGGTACTATCAGATGTAGTCTGAGACAGTAATCTTGCTGTTGTTCCTTGCTGACCGTTGAAGATCTCTCCTCTTTCACACTTGGGAAAGATCTGGTGTACAAGAGGAAGGGTCCTCCTAATGAATGCAAATGTGACAGCCTCCTCCTCCTCTTTGCTTTGTTGATACAGTGAATTGTTAGTGATTTTTTCTTTGTTTGCTTTTCTGGATGTCACTGCTTGACCTGACTGGGGAGCCTGAGGGACGTCAGGCCAACTTGGCCAAGGATTCTTGTCAGTCTGGATTCGGCACTGGAGGCTGAGCCAGTGCATGACGTTGCATACAGAGACGCAGACAGAAAAACACAGGAAGAGAGAGGGTAGCTGGTTATTGTCAGCTGAAGTTTAATACACATACAGAAGTCAGTGGCGGAGTCTGAGGGAGGTAAAAATGCAGCTATTGTCACGGCATGGAGTTTGAGTTGGAATGTGGCAGTAAATACTCCCTAATCAATCAAAAGTTACATTGTACATCAGAGACACAGTATCTGGCAGCATGTTGACTTTACACACAACACCACAACTGTGCCCAAAGATGACTTTTCTCCTGTTTTGCAGGAAGTAAACTGTTGGCCATTAATTAAGGTACCACAGCCTTCAGCTTCTTGAAATGATTGCACAAGAGCACTTAGTCTCTGACCTTTTGGCTGCGCATCTACCTGTCATATTAAAGCAATATGTCAGACGGTAGTTGCTCCATCATAAATTCAGTTTATTTTCCTGTATGCCTATACTGGGAGCTGGCTTAAACCTGCTCCTGTTTTCCAGCAGGGTGCTGCTTGGAATCTGGGTCACCTGCTAGACTGTAGTGAGAGCAGAGTGAAGCCAAATGTATGAGGCACCTGAATTAGAGCATCAAGACTTTAGTTGCACACTCAGAAAGGCCACAGGCCTTTTTTAGTTTTTATTTAACAAAGAAAGTGCAAACATTTCCCCTCTCTAGGGACGAACGAGGGATAAATGTTCTCAGCGCCCTTTCTCATTTGAAAATGCAAATGAATGTTCATACATTACAAGGCGCATGAAAGTAGGGACTCGCTCAGCCACTTGATTGGAAACTTTGCTTGTAGTGCAAAGTGAAGGACGCGCATTCTGTTTCCTTGGAACATTCCCATTATTTCCCTCATAAAAATAGTGCCTCTCTCCCACCCCCACCAGGCTTCCTTCTGGTGGGGGTGGGATGTAAATTGTGCCTTGAATATTGAATTAGTCCCTCATAATGGCTCTCATTTCAGATCAGATCTGATTGTGAGCTATGGGTACAGTCGGTAAGAGCGAGAGCACAGTAACTGTGCAATCTAGTCTCAGCAACAAAATCATTTCAGATGCAGTAAAAAGTTATTGCACATTTGTATCACGATTTTTCAAATCTACATGATTTTCTCAAACTAAGACTCCCAATTTTCTAATACTGCGGTTGATACTATTCTAAATCAACAAACATTTTCAGAAGGTGATGCTCTCTGACATATTTAGCTCAAGGCACGTGACCTCCCCCCCGAGGAGTGGTTGCCATATGTCCCACTGACCATCTCCACTGACATGAGCCAAGCCTGCTGCCTCGCCACACAGATGAGCTTCCAACCTAAAATCAATGGTCAGTGTGAAATGGATAACATGGTTAATTGATAGTATTATCACCGCTGCCTGCCCGCCTGTTGTAAGCATGTACGTAATTAGGAGGTGAAAAAAATGCACAGGCTGCAATTATCGCTACTGTCACAAATGCCATCATCAGCTTTTTAGGTGGCAAGAGGGAGTGAAGAGGGGACAGCGGGACCTGGGAAAGGAGTCTGAGGTTATCTCCAGAGAAGGTTGAGATGGAGGAAGTGATTTAACATCTGGTGTCTAAGGATTTAGAAGTGAGCCCTCTTCCCCCCCGTCCCTCAGCTGACAGGAAGGCAGCTCCCCTGTCGATGAGCTGCGAGCCCTTTTCCTCAATTTAATATCCAGATGAAGAAAGAGACTTCAAGTTCCATATTTTTCCCTGGGATCCTGTTTGTCAGCCTATTGTAGGAAAAAAAATAAAATAGGCTCACCACAGTCACGATCACAACTAAGAGATTCTCTCTGGCAGCTAAAGCGGCACGTGGGGTAGCTGAAACAGATCGTATGGATTTGTAAATGCTCAAAACTTGGCAGTGAAAAGTACAAAAGCCTCCTGGCGGCATTAAAGCTTCCAAAGTCCAGGAATAAGAAAACGAAACGGTCACCTTCCTCCGTTACATCCTCCTTTTCTGTGGGATTTACCCCATAGAATAATCTCTTCTTATTTTTCCCTTATGGTATCGTGGTAGGATCGCAGCAAAATGTCAGAATGTCTGCTGAGCAAAAAGTCTACTTCTTTGATGCACAGACATTCACTCTCACGTTGCCTGAACTGACCTCTTCTCAGGACTTGGTTGAAACGGATCGTATGGATTTGTAAATGGCCAAAATTTGGCAGTGAAAAGTACAGAGGCCTCCAGGCAGCTTTAATGTTTTAAAAATCCAGGAATAAGAAAATGAAACAGGCACCTTCACATACTCTCGGTCACATCCTCCTGCTCCATCTGATGTACTCTCTAAAGTAAGATCGCTTTTCTTACTTGTCCTTTTATGATATCGCAATAGCATCACAGCAACACTGACTTTCTCTCCTCACTGTTGATGATTTGTAATGCTTGTGGCAAAGCAATTAAAGTGCATCCTGCTGTTTAAAGTAGATGCATTAACTCTAGATAGCAGCACCCTGAATATGAAGAGAGGGGACGAGTATGACTGGTTTTGTTTATTTATTTTACCGTGACATGTTGGCTTGAATGCTGAAGTGAGTTTTGTGGTCGGACATTATCACATCACTTTGGTGTGTCCAGATGTGGTTTTCAGATGTACTATGACTGTTTATAAATGCAGCAATGCACCAACAAAGGCATGAAAGAGGAAGCTGCTTTCTAGTAAACAGAGATGTAAATAATGCAGGTTTTAAACTTGGGGAAAAGTTTGATGATGAAGGCAGTTATTTCACCACGTTGGTATCACTGAATGTCAACAGAACCGTAGCCAGGAGAACTGCACAGAGCACCTTTAAGTCTGATACTGTTCTTTTCACCGATTGCAGTGACAACAGCCTGTGACTAATTCACTCAGCTGCAGAACATTTGCACAACTTGTGTGACTGCAGAAAAATAGAAGAAATCCTGGCTCTGCTTTGCATGCCAGTAGTGTTTCGGCATCATTTTTTAAGAGTTGTGAGGCGTATTTTTGTTCATAAAAGGCCAACATTGCCACAGTTTTTTACATAAATGATTCAGGTGTCAGACTTGACTAATTCGCAGTCTTATTTGTGTCCCATAACTGAGCAATTATGCAGTTGTTATCAACTAACACAACATCAGGTGTAATATTTGAAAATCAGTTCATATTAAGGTAAACCAAGATGTGATGTCTGAATGTGTAACAGGTCGTTTTCCACAACAGGCATTTTGATTCGCCTTTAGTTTAAATCATAGACAATAACACATTGGCAATGAAAGTAATGGTCAGAAAAAAATTAAGTATGATGGTTTCCTAAAATAGTCCTGTCCTAGTGAGTCAAGTGGAAAAACAAAATGTCTGTGCTGGTTTTTCTTCCTGCATGGTCTCCATCTTGTTTCTCCACCACTGTTCCCCATGGTGGCAAAAAAAAAAAAAAAAAGCTGGCTCAGCACATCCTGCTGGCTCTGTGGGGGAGCCCACGCCAAACTCAGAGGAGAGATGGTGCAGCTCTTCAGTGTGGCCCTCTGGTCCCAGCAGCTCCACACAAACCCACCATGGTTCCCCCACAACCCCCCCACGGGCTGCCTCATTATTCCCCAGTAATAAATGCACGCAGAAATGTAAGGCTTTTAACGCCAGAGCGAAAAATTGAGCTTTTGTTGAAATACCACCAGTTTTGATGTCAGTTCAGGCATCACAGATCTCGCTACATATTTAAACTCAACAGTGTTAGTTTTTTACATTATTCTCGAATTTGGGGGAGCATTAGTAGATAAATTAAATACAGTTATTTGTGTTTCATTATGACAGCAAATTAGAAGCGATTAACTCATTTAAACATTATCCTCCGCTCTCATTCACAAAGCAAAGCATCAGAATGGCAAAAGGCAGCGCGGGTCCTCTGTCTCTTACCAGATACAGCCCTCGTTTCCGCCTGATGGAGGCTAATTGTG
The DNA here is from genome assembly GCA_037176925.1 of Amniataba percoides. Taxonomy (NCBI): domain Eukaryota; kingdom Metazoa; phylum Chordata; class Actinopteri; order Centrarchiformes; family Terapontidae; genus Amniataba; species Amniataba percoides. Next base: position 15,303,408 of record JBAJHX010000002.1, on the reverse strand, counting down.
GTTTCCACGGCGTTACTATGGAGGCTAATTGAATGCAAGTCACATGGCGGCCACATCTGTGTGACAGATTAGATCTTCAGCAGCAACACGATTGGACAAGCCTGCCTTTGCCCTGCAGTCTTTATTTTCCTCTTTCAACGCTGTGATCAAGTGCTGTATGTTTGCTCTGTCCTGTAGTTCAGCCATGCAGCCCTCTGCATCTTAAAACATACATGCCATGTAGTTCATCAGTAAAACTTGTTTATTTAAATCCTGATAGCCAAATTATTGTTGTTTATTTGTTGTTTTTCACAAACATTTAGACTTGCCATAGCAGAATGAGCAGAGTTTAATAGGATTAATGACGGTGCTATTTCAGCAATTGTTAATACACCCGTGTTTTAAATCAAGATGTCTGCTTCGAATAAGGTCTGTTTCCTTGACACCCATGTTGGCATTTCTGATGTTGCCTGAGCTGACCTCCATTCAGGGCTTGGTGGGCACTGACTGTTTTTGACTGACAGCACCTTCGCTCGCCTGCTAGTTTCTTTGTACTTGTTGGCAGAGAAGTTTACACCACCATTGTTGTTATTAATGTTAAAATATGTGGAACAGAGTGAATTTAAAGAAGGAGATCTTTCACAGTTTTATTTGACCCAAAGCTTTCCTTGTAGGCATACGGGACTCAAAGACAAATGAATGTAGACTCAAGTGAAGCTTTGTCTTTCAACAATAGAAGCAGTTTTACTGAGTGCACCTGGCTGTCTTATCCTCCCCCTTCCTCTAGAGCTTTCTCATTTAAGGCCTGTACACACCAAAGGTCAAACTGCCCTGCACACATAGAGGAGAATGAGCAGCACCACCTCTGTACAGTTAAAACAGGGAATAGGAATATAAGCAGTTTACACCACAATTAGTTTTTTGTGATCACGTAATTCCCACCATATCTCCATCCACCCACAGCCTGGCTCTAATCAGCCAGGTTAATTGAAAACACACGAGGGTTTGTTGGGCTTTTAAGTTTCACTCAGAATGGTTTCTGCTCGTCATGTGTTTGTCTGTCGACTCTGCTGCTGATTTTGTCAACATGCGACAAAAGACCAAGCAGAAGTTGCCTCGAAGGATCAGTAACAGTTACATTTGCAGTGTCAATATTGCAGGGAGGCACTGAACTTTATTTCTTCATTTCATGTTTTTAAAATGCTTCACAATTCAGAATTTTTCTGACGTGATCTCAAATCTGTGTTGAATATGTGTTATATTGTAATGCATTTTAATTCCAGAAAATATATCAGTGTTGTGAAAAAAAGACATACATTGAAATAAGGTTTTACCCAATCACCACCTCTTTTCTGTGTTCTTAAGTATGTAATATCCTCTACCAACCCCACCCACCTGCATTTTTGGTATGTTCCAGCACAAAGCTCATTATCTTATACAGCAGCGTTACCTAACTAACCTCTCTCCATCTCTGCGTTTCTGTCTGTTGTCCTCCCTGTCTCTTTTCAGGAAATCAAGCCCCAGAGTCATTATAACCACGGCTACAGTGAGAATGTGAGCCGTAAGAACCACGTGGACGACTACAGCACCTGGGACATTGTCAAAGCCACACAGTGAGTGCACGATGTGTTGTTGTTTTCTCTGTCATTTTTGAATGGAAATTTGAACTTTTATTTGAATGTGGAATAAAAACCAGATATTTCAGCTGTAATGACGTGTTGAATTAGAAATTAACAGATTGTTGCTACAAATATTGAAGTTTTCCCTGGTCAGCACACTCAGCCTAACTGCCCCTGGCCCTGCGTGGCCTTGTGGGTGTGAGGTTAACTGTACAGCCTGTGTTAGTGCTGTTGTATGATACACAACAGGAAAATGAACAAGACCATACTGAAGGGTAAGACTCCCTCTGTTTGCGCTAAGTGGGCTGCATTCAAATGAAGTCAAACTACTACTTTACTGCTCACTGGCTGGCCTGCTGGGAGCGTCCGTCATTACTGGAGCGCAGTACGTTTGCTCGTTGATATATGTGTGTTTGTGTTCTCAAGATACCACACGCTGTAAATCCAAAATGATCACCGCTGTGGCTTTCTGACTAAGCACACGCCAGAGAAGTAATTCACAAGCTCAGATCACGATGAGGGAACGTGGAGGGGACGAGGAGAAATGTGGAAGCGTCTGCCCGATAAGACGAGACAGCAGAGGCTTTGTCTGGGATGTTGTCACATTTAAACACAGCAGATTTATGTTGTTTTGATTTAAGGTTGGGAATATCTGCGTAAAGACTATCAGTGCCAAGTTCTGCCACAGTGTGGGTGTCTCGTCTGGGTATCCTTTGTTTATCAGTTGTTTTTTTTTTTTTAAGTTGTCAGTTTGTGTGTGTGTTTGTTCATTTAGTCTGTGTTTTATGTATTTAACCCTGCATTTTATGTGTGTTTGCACATTTATTTGTGAGTGAGGAGACTTTAATCTGCCTCTCCTCCTCAGGTATGGCATCTTCGAGCGCTGCAGGGAGCTGGTGGAGGCCGGCTTCGATGTCAGGCAGCCCGACAAAGAAAACGTAACGCTCCTCCACTGGGCTGCCATCAACAACAGGATAGACTTGGTCAAGTGAGTTCAGTCACGTTTTATTTGACGGTGGTGGTGGCATTAGAGAGGATTTCGGAGACTGACGCCATTTCCTTTGCCTGCACAGCTTTTCTGGTGTAACTTGTGCAGCCCACTTACCATTTTCCACAGAGCTCTTTACTGTCAGGGGTAAAAAGTCTTTAGCAACAACACTTACATGACCTGTCTCGATTCAGGTCCCTTAGTGAGAAACACGCTAACGCAACTGGCTGATGTTGCAGATGTATTATGGATGCGAAGATGACATAAATGCCCTAGTCCTCTGTAAATAACGCAGACAGCGTCTGACCCTCTCCAGCACCTCTTGTACTTTTCTCTAATTACTGCGTGAAGTTGGTCAAGTCGAGAGATTTCAAGAGTCTATATTTAACTCTTCAGCCAAACGCAGCCTTGCTTTTCAATGAGACAAACACAGTGCTAAACTAGTGCTAAATATATACTTTTCAAATGAGTAATAATAACTGAAGTAAGGCACTGCCAGAATAATTTAATGAAAACTTTACAGAAGTTTGAATATTTACATGATGTATAGAAGAATGACATTGTGAAATGAAGAGCACAGTATAGGATTTAATTAAGGATTATTGTCATTTTTAATTAATCTGCTAATTATTTTCCCAAATAACTAATCAAGTCTATACAATATATACATAACTCAAAGAGAGACCATCATAACTTCATAACATAACTCCACATTTTTGAATGGGAGTATGATTCGAGAATTTGAATTACGTTACTTAATTCATGACAGCTGCACTGCAACTTTTATTTCATGGACGCACATTTTTGGTTTGATATGAAATGCTGTGCGGCGTTTTTATGTAATGTCCTACTGCTTCCATGTCTTATCGCAATGACAGCCAGCAGGCTCACCGTTGTAGTTTCTAACAATCATTCAGCCAACACAGATTAGATAACAAAAAGCAGTCCAATTCATGGGTGGATGCAATAACTGACTGTGTTTGAACGTGCAGGTACTACATATCAAAGGGAGCCATAGTGGACCAGCTGGGAGGAGACCTCAACTCCACACCTCTGCACTGGGCCACCAGGTAACACGTCTTCATGCCTGCAACATCCAAGGAGTCTTTGCTTTCATTCTCTCCTCTCCTAGATGGATGTCAGTAAATCTGTGGAATGAATGATGAATTTACTGTTATATATAATATTTACAGATAAGCTTATCAGGAATGACAAAGTACATTTTAAAAAAAAATCAGGCCCACCACTGCAGAGAAGATCAGGCTGGCTTTCTCTGCATGTTGTTTTAAATTACTCCAACAAACATACAGTAAATAACTTGTTCCTAGATTGTTCACCTTGGCTTTATCAGTATTTTTATGTTCACTGCTCATCAGCACTGTTAATTTACAACAACATCCTCCATCTCAATGTGACTTTTTGAATGCCTTCTACTCCCTCCTTCCTCTTTGTAATGATCAGTCACGCTGTATCTGGGGAGAGGGGACAGGTCACATGAGATCCCACGAAGCAACCTCGTCCTGAATTATTGATAAGTCAACAACGGGCATCTGCGCCATGGCTGGGTACACAGACTCTCAGGAGTCCCGTGTCACTCTCCACCTTCCCCCAATCCACCTCCAATGACCTTTTAAAAAGCCCCCCAGTCTCCCCTTTCTGTATGGCCCGAGCCATTTAGAAACATGCTGGAGCAGAGTGCTGGGTGTTCCCGGCTTAGTGTGCCCACGTTTACACACAGCACGTAGCCGTCATGTGTTTGTGCAGTGAAATTGATAACACGCAGTCCTCTCTTAGGTAATGTAGTACAACTACAACAATGAATTTAATATCATTCTTCCGGTTTCTTTCACATCGTTATTGTTCTGTGGGGGCAGGTTTGCATGTCAGATACAGTACGTTTTAAAAACTCAACATACCAGACAAAGAATCAGTCTCTCAGCATGACACCAGCAGAGGACTCTGCATCATTTCCTGTACAAATATAGCAGTTTAATAGCAGCAGGGGTAAGAGAGCTCCTGATCTTTGGACTGTTGAGTTTAGCCTGATCACACACTCAGCGTCTAAGTGGGTGATCAAGTGAGAGTGGCTTCTTGACTCTAAACCTCTTTAAGACTGGAGTTCTTCATGGTACTGAGACTACACACCATTCTGTGATGTGAAATCATAAAACCAATAACTAAACCGTGTAAGAAACTAGGCATATTGCACTTCATTTTAAAGGACAGTATTCAGTCTCTAAGGCTGAGTACTGAAGAATAAGACATCATGGGAAATTGCCGTCTCTTTTTAAACTGACCTTTCTTTTGTGCCTCTCCTCGTCCAGACAAGGCCACCTATCCATGGTGGTACAGCTTATGAAATACGGCGCAGACCCGTCCTTGATCGACGGCGAGGGCTGCAGCTGTGTTCACCTGGCCGCCCAGTTCGGCCACACATCCATTGTGGCATACCTTATCGCCAAGGGACAGGTAGGAAACGGCAGCACCGCAGCTTATCTGTCAGAGGAAGAACAAGTCTTAAAATGCATAAAATGGTCTTCACTGGATGTGTCATTTTGGTTCTATCAGCCTATTGGAGACAAGTTGTGAAAGCATTTTTAACCAGCTCTCCATCAGGGGGAGCCCTGTAGCTTCTCTCCTTCAGCTTGTTCACTGTGTCTTTCCTCCCAATCAGGATGTGGACATGATGGACCAGAACGGCATGACTCCTCTGATGTGGGCGGCTTACAGGACACACAGGTGTGCATGTTTTTAATTTGTGTGTGCGTGTGTGTTCCTACGCCTCCGCGGCTGCTACTCCAGCTTTGTGATGAGTTGCTGTTCCGTAGAAGTGCACTGAAAGCCACATATGAGCTCCAGCATGTTTCTGCTGACTGCAGTCACACGCAAAACTTCCTCGTATATAATTGAGTCGTCGTTCATCGGACGGACTGCCAACGCAGGAAAACACTGCGCATTACTTCTGCTCAGCTTCATCTGAATATTCCCTTAGAAGCTATTTTTCTGGGGGATCAATTCTGTTTATAATTTAGTAATTAAACATATTGATCCATGAGGGGAATGACATCATTCGCAGCAAAAACTAGAGCTGTGGTGTGATAAAGAAAGGGGTAGTGATTAAGAAGTTATGTAATTAATAATGGAAAAGTACGAGTCAGTTACACAAACATTTTAAGGATAATTTTTTCATGACTTTAATAGCTTTGTATCAGTAAAATGACTTGCCATTTCAACCAAAAATGCCCCCAAAAAAACAGTTTAGAGCTCCTCAAATGTTTGAAAATGTGAAAAAAAATTGTTACAACCCTGATCATCAACTCTATGTCACAAGAGTAGTTTAAACCAATAGTGTTTTGTTTGAACGTGTCGAGTAAGAGCTAGATTCAAATCTCAAACGAAACTTTTCCAGCTGTCGTGTTTTTATCACCTTCACTGTTTGTTGTTTTTGTCTTTCTTCTTTGTGACAAGCCTGTCTGTTTTGACTCATTTTAACTTGATTTATTTATTTTCTTCTCTCCGTGTGACAGTGTGGATCCCACCCGACTGCTACTGACCTTCAACGTGTCTGTCAACCTGGGCGACAAATATCACAAGAACACAGCGCTGCACTGGGCCGTGCTGGCTGGCAACACCACTGTCATCAGTCTGTTGCTGGACGCTAACGCCAACGTTGACGCACAGAACATCAAGGTGATGCCTTCCTCATGGCTTCATCCTCCATCTTTTTTCTCTTCCTGTACCACCATATTGTCTGATAATACTAACATTCATTCTAAAGAAATGCAGCTTGAGTATTTTGTGATGGTAGACGTGTACAGACAGTTTTTTTTTCTTTTTTTTTTTTTAAGGGTGAAACACCGCTAGATCTTGCCAAGCAAAGGAAGAACGTCTGGATGATCAATCACTTACAGGAAGCGAGGCAGGCCAAAGGGTATGACAGCCCGTCCTACCTGAAGAGACTGAAGATGGACAAGGTACACACACATGCCAGAGACATGACAGCATGATGATCAGAAGAGAAGAGCAGACAGTCGTTGTAAATCGTGGGCAAACGTTCAGTCCTTTCATTTGGATCACATGTAACGATCGAGCCTTTGCTTTGGAGACGCACACACACACACACACACACATATGGCTCCTTGTTTGACATGCTCGGACCAGCCCTTTCAGGCTGAACTTTTGCACTGCTGCAGCATGTCTGGGCTTTGTGATTACCTGTCAGTCTGAAGCTGCCAGTCTGTGAGCAGTTTACAAGTCTGTGATCCGACAGTCTGACAGGAAGGAAGGGACTCTTTAAGTCAGGGGTTATGGTGGGCTGTTGTTAACGTTACAACTACAGACACAGAAACAATGTAACTTTTATAACGTCCAGTCTGAAAGCAGTAAGTCACATGTGTGTATAATAGCATCTTCTACTCCAACTTTGAACGTGAACACACACACATTCAGATAGTGATTTGGTCACGTCGGTGTGTGATATAAGAGCCACAGCCAAAACATCTGCTGCGTTTCCTCTGTGTTTGTTTCTACCTCCTGATATTTATATATTGTTTTATACTTTTTAAAAAAGAAAAGACCATGCATGAACTTATTCTCACTGTTACAGAAATGTGTTTTAACTGTTAAAATGTGTTGTTGTTTCTCCACTTGTCTGCTGGGATATTATTAGTTAATGAAGGTAAATTTTACATCTGGACAGTAAGTTTACATACAGATAGAATAAAACTGATGCCCCTTCTCCTCATAGAGATTATGACAATGAGTTATCATAGTTTATATACATATGATAAATAGATTGTAGACTCTTATTTGCATCACACTAAAGTCTGAGGTTTGTCTAAACTTTAGTCGAGAACCCTAGTGTCAGGCGCAGTGCTGTAGAAAGTAGAGCTTCACAGGCCAGTGGTAGAACTGTGGAGATTATCTGACCTGACTGTACGTGTAGAAATACAAATGGATGCTTGATTTTTTAATGAACTAAAAATTGAGTTGAGGTGCTTCACTCTTTGTTCTAATTTTAAACTTCATCAGCCAGTGTGTATAGTATATTTACCAGTCTAGCTGTCAATAAAAACTAAAGTTATTTGTTTTTAACCATGAACCTTTGCATATTTAGCTGTTTTTCGTAACTCTTATGATATTCACAACAATCTTCTGTCTGCTCTTTGGCTTCAAAACAAACTACTGGAAATGTGTACTGATCACAGACTAGGTAGATGATTGATTACTCTGCCTGGTATGAGTTACACATCATACTTATTCTTTTACAACAGAGTCGAAAAGACTGCCGTGCTCAATGGAAGTACTTCCTCCTCGCAAATATCTCATCTGTATTTTCCATTTTTGTCTCTCCTGTCTTGTTTCATCTCTTCTTGAACTTGCACCTGTTCTCTACATCATCTCCATCCATCTCATTCATGTTCATCTCTGCCATCTGCCTCTCTCCATGGCTTCTTTCCCGCCTCACTGTTTTCATTACATGTTGTCTCATTCCTCCTATATGTTCTGCTGGCCTTTTTCTTCTTTTTTTTCTCCCTATATTTTCCACCTCTGTCCTTTCATCGTCCTCCTGCAGGAGTTCAGACAGAAGGTGATGCTGGGAACACCCTTCCTGGTCATCTGGCTAGTTGGTTTCATCGCCGACCTGGACATCGACTCCTGGCTGATCAAGGGCATCATGTACGCCGGCGTCTGGGTTGCTGTGCAGTTCCTCTCCAAGTACGTCTCAGTCACATAAATAACAGACACAGCACACACACACACACACACACACACACTGGCATAGGCACAGCGTGTGCTGTAAATTATTTTACTAGCAGGGTTTCTGCTAATTGTGTTAATTTAGTACTAAATATGCTGTTCTTGTTAAATTTAGCTTTAGTGGCTAACAGAATTATATGTGTATTACTTGATATGGTTGTCCTGATACAAGACCCACACACGGTGTAAGTGTACAAACCATTATCCACACACAGTCTCTGTGACACCACACGCTGTACATGCACATCTTCTCACGTGCAAACACACATGTAATTTCCTACATTCCACACAGCTTGCAGAGACAAACACTCTTAAACACACACACACATCATACCCCCTGCTTATGGCCCATTACCACTCCCATCTGGTCCTGCTGGTATAGTCTCTTAGTGCCGTTAACTCTGTGACTACAATAACACACATTACCCAGTGTGTTAGCTTTATGTTTACTGACATTCTTGGAATACCGACTTGGTGAAAAAACAATGGTAAACGGGCGCTGGTGAGTCCAGCTGCTGCGTGTAGTCAGGTAGTGGTTTGGTTTATTTTTGCTGCCGTCTGACTGCAGTGCTCAGATCAGACTCACATTTGTCCACATGTGCCACAGTGAGCAGGTCTCACATCTGCAGGAAGAGAGCCTTGACGTATTGATAAGTATTGAGCCGAGCAGTGTCTGTGGTGGGAATGATACCAGTCACACAGTTCTGACTCATTATGCATAATGTCTCTCCTCTTTCTGTGCAGGGCTTTCTTCGACCACTCCATGCACAGCGCTCTGCCTCTGGGAATCTACCTGGCCACCAAGTTCTGGATGTACACCACCTGGTTCTACTGGTTCTGGAACGATATCCTTTTCTGTTTCAGACCGCATCACTTGTGACACCTGTGTGTTTTATTTTTAAAAGAACTGTTAGATTTTTTTTTTTTGGTGAAATTACCATTTATGAGAGCACTTTCATGTGTAAAGGAAACCTGATGTTATAATGAGCGGCCCATTACATTAGCTTAGCATAAACACTGAAGAAAAAGGTAAACACCTGGCCTGGCTGTGTCCAAAGTTCACTAAATTTGCCTGCCAGCACCTCTAAAGCTCATTAATTAACACATCATGTCCTGTTAAATCTGTAGAGTAATCAAGTAAAAATGGCAAGGTGTGATTACATGAAGGGATCTGCCAAACTATTTCTAGCAGTTGCCAGGCATCCAGGCAATCAGTGGGCTCTCCAGGAAGTTGCTGTTTCTGGCTGAAAATCTTATTTCGATTAAGTCTGTGAAGCAACAATGCTATTCTGAGATGATCTCCGTGAGAAAACTGGGTGCTGTGATGTTGTGGCGGTGGTCCATGAAGTTCATCAGCTGAAGTAAGAGAGAGCTGCATATGGATGAGTTCCCATGAGGCTTTGTTCTGTGCAGTATGAGACTGAACGTTTTATGGTCTGTACATAATCTGGTAGTCAGAAACAGGCAGAGAGAAAAATGGCATTTTCCAGTTGAAACAGTAAATAATTGTCTTCCTAATTGCCGTGTTGGCAAATCCTGCATTTGTGAATTATGTTGAATAATTTTTCAGCTTTGGTATTTAGCTGATTCTTGAGGAGTCTTATCCAGAGACCTGCAGAAGACACTTCACCTAGAAGCTCATTCCAGACACTCAGAGTGATAGATGGGCACGTCTCATCCACCTGTTTTTAGTCTTATTCACTCCCATTTCTCTGGTGTGGGTAGCATGCCAGAGCTTGGAGACCTGGCACAGGCTGTCTGTTTACTGGAAAAAAGATCCATCCAGTGCCCCGCAGTCTTGCCACACAGTGGTTGAAATGGGCTATTTATTCTCGGCTTTTTAGCAGTTGAACAAGTAATACGATATAAGCCAAGAGCTTTTATGAATCTCTGTTAGGCCAGTCAATAAAATACGGACTTGTAAAATCCATTTTTCACCGCTTTCTGCTGCCAGTGATACATTTTAGTTGAAGAAGACGAGAGATTAACAGAAAGAGCGCCTGTTGGCAGTGAGGTTCTGTTACAGGCCAGTATGTTTTCAGTGAAATATAGGAGCAGGAAAGAAGAATGGTTAATGTGTAGAGCAGAAGGAAATTATATTTAACAAATGCAGACATGAAGCGCCACAAGCCCGAAGGTCTTATTATAATTCATGTTTAAGTCAAAATGTAGAATAAGTAATGGGTCTAAATGAACGTGCTGCTCGGGTTTCCACGTCTGTTGCTGTATTAATGTTGTGAGCGGGGGGTTTAATGTATAACAGCCCAACAAAGCGACTCCAAAGAGCTCCTGTTGGCCTCAGCGCGGCCGCCCTCGCTGGGTTTTGTTCATGGAAGAATTGCATTTCTGTTCGGAAGTCGCTAATTGCAGGAGGTGAGAGGGGAGTTCTCATTTGTAGGAAGACATTTTAATTTTATGCCTCGCTGCTCCACCAATGGGAAGGGAGGGTAAGATCAAGTCTTTGACCTGAGCTCATTGAAAAAGAAAACTGTGCTCGGAGGTCTTTTCAGTGATTTGAAAAAGCCGCTGGAGGTGCGTTCGGAGCATGTCTTGGATGAATGGTGTGTTCTGTCCTACAGTGACTGCTCTTGGCCTGCTGTCTAAGCCGGGTTTTTCACGTGTGCATTCATCTTCAAAGAACAAAAGATCGGTGATCTTTCCTCCTGTACTCTGTAATGTTTGTTCTACGTGGGTTGAAAGTTGACCCTTTGACAGCGGGCAGGTTCTTTCTTGTGCAGACATTAGCTTCTCTTTTGCCTTCAGATGATCATAAAATCTGTGTATCCGCCATGAATCTCCATCTAGTAATTCTCTCTTTGTCCTGTCTTTTTAGTTGAAATACATGCTGTTTCTTGTCCCTGACAGCACGGGGAGGTTAACCATCCTCCTGCAGCATTACAGACCTGAGCTGTCTGTTGGAAATGTGGTCACTCTCTCACTCAGGACAACAGCTGCTTCTTGTCAAGTTGTTAACTAACATACAAATGACTGCGTTTTCTAATCACATTTATTCATGCAAATCAAATGATTTGCAAATTTGGAGCACCACAGGGCTGGATGATCTGGTGCTCGTTTTAACTTGAAGTTAATAATAAATTTTGAAGCTAATGCACTGCTGCCTACAAAGCAAATAATCTGATGGCCATCATAGTCAGATAGTCCCATCAGAACAGGTCTGAAGGAAAATGTGTTCATGGCTGTTTAAAACTGTGGAAGAGAGGGGCAGACTCAAAGATTGTTCAAATGTGGGAATAATGGTGCAAACGTTTTGACAGCCGTTCCTGGAAAATGTTCATACTTGCACACAAAAAGGGACCTATACCAAACCTCCTTGAATTAATGCAAGAAATAAACATAAAGACATAATTTGCACATTAATTTTCTGTGTTTGAGGTTTGGCATGACCTCATTTTCTTTAAGTCATCAGCCCCTCTTCTTCTGCAGTAATTTTATGGTGTCATTTGGAGAACTGTGCCACTAACATCACTTTCGGGATACTGGTTTATAATCTGCCCTGTGTTTGGATGGCTAACATCACATTGCCGGTTTTGGAGAGTTATAAAAGTTGCTGGATGCAGTCCCTCATTTCTGAGAGCTGTGAGGAGAGAGAGCTTCCTTCAAAGCTACGCAACCATCCTTCATTTGAAGCATAGTGATGCCTTTAACCTCTAAAATGCATTCTTCACTCCGTGGTGTCAGGGGAAGCATCGGCTTACTCTCTCTGGCCTTTCACAGCCTGGTTACATAAAGTGTGGAGGCCCAGCAGGGATTGCTGCTTCCCCCTTTCTTACAAAGCTGGAGATTCTTTTTTTTTTCAGGCGCTAAAAGATTGCATTGTGTTGTTTAGGTAGGTTGATTTGATGGTTTTCATTACCTGGTCCAGTGTGAAAGGAGACAGCTCCATTTCACTTTTCATTGTTTCAAGTGAGGTTTTCTTTGAAGCACTCACAGCGAGTTAGGAGGTAATGCAGGGTAGTGGGAGGAAAGGGAGATTACAGTTTAGATTTATGTGTGTAGTTGTGCATCCCACTGTTTTGCAAACCTTTGTTCTGCCTTTCAGGTTAAACATTTTATCCCCCGCTTCTGACCCACTTTCTGCCACTGTGAGCTCATTATCCTCCTCAGGCCTGTGGTTCAGATCAGATCGAATGACACGGGTGGAGCCATATAACTGTTCTTTTTTTTGTCTCTCCCAGACTCAGATCATATTTTCCACAATAGACTTTTGCTCGTAAATGCATTTCCAGCAGGTGAATTTCTGACAGTAACAGAGTGATGAATGAAATATGAGTCGGGGCAAAACCTGAAGCTTTGCAATAACACCTCGCCAGGGTCAGGACGCATTTACTTTTTTTTTTAATATACTTTTTTAAATAGTTTTTATTGTGTATCACGTGTGCTTATCACCTATCCCTCATTTATGATTTTACATCACTCATTTCCACATGTAATACTTCAGTTTAAACTGAACATTTTTCATCAGTGTTGAAGTTTCTCTTCTCAGATCTGCACTTTACTCCCAAAAGCTTTCAGCCACACATGAGCAGAGAGTATCGAGGTTTTCACAGGCTGTGCCTCTCCGTGTCACTTGGCTGCTTTCCTGTGGGATTCGGCTGACTCATGCACACCTGCCTGACTGACTGTGCCACTAATCCGTTACAGTCTTCACGCGGCCAGTTCACAGCTGTTGCGACACACACTCTTATCTCTCCATGCACAAACCTACAGCATATTTATTTATCCAGTCTGGGTTAGTGTGTGTGTATTGTGTGAGGAAATGACACCAGTGCTCTCTGGGTACAGGTATTCCGACAGTGGTGTGAGCGTGCATGCTCTTTTTTTAACAGCACCGTCTGATTGTTAGTTAACTTACGGTGAACATCTGACTTATACTGAAGGTGTTGTATGAAATATACAGGAAACATGGGAGTAAATATACAGGAAATCGTGTTATTGGAAATGAGTAAGTTTCCAGAACAGCATGACAGGACAAATGTCTGACTGATTTGTAACCACTTGATTTGTTTTAAATGGCATGAAATGTGCACAGGTCTGCTTGACAAGAAGTACAGTGTTGCCATGGAGGCAGTGAGCTAGCTGTTGACGAGACTTGATCCATGTCTTTCTTCTTGCATCTTTAAATGTGTAAATCGTTCTTTGCAATGTACCCAAGTATCACCTGTGATTTTTTTTTTTTAAACCCAAATCACACAGATGTTTGGTGTCTTAAAGTACCAACATCATGAGCTACGTGTCACAGCAGCCGCCACAGATTCGCTCCAGTCAGTGCTCAAAATACAATAATACCTTCCTGTTTTCTGTAGA
>JBAJHX010000002.1:15277159-15289637 GCA_037176925.1 Amniataba percoides | reverse complement strand
TACGTGTCACAGCAGCCGCCACAGATTCGCTCCAGTCAGTGCTCAAAATACAATAATACCTTCCTGTTTTCTGTAGACCAGCACTCATCTGTGTTTTACACCTCAGGCAGTACCTTTGCCTCTCATCTCTCCCTCACCACACACTTTGAAAACCTCTGTGCTGACCTCACCATTGTTTAAAATTCAGAGCACTGAATTGTGAGCATGACGACGTGTTTTTAAAGGCTCACACTACAGTGTCGAGTGCTGTGTGCTGAGATCTGCTCTGATCCAGTTCAGCTGTCATCAGTCCTCTGGCTCTGTGGTTTAGATGAGTAGGATCTGTTTGTGGTAAAAACTCGTGAGCTGATGAACCCGATGAGTCTGCAGAATAACAAGTCTGAACACGCTGTTTGTCCGCCATCTTCCTTAACCTGGCTGCACATCTCCCCTTTGCCACCGTCCATGTGCCCTTCCTGATAAACACCCTGGCTCTGTTCTACAACTTTGGCAAATCCTGGAAGTCTGACCCGGGAATCATCAAAGCATCAGAGGAGCAGAAGAAAAAGGTACATTTACAGAAAAGAAACAAACAGCAGGCTCATTGTGAGAAAGAAGTCTGTATCCTTACTTCCTCTGTTTCAACCATGTTTTTCTTTAAATGGTTTGATTTAGTATTTTTGTTGAGTTTCATTATGTTGATGTATATTAATGGAGGTGCAGTGAATCCAGTTAGTCTGACCACACGTGCTTGTAGGACATGTACGACGTGAACTTTTCCACCAGATTCTATTCTGACAACACGTGTGATGTTACTGTAAAGATTCCAGCTCAAAAGAGAAAGCCTCTCCAAACTCAGCGGAGAGATGGTGGCCGATCCTCTGGCCTTCTGCCCGCGGTCGTCGTCCCTCCCCCCCCCCCCTCAGCCTGCCGGTCCCTCATTATCGCACTCTAATGGAGGACAACAGAGGCTCCGCTTCTCACTGGGCCCTGTGATTGATGAAGAGCTAAATATACCGTGCATTGTTAGCACAGCGCAGGACTCGCTGTTGGAGCTAGTCAGCCACCTCAGATCAAAGCCTTCAAAGCCTTCCTCTCCCTGCAGACGATCCCCTTCCACCTCTTGTTTCCCTCTGAGCTGGTTGTAGATTAGGATTTCTGGATCTTTGGTTTATTTGCACAGAAATAAGCTGTAAAAACTGACAAAAACACAGAAGAGGGAATAAATCTTATGTGTGCTTGTTAGATAAAAGTATTTTGCTTTAAAAATAAAACAGAAGACACTGACAGAAGTAAAGTTTGAATCCCTTCCTTGTTTTTGTCCCAGGTTTCTGGGAATTAGCCGCACGTTCAGTGTGATGGTTCGGCTGCGAGTCGCAGCCTCAGCTCGTACGCTGTCAGTGTGTCTTTTGTTGCGATGCCATAAATTTCTCGGTTGTTGGTTCATTTTTCTGTCACATTTCTGTCTGCTGTTTTTTTTTTTAAATCCTGCTTTTGTTTCCCATTTCCTTCCACCAGACTATTGTGGAGCTTGCAGAGACAGGCAGCCTCGACCTGAGCATATTCTGCAGCACCTGCTTGGTAAATTCTTAATTTCTCCCTGATGAAACATCAATTATCCAAACAGAGGATGATTATGACTATTATGAAACATATTCTCACTGCTTTTTTCCTTTCTTTTTTTTCCACTGTTTCCTCACAGATACGGAAGCCAATCAGGTCCAAACACTGCGCCGTGTGCAACCGCTGCATTGCCAAGTTTGACCACCACTGTCCCTGGGTGGGGAACTGTGTCGGTATGTCGACCACAGCACAGATTTATGAGGATGTCACCACAGATAACCGTCTGCTCCTCCTCACACCCAGAGCTGTGGCTTTTTGTTGTGTTCATCATCCATATTCTGTTTGTTCTGGATGTGCTGCAGAAAGACGTGTGGAGGGAAATGTTGGGCATCTGACTAAGCTGGTATATCTGACAGAGTGTGTTGTTAAGTGTAAACCTGTTTATGCTAGTTTGAAATAATGAGTGAATGAACGGTGACAGAAACACGAAGCTTTAATGACAAGATGCAGGGATTGAAGGGAGCAAAATGAAGCGGTAAGGGAAGCGACTGTGTGTGTGTGTGTGTGTGTGTGTGTTTGTGTGTGTGTTTGTGTTTGTGTCCAGGATTGTGTCAGATGGCGTCTGTGAAGCAGACCGGAGACAGTGAGGGGAAGGAAGGAGCACAGGGGGCTTGTAACGCTTCCATTTGAAACAAGTTGGTCAGGAAGAAGCTTTAAAAGTGTGGAAACTGTCTGAACAAACAACAAGCCCCTCGTCGTGTCTGCTGGGAGCAGCAGAGCGGCAGCGCAATTAAAAGCTTTTCAGGAAGTGTCACAAACACGATAGTTCATGATGATTATATTATAGAATATATTATTTCTTTGCAGGTCATCTTTGAGGACAGTGTCAGGTCTAACAAATATGCTAAATGTATTTTCTACCTCTTACTTTAAGCCGAGCATTGTTTAGCGCCGTATGTATTAGCTAGCAGCCATCTTTTTCTGTAAAGTCCAGGTCATCCCTCTCTCAAGTCTGTTTGTGCTGTAGAATACAGAGGATAGTGGTATTTTCATTGAGAAAATGAATTTTTTTAAGACTTATATGTCTTGTAGACTTCCATAACACCTAGACAGCCGGTCAGGCAGCAGCTGTCTTTTATCTCTGCTGCTGTTACGTTTCTTCATTTGCACTCAGCTACATGAGGATTTGTATACTGGATAGTTCCTCCACTGCAGGTCTTTTTATCCATGCCAGCTGTGTGGCTCTATGGGTGACAGTGTCTGTTTGTCCATCTATCTGTCCACCACTTTGTTCCAAACTGAAATATCTCAACAACTTCTGGATGGATCGCCATAAATTTCTGTGCAAATATTCATGTTGGCCTGACTTTTCCATCAACAGGTCAAATTTTCATTTGTCCATTTCTTTTGTTTTTGTTTTTTACATAACACCTGCAAAGGTAATTCACGCAATCCTCCACTGTACTTCGTATTGAGTACTAATGATGCTAACATGCTAAACTCAGATGGTGAACGTTAGTCTCCAAACATCCACTGTTCAGCTTGTCCTACTTCCCTTCAGCTGGCAGTAGAAGCGGAGGCATCAGGCCGAGGTTTCGGGAATGATACGTGACATGTTTGTTTCTCCCCCTGCAGGAAGTGGCAACCACCGCTACTTCATGGGTTATCTGTTCTTCCTGCTCTGCATGATCTGCTGGATGATGTACGGCTGCATCTCCTGTGAGTAGACGTCTCTTTTCCCAGTTTCACCTTTTCCCCCCTTCCCTTCTCTCCGCTCACTCCTTCACCTCTCTCTCTCTGTTCCGTCAGACTGGAGGATCCACTGCGCCACCAGTTACGCCAAGGACGGTTTCTGGCTCTATCTCACCCAGATCGCTTCCTGCTCTCCCTGGATGTTCTGGATGTTCCTCAACAGCGTCTTCCACTTCATGTGGGTGGCCGTGCTCATCATGTGCCAGCTCTACCAGGTCTGCTTTTACCTTTTAATTCACAGATTTTTAAAGAGGATTTCTCTGCCGAACCCACAGTCACCGCAGTATGTGAGAAATGATGCTCTGTCACACTGGCCCTTTTGCTTTCACCGCAGATCGCCGCTTTGGGAATCACCACCAACGAGAGGATGAACGCTCGGAGATACAAGCACTTTAAAGTCACGGCCACGTCCATCGAAAGCCCGTTCAAGTAAATGTTCTTATTTGTTTACTGCAGAGGGAATCTCATCATTTCAGCGGGTTTCAGTAATAACATTAAGATGTTTGGTTCACCGAAATTAGGAACAAGACATGTGTTCTCACTTACCTCTGGTGGTATCTAACCATGTAGACAGTTTGGGTTTTGTTTCCTCTGGTTTTTATTTGTGGTGCTGCACAGATTTATCAGAACTACTTTCTACCAGGAAATAGTTCCTGTGAAAGCTGTTTCGTGTTTTATTTATGTTAAAGAAGAACTGCATAGAAATGTGTTTTTTCATCGCTTTTAGAAGGGCTGCTTTGATTCTGTCTTCATATATTCCTCCCAGTCCAATAATGTACACTCAGTTTTATACAACAGGCCTGTAATTATCTAAAGGTTACAAGATTCAGTTTTAGAGACGTGAACTCAGCTGTGTGATCATTTAGCTGCAGGTCGTGGTGCTGTTTAACATATTATGCATGGAGGTGTTTCTGTTTTTAACCAGCAGGCACTGACATACACAGTCATTGATAATGTGGATATAATTACCATGGAGACAGTGTGTTTATCTCAGCAGAGGACCTCTGAAGTTTGTGTGTGTTTTTGTAAAGCAGGCTGTAAGAAAAGGCATTTATATGAAGGAGGGATTGTTGAATAAACAGCTCGCTTTTGATAACACACCTGAATCTCCAGCTGCCAGTTTAACTCACAGTACCTCATGTTGTGCTGCATCGATTTAGATCCTTAACCTGTCCTCTGTGACCTGTGGAAGCTTTCTACAAGAAGGATTAAATGATGAGCAGTTGCTTTAATAATGTCAGTTTGTAGAACATGTGACATACATGATAGTGTATAGTGTATTTCTATGACAGGTTATAAGAACAATCTGCATGTCTGTGCCTCTGTTCCTCACGCTCTCCCTCTCTCTCTTTCTTTTTTCAGCCACGGCTGCTTCAGAAATCTCGTAGATTTCTTTGAGATCCGCTGCTGCGGTCTGATCCGGCCCGTGACGGTGGACTGGACCACGCAGTACACAATAGAATACGACCAGACGTCTGGCTCGGGCTACCAGCTGGTGTAGAGGAGGAGGAAGAGGAGGAGGAGGAGGAAGAGGTGGGGGTGCAGGGGGGAGTAGAGCGTCTTGCAGGAAGTTTTGAAGGATAACCCTCCCCAGCCCACCCCACCCCCATTCCGGTGTTCATATCGGAGCGACGCTGTTCTCGGGAGCGCTTGCTTTTTTTCGGACCATCTCTCCTTCACCGATCAAAAGACTTCTGGAAAAAAAAAAATCAGCCAGGACTCGCATGCTGTTACGGGGCGACACCACACCTACACCCCGCCCTCTCCCTCCGCTCCCACCACCACCTTTACTACTATTAATACTACTACTACTATTCTACAACATCAGACTTCATTACTGTACCTCCACTGCTATCACCTCCACCTCGTCTCTTCTCCCGAGCCCTTTGGACGGTGCGATGCTGCCAGGCACGAACGGAGAGGAGAGAGGCCGACGGACGAGAGGAATTACAAAATAAAAGCTCCTCTGTTTGTACCGAAGACGCGACACTGCAGAGACAGCAGCGCCATGAAGTGGCAGTATCGTTCTTTTCCCCTCCCTCTTTATAACCTTATTTATGGTGTCCCCGTCGATGTGCCCTGTATGTATTTTTTTTGGTTTGTTTTTGATTGGTTCAGGAACTCTGCTGTTCCTGTGATAATTAACTGTGGCGGCCAGAGAAGCTGAAGGAAAGGTCCTGTTTTTTTTTTTAAAAAACATGAATTTGTTTCACAGTGTGATAGAGATAAGGGAATGTCTTTTTAAAGGTCTTGATTTTGCACCGTGATGAATTTTGAGTCGGTCTGATGTGGACTTGCCAACGCTTCATCAGAGGAAAGTTGCTGAGCTACAGGTGGAGCTGCTGGAGGAGTCGGGCCTCTCGCCTGCTAAAATAAAGCGGCAACCCAAGAGGGTTTTTTTGTTGTTGTAAAGCTAAACGATAAGAGTTTCGGTGCAGTATGAGTGCAGGACTGAGCACAGGACTCTGAACTCCTCCAGCGGCGCCCACCGTAGGCGTGACAGAAAATATCCTACAGACAATGTGATACAGGTATATTTATTTTAAAACTATTTATAGATAAACTATGTTCTAGCGCCATCATTTTTACATTTCACATCATTTTAGCTGAGTAGGTTTTTATGAGGAAAAAAAAAAAACAAGTACCTGTAACTGTTTGATGTTGAAGCCCGGGAACTTTTACCACAAAGCTCTATATAGACAGGTACAGTGTATTTATTAACAGCAGAGTGAGTATAAGAATTAAAGGGGACGCAGCAGAAAGACGGACGAGTTTACAGGAAAGGTTCATTCCATGTGTGTTTTTCTCAAAGAGCTGTAAAGTCTTATTTGTTTTGTTTTTGTCTTTTGTCTGCCTACAACATTGCACTGATCTTTTTTTTTTTTAGTGATATTTTTTTTTTGGCCGTTACTGAACACAAGGGCCCAGCAGCGCCGCTTCACGCCGACGCTTCCGTTGTTTACAGAGAGGAGGAGGAGGGGCCCATCAGACATGGCCGTCTCCCATCACTTCCTGTCTGGACCCCCTCCCCCCCACAGACCCCCCCGCAGTCGGCTCAGCAGCAGGATGAACTGAAGTGTAAAGATTGTGCATCTGTACATACACAATATCTCTCTGTAACTTTTTTTTTTCTTTTTCGTCAGTGTTAGTCGAAGGTGCTCCTCGAAACTTCCTTTGTTTCTTTTTTTTTTCCTTTTTTTTTTTTTTTTTTAAGTTTGGGGGATTTCTTTCAACCAAACGGAAAGAAGAAAAAATCAAGTGACTATACTCCAAGTGTATGACTGTAGCTTTTAGTGATGTCCGACACTGCTGTCTATAGGCATTTTAACCCCTCTGGACCCCCTGAATCGCTCCCCCCCCGCCAAGAAGCTCCACTGCATGTCCGATGCTTGGGACCGCTGGGCTCTCGCCACCGCTCCCCCCGCCCCACCCAGTCGTCATCACCATGGTGACCGCCCAGCAAGCCACGTGTCTGTATATAGTGAATGTTAAGTATTTGCAAGTACTTTTCTGCATTACGTTCATTTGTCTTTTTTTTCCCGTCTGTATTAGTTTCTTTCTCTCAAATCCAGTGAGTTTAAAGGAAGTTTTCTTTCAGGTCGCCAGATTTGCAGTCAGACACCCCCCCCCGCCCTTCCCTTTTTGTGCAAGTGTGTAATATATTTGAATGTTCCATGCTTGTGGACTCTGTAGTCATCCTAAAGGTTTTTTTTTTTTTTCTATGTCATATACCGCTGGGTTTGTTATACCACTGGATGTACAAATTGTAAAGCAAAGACACTAGAGAACTAAGGCAGACGCCAATTTTTTTTTTGTTTTTGTTTTCTAAAAGCTGAAATGTGATCATGCAATAGTTTTAAGGATAGAGGGAGGTTATATTACATTAAGCCCTCCGAAAACTTTTGGGCCTCATGTTTGCATCATCAGAAGGGGACGGTTATGTCATCACTCCACTCTCACCCCCCCCCCCTCCATCTCGCTAACAACCACTGGTGTCTCTTCTGCCCTACAAAGACGACACACAGCAGCTACTTTCTGTGTGCTTCAGAGGTCAAAGGTCAGCTGTACATTTCATATCAGTACCAAGTAACTAACCACTCGTGTTCTAGTAACGCCTTTTGAGTGGCAGGAGGCGAACGCGGGGTCGTATTTTTGTTTTTTAGGGCAGAGGTCTACACTCCAAGCTCATCCAGGACATGAATTCAAAGCCATTTCAGTCCTCACTAGTTCTTCCAGCAGCCTAAAAAGTCTCTGATCTGCCCCCCCACCCCCACCCCTCTCACCTCATCTTGTCGGATAATAAAATAAATAGAAAAAAAAGAAAAAGCACATAATCATTTCCAGTGCCTCTCTGCCCACCTTCAGACATCACTGTAACTCCGCTTCAGATGTAAACATATGGGCATGGTTCAGTTTTAATGGCTTTAATAATAAAATACAGTCAAATGTGAACAAGCCGTTTGTTAATGATTTTATTTGTGTCATCACAAAACATCACTTATTTCAACATAAAAGCATCTGAGGGAGAAAACACAAGAAAAGGGCTGCTCGTTGTCTCTGTTGGGACAGAGGAATGAATAAAGGTGTGACTGTGTGTGTGTGTCCGTCCGAGTGACCCAGTTCTGCCATCACCGAGCGTGAACCAGAGCGCCGGCTCCTTGGCCATAACCGAACCCTTTGGGCCCGAAGTTCTTGGCATAGCAGGCTGTGGAACGAAAAAATAAAGATGAACGAGCTGCAGATTTCATCCTTCCAGCACTGAGTGAAAAAAACCTCACAGAAAAACGGTGTGAACGTTGAAAGTTAACATCAGTAAACCACCCGCAGCTTGATGATATCAGCCAGACTGGATTTACACTAAACAAAGAGAACAGATTGAGAGGAGAAGGACTTAATGTTCCTGAGTCAAGCTTTCACACAGAGGGAGGAAAACTCACCACTGTGTCATTATGCTGGTTAGTGTTTTTTCCTGATGTCACGCCAAACATGTGGCCTCTCCCTCATGGGATTACAGGATAATACTATATATCAGACTGCTCCTCGACAGGCACAAAACCAAGAGAAGAAGAAAACACAATATGTACAGTGCATTATATATTCAAATATAATGATAATATTATTAAAATAAAACTATAATGACAGTAACAGTCAAAGTTTCAAATTAAATTTACTCTGAAAAGCAGAAGAATGAAAAATGCTTAAAGCCTAAAAGTTAATGCTGTTAAAGTTTTTTTTCCAAAGCTTTCTTTATGTATCTGGTTAACTAATATGTTTCATATGTGAGCAGCCAAGTTAGTCTTTGTTCATAATTCACATAGAAAAAGCTGTTTTTAATCCACAGAAAGTACTGCAGCGTTACCAGAAAACAAAGTTAAACCAACTTTCTAGATCATTGAGACGATACAATGAACAGACCCGCTGTCCGACTTGGGGCTCCACAAGCCGATGTGCTCCAGTGTGATGAGCTACAGCTGCTGTTTTCCACGCTTCACCACATCACACCAGCACCAGCTTGATCCGGGTCAGAGAAAACACATTTTGTGTGTCTTGTGACGGTCAGAAAACCTCCAATGTTGCTAATAACATCTCCATCTTGTTCAAATGTTTCAGTGGACCCCGAAACTGAAGCAGCTAAATGGAACCCAGCCACCATCACTCTTCAGAGGTCAGACCTACCAGAATAGAAAGCACCTGTGTGTGTGTGTGTGTGAGTGTGTGTGTGTGTGTGTGTGTGCTGATCTCCCATCAACGTGTGACTTTTAAAATAAGCTTGCTGTTCAGGTTGTGGTCCCACAAGGAGGTGCAGAATTTTTTTTTTTATTCTCTGCAAAACACTCTGAGGTTGTTTTCAACAGAGGTTTGACAAAGTGTTTGACTTTCTCCTGTGACATCTCAGGTCGGCCGCGCACATCTGCCCTCAAAATGTTGACGATGCGGCTGCCGGGCAGCAGCATCCAGCTGTTCCCCGACACAGTCAGGGCGTCTCTGTTCGAGGACAGTCCGAGACTAAACGGCTGATTGATAGCAGGCTGTGGAGGGAAAGCTGAGCTGAGGCATTCCTCCTCATCAGTACAAGGTTTCATTATGACGTCCGGCAAACATCCATCTGCTGATGTCTGTGTGTGTTTGTGTGTGTTTCTGCTGTGTGTGTGTGTGTCTTCTGTTCAGCCTAACTATCCCGTCCTGCTGAGCAGACGAGGAGCGAGAAATCAGTGTGGAGGTCAGGCTGCACATGTTTCTGCCCGCTGAGCTCCGGTGGACGGTGAGCAGCTCTGTCAGCCTGACAAGGCCGAGCCAACACAGCCAGTGTGAACAACAGTGTGTGTGTGTGTGTTATGTTGCATACTGCAGATAAGAGCCAGTCCATCCTGTTGTGTTTTACAGTGCGATCACATCAGCTGTCAGCACAGTGCTGTACGTGTTGGACTGTTCGTACCTGCGAACAGGACGGGCTCAGTGTCGACAGCTGTAAATGTTTCTACGCAGTTCAAATATATGTAAATCAAACAGCTGATCAAAGAGACACATTTGCAGGATCGGGTCTGTCGTGGTTTGGTCTCAAAGACACAGCTCCTTCCGGGGTCTGCTGGTTGTGGTGCGTCAAGATCATTTTGAAGAAGAAATTGTTCATGAAAATTCGTGATCAGCAATTTATTGTTTGAAATACAATCAAACAATCAAACTAACGACAGCAAACCACTACAGCCACGCTGACACTAACCCATGCTGATGTTTAGCAGGCGTACTGTTAAACACGGTGACCACCTTACACTTGTTACTGAGCGCTACACCCTGAGCAGAGCTGAGGCTGATGGGAAAGTCACTAGTTTCTGCAGGTGAAAAGCAGAGTAAAGTTGCAGGAGCACATTCTTTGAGTCTGCAGGGTCAGATCAGATATCAGGACACACAGCCTTTGTACACACTCCGTCTGTGTTACAGTCCACAAACCCTCACCTGAGCAGAGAATATTATACCATATAAAGCCAAGTGTGAAGTCGCAGGTATTTTATCATACTATAAATGGAAATACTGAACAAACTGAAACCTTGACATTACACTGGCCCTAACGATCAAAAGTTAAGCCATGTAATTAATCATCAGTCGAGTCGATGAGATTTTAGAGGAAAGCTAGAGGAAAGGTCAGAGGATCATACACTGCCTGGCCAGAAAAAAAGTCGCCACCTGGATTTAACTAAGCAAATAGGTACCAGCCTCCTATTGGATAATTACTGCATGGGCGATTATCTTTCAGCTGGCAACAAGTTATTTAACACCAACTGGTGCGATGAGTTGCTTCTCATTTCTTAAACAACCATGTCGAAAGACTCATCCTGTGGTCGTGGAAAAGATGTTAGTCTGTTTGAGAGGGGTCAAATCATTGGCATGCATCAAGCAGAGAAAACATCTTAGGAGAGTGCAGAAACTACTAAAACTGGGTTAAGAGTTATCCTACGCATTACTAAAAACTGGAAGGATTGTGGGGACCCATTGAGGAAAAAATGTGGCCAGAAAAAAACCCTGAATGATTGTGATTGTGTCACTTAAATGTTTGGTGAAATCAAATCGAAGAAAAACGACAGAAGGACTCATGTCTATGTTTAATAGTGAAAGTAAGAGCATAGTCAGCTGACTACCTGATTATACTCAATGACCAGGTTTTTACATTAATGGTTTTTTTCTTCCCTGATGGCATGGGCATATTCCAAGATGACAATGTCAGGATTCACTGGGCTCAGATTGTGAAAGAGTGGTTCAGGGAGCATGAGACCTCATTTTCACACACGGATTGGCCACCACAGAGTCCAAACCTTAGCCCCATTGAGGATCTTGGGGATGTGATGGAGAAGGCTTTGCACAGCAGTCAGAATCTACCATCATCAATGCAAGATGTGTGAGCTTTTTTTGGTGGCGACTTTTTTTTTGTCCAGGCAGAGTATAATCAAAGAACAACACTTCGGCCTCTGTGTTGTTGCTTCCTGCAGTAAGCCTAACACATTGCTCACTAATGGGGGCTGGGGTGAGAACATCTGTTGCCGCTGGCTCACTCTGCGGCAGGTTCCTCACGTTCTCTGGGCACGGTGGATTTATTCCACTGCTGCTCTGCCAACACGCGCGTCAGCTGAGGCCGATGTCATCCCGCCTCTGTGATATCTCAGTAATGACAGTAACAGACACATTCAGGCGGACTGCTGGAAATCAAACGCACATTTAGTTTCCTCTCACCTTTGCAGTAGATTTCTCCGTCTTTCTCCGTCTGAGTGGTGGACTCCAGGCTCTTGCCACATTTTGCGCAGCGGAAGCAGTTCTTGTGCCACGGCTGTGAGGAGAAAGAGAGAGAGTTTTCATTTTTATACCGACAGTGTGCAGCTGTTTTCCTGCTAAGATCCACCTCAAAGTGTCGGCTTTGTGCTTTGTGAAAACAGAACGGAGACTGTGTGTTTGTAGTTATTTACAGCTGATAATTGCAGATGTTCCTTGGGTCACATGTCATCATTTCCTTCATCAAATCCCATCAAAGCTGCTCAGTTTGCCCGGGGGCTTTTTTTCTGAATGTCTTCATTATACAGTAAATTACGGGTTACGCTTCGGCCAATGAGCGCAGCCTCACATGGATTTCCTCCCATTAGGAAACACATTAACAGCTCTCCACCCGGTGACATCACCTGCCATAAATCAACTCGTGCGTGCGCCCACATGTGATCGGCAGCGGGAGACGACCCACCACCGTGTCTTTTTTTTCCTCCCATCAGATATGCTGGGAGTGAGAATCTTTACACCACTGTGGACAGGTTTTAATGTGAGCGGCCTTTAAACATCCTGTGACTTCATCTACTGTAAATCTGTGCGTCAGCAACATCTGCTGGAGCCCCAGAGTCCGGCCGGCCTCGTGCGATTAACGCCAGCTGTTAGGAAGCTCCCATCCAAACTTTATGGAACGGCTTCAATCGGGAAAAACAGGATTTGTGTTCTCTCATTAGCCGAGACCACACCAAACCTCCTGCATGTGGTTCAGCGCTGTAAAAACCATGTGCCTTCAATCCAGTCGGACAAGCTTCACCCTTGTGGCCCTGTGAGTCTCAAGGAAGCAACGCGCTTCAGTTTAGAGGCTGTTGATGCTAAAACTGGTGATACTGATGGTTCTGTGAAGCTGACACGCAAACAGCGGAGCAGAGCCGCAGGAGCA
>JBAJHX010000002.1:15255797-15277059 GCA_037176925.1 Amniataba percoides | reverse complement strand
AAGTCTGCGGGAGAAGATCACATTCCCAGGCCCAACCTCGCTGTACACTCTCCATCACCGTCGTCATGACAATAAATAAAACTTTAGCCAAGAGCCATCATTTCTGTAACTTGGCTCAACTGATAAAAGGCAAATGGTTAACTTGGCTGATATCTTGGCAGATGCCTCGGTTTATGGCGCATATTGTATCCAGAGTGTGTTTTTATTCTGCAAACAGGATGCTGTTTCATGCTGGTATATTTATCCTGGATACAGAGATGAACAATGTTTAACATGTTGCCCATATTAGGTCATGTCAGGTTAGCATGCAAACCTTCGCTCATTGGCACTAAACACAAAGTCTAGCCTAGTCTAGCTCTAGCCTGAAGGACAAAGACTGTGACCTGATTGGAGGAGGGGGGTAAATGAATGTCTGTGCCAAATATCGTAACAATCCATTCGATAAATGTTGAGACACTGAGAACCAAAAATATCTGCAAACGTTATTCTGGAACTTTTGTCCTGCTGGTGGAGTAAAAGTTCGTTAGTGGCTCCTCTTCAGTTTGTCTGAAGTTTCAAGGGAATCCATCCAGTTGTTGTTGATATATTTCAGTGTGAATAATATACTAAAGTATTCCTGATCATGATTAATCAATAATGATTCAATAATATAAAAGAACACTGACAGGGGCCTTTCTGCTGAATAAATACTTCTACTGTGATACTTAAAGAACATTTTATTGCTAAAGACTCTGTGTTTATACTAAAATTGCAGGACTTACTTATAATGTAGTATTTCTCACTGTATTTCTCGTAAAAGTAGCAATGAAGCTGCCTCCTTAAATAAACTCTCACCTTGCCTGCTCCCATGATCTTCTCAGCTGCATACACGGAGTCTCCACAGCGGGCACACTTCTCCGAACCTCCAAACTTCTGGGCAAATTTGGATGGGTTGGGGTTGGTGGTCGGCCTGTGGGTGTGTGTCCTGCAGGGCAGAGGAGAGAAAAGAAAACATGAGCCAAAACATCACCATCATTATGTGCACAATCTCTATGATGCAGTGTCTAAATGTAAAACGACATTGTCATCTTTAATGTAAAATGACTTTGTTATCAGTCTGTGAAAACACTGTTTTAAATAGCGGATGTTTGATTTTGTAATGAAACTTGCCTCTGAAACACAATAAGACAAAAAAAAAAACCACCAGTAACACTTTAGCTGGTTCTCTCTGCACCAGATTCTCTTCTTTTCTTGAGAAAACATTTACTCATTTACTAACAGTGGACAAAGAATGACCCAAAGCCTCGGCAGTAATAAATTCCTTAGTTATGTATCAGTTACACATTAATTCTTAAACTGTCTGAAATCTGCTGTCAGCTTCATCGATGATCTCAAGCGATGATGATGGGACGGCCTGCACCCTGTCCTCAGCCGGCGGTGGGAAAGCACACGGGGCACGAGGGGGCACACGGGAGGCCTGGAGCGGCGTTTATCGAAGGGTGACTGCCAGCCCCAGTGGCCCCTGAATGGAGGCCTTTGTGGCAGAGGACAGAGAGGAGGGACCCTGCTGCTTACATAATAAACTCTTTCATAGCAGTCGTCACCTGAGTGTGGGGGGCTGGAGTAAACAGTGTGGGGAGGTGTGTGTGGTCCGTGTTTTCCTGTTTGTTTTTGGTGCTCTCACACACACGTTCGCGGCCCACTCTTCGTAGTAGTAGTAGTTGTTTTTGTTTGAGTGCCCAGAAAGTGGAGCCTCTAAAGCGTGCTGGAAAGCAGCGAACCTGATCTATTAGACGACGTATTCGGCTCTTAAATCACTGCTCTGGATTTTAGACTGCAGCCTCGACTTTTCTCCTCCGTTCACCAAACCAGCTGGGAGGCACTGCAGCCGAGCTGGATTTGATAAAGAGGCAGACTGCGTGCCAGTATTTCCTGTCAACGTTTCTCTCCTCAGATTTCTGTGGTTTTCATGCAGCGAGACAGAAACAGAAAAAAGATGCAGGGTCGGGCAGGAGCAGAGGGTTTTCATGCACAGTTCTGACATGTTTAAACTGGAGGACTGCTGATCTGTACTGTGGCTGACCTGACTGTGACTAACATAGCACCCTTAGAACTTAGAGACATTTAGACTGTGTTGAAAGTTGCTATACTAACAGACAAAGATAAACTCCTGTGTCTTCAGACGTTTTCACAGTGGCTGTATTTGACACATGAATGTGTGCGTGTGTCTGAGACCCGTTTGGAGTTCAGCACCAAATGGTGAACTCGCTGTTTGGAAGCAGCGGCGGCGTCAGAAGTCAGCGGCTGAAGCTCACAGACATCATTACGGTTCAACACTGAACTCATTAACCCCGTCAGCCTCGCAGCAACCGCATGTGAGAGCCCGATGGGTGATGAAGTCTGATGAATGATGCTTTATTCAGACGCCGCTACATTGTATATTCATGTGAATTGTTGCAAAACAGAGTACATTTTTATTTTCTGGCAGCGCTGTGGGGATTTTTACTAAATTGAATGTAAATTTATACATCTTGTTTGCCTTTATCCTCCCATCAGATGGAAACATTGCAGCTCTGATGAAGCACAGCAATTAGCAGACCGGGAGACAGTACGCCACTCTGAGCAAGAGCATATACATATTTTGTCGCATGTTGGCTGAAATAATCATCTTGATCATGATTATCACAGTAATTAGGCAGATGAACACATTTAAATACTGCATACAATCATCTAGCAGGGCTCCATGAATACATTACGTAAAGTTGAGCGGCCCAGCTTACTCTTCGTGTTTGATTCCCAGTCGCTCTCCTCGGTCCATGTTGAGCGTCCCCGCCCCCTGACCGTAGCCGTAGCCTTTCGGGCCGTACTTCTTCCCGTAGCACGACTTGCAGTAGATCTCCTGGTCATGAATAGCCAGCGTGGTGCTGTCCAGGCCCTTCCTGCAGACCACTGTGGAAACGCAGCAGAAAGACGAGGAGTCACAAGAGCGGAACGAGGTCAGTGTGCACCAACAGGAGTCAAAATGTCAGCTGTGTGACTGATGAACTGAGCCGGCAGGGTCAGTACAAGGCTCGAAAGACGTTAGTTACAGTTTAAGTGGATGAAACTGAACGATTTCAGCTGAGGTGTTGGCTGACTGGAACTGACAATCATTTGGAGTAAACTGTGTATGAACAGTGGTTTGAAGTGTCAATTAAAACATAAGAATAGACAATAGTTGATGTGTCGGTCTGTACTAAAAGCAGGCTGTAAAGAAGAAGAGATGATTCAATCGTCTGTCTGACTAACATGTTAATGAAATTTCAACTGCTGTCATTACTTTTACTGACTAATACTGATTCGACACTACACTAAATGATGTATTGCTTAACAAAAATAAAACCTTGCAGTTGCAGACTACACTCTGGCTGTTGGGATTAGTTGCATTTTTCACACGCTGGCTTACACAGTGTGACCGTCTGATACTGGTTTAACAGTTCACTGGGTGGAAAACTGTCGAGTAGTTGTGTTTCAAAACACTTTCCAAAACTTTGTGAGCTCGTTCAAAGATTTCTGTGTATCCAGTCCTCAGATTTCCTTTGTTGTAACTGTCATGTTGTGAGTTTTTGTCGCGGGGTATTTCCATCTCCCCTCACTACAGTTAGATCATTGACCTTCATGCTGGCACAGACTATAAGCAAATTAAGGAGATAAAGCCACAGTGTTTGTACAGAAAGTCACACCAGGATCTGTTGGTGACTGTATGACATCTCTGTCAGTATGGCCCCGCCTCTCAGATAGAAAAACTTTTGAATGTCAAGGAATGTCAAACTGAGGAACTGGAAGAAAAAGGCAATGGAAAGCCGAGGACACCAAGTCCCCCGGCCCATCACCTCCTCAGTGTGAGTGTCGGACAAAGCGGCCTTTGTGTGGAAAAAAGAAACTCTTCTTTTGTGGCTCGGGCCGCTTTGGTCTTCTCTTGATAGCGGCTAAATGAGAGCGTTTGTACACTCCTGATCTCCAGGCGAGGTCTCTGCTGCAACATCTTCACTGACATTTCAAAGATGGCTCAGGAGCGGGACAAGCCACCCACCCATCCAATTCAGAGTCAGTAACGCAGTGTGAAGCAGCCGCTGGTGAGCAGTGTGAGAGAGATGTCAGTGCAAGCCCCCTTTGACTGGACGTGGAGAGGTGAAACTGAGTCCACGAGTCTTTCTCCTGACTCATCCCAGTACTGGGTTCTAACTCTGATTTTTCACAGCTCAGCAGCTTGAACCAAGGACAAAACAGCAGAGACAAATCAAACAAAAGCCTTTTGCTATATTATAAATACAAATAATACATGCAGGTTGATAAAATGTCTGCTCTTGGCTGGCTGCATATTTACATAATTATGTTTAAGACTTTTGGCAAGGTTAAGCAACAGCTTCAAAACTATGAGAGCCATATGAGACTTTTTCTTTGTCTTAGTGTGGAACAAGTCAGACGTGAGACTTCTCAGCTGGCTCTCATGTACAAACTGCCAGTGACCTTTTCTGTTAAAACTGTTGTAGGACGTAGCTTGTGAAGGTGTTTTTCAGCTGTCAAATTGTTATATCTTGCCTTGCTTACTTAAAATATATAGTCTCCTTTCACTCAGTTTCAAACGGGCCCTCCAGTGATTTAGTGTCGTATTTTTATGAAGTGGGGAGACTCACGAGACACAAGTCAAAGAAATCACTTTCCAAATAGAAGTACTAGAGGCGGATATGTCCTGACTACTAGTCCTTAGTTTGGGGAAAGCTCCACAACCGCAGGATACTACACTTAAACCCATAATGCAACTTGATAGTTTCTTTTGGACCATCCATCCCTGGTAAAAGCTTATTTTCTTCAAACTGTCCCAGTCTGTAACAGAGACTCTAATCGGTCTCTCTCACACTGAGGTGATGATGTCATCAGGTTTGCTCTTTCAGATGTTGCACCACCTCAGAAGACGTCATGCAAACAGTTAGTAATATAATATATTAATATATTCAGTCACTCCTTCACAGGCAAAACTTTAAATGTGACCTCAGTCATATTTACTGTACTTACTGCAGAGAAAGCAGCACTTGTGGAAACTCTTCCCGTCGCACTGCACCTCCTCGGCGTGGTAAACCGTCCCACAGCATGCTGAGCACTTGTTGCCTCCTCCCCAGTTTGGCATTGTTTGCGGTTCTGAGAAGAGACGCAGAAAAAATAAGAGAGGCTGAAGCGTTCGAGGCACGGTTACTTTGTCTGCTCGTGCTGATGTTCTTGTCTGTAGTTCGACACAAAAGGACCTCAGTCGCAAAATTGAAAAATTGAATTGTAAATGTTTTTCATTCATTTGTGCTACATTCACTGTCACACACGTTTCACCTGGAGGAAGTGAAAATGTCCAGAATTGTACCACCTAATGAGCTGTTTGAGGTTTAAATGCACATCAACTATACTTTGGTGGTTTAATTGCTCTTTCAAAAACTTGAAACATTAAAAATTGAGTTGCTTGCTCCATGTTGTATGAATGAAGTGTAGCTGTGTTTCTAATATGGAAGATGGCTAAATAAAAACCACTGTTCTAGGCCACTAGTGCCACCCTGAAAAAAAAAACAATGTTAAAGAGGTCGGCCTAAACAACAGGGCAGACTAATACCCAAAGGAATGTTTCAGGGCGCCGAGCCGCAGGGCTTTTGTTGTCTGGTGGGCCGTGGCTGCAGGACACAAACACAAACAGTGAAGAAGACGTGTGAACGCGAAGTAAACACGGCCGTTCTCACACAGATCCCACACGACCCAGCCGTTCACTGCCTGATTCACAAGTGCATCTGTCTATAATTACACACTCACTACCCGCTTTAAAAAAAAAAAGTTTCAAGAGGGCGTTGATGAGGCTCCAGGAGGGACAGATTTAACTTTTTAAGACTCCATCACCGCAGAGCAGGCCTGCTGTGATATCACACTTTGGTGACTTCAATTAAAAAGCCGTTTTATTCTCCGATAATTGAAAAGAAAACACATAAGCATCGTGTCAGTGGGTAAACCCTCCTCCCGGCTGGATTAGAGGCTGCACAACAGGCCCGAGCACGAGAGGGGATCAAAGGACCACTAACATTCCCATTACACCTCCCTGAGGGGCTGGGTGTGATCGGCGGGTCCGCGCTGAAGTGAACAGACCAACAAGTCGTCCGATGAGTCCTTTTTAAGATAACATAATCCTTTATTGATCCCACGGTGGGGAAAAACTAGACTGCCACACTTAGTTAGGGTTCACAGAGAGCATGTGTCTGTGATTCATTCGGGATCCTTTTGAGACTGAGGACTGAATATTTGTGCTGATACTCTGTCACTGTGTCAGCTTTCCTCCCCCAGAGCAAAGTCTTTGAGATCATGGTTGGACACTGACACGTTCCACTGAACCGAGACTAATGAACTTTTATTGCGGCTCTCTCTTAGCGAGGGCGACTTGTTTAATGTGGAAAACATTACTGCCATTAAATGAATTTAATGATTTTTTTCATTGAAATCCTTTTTTTTTTTCCCTTCCAGGAGTTTTCAGAGGACGGCTGTCAGCACACTGTGACCTCTCTGACCTTTAAAACAGCGACGAACCAGGCGGATCAGCTGAAAAAAGCAGCAACATTTGAACAATATCTGTCTTTGTGTATCTGAATATGTTGAGACACTGTTCAGGCTTGAGCTGTACAGAAAGTCAGAAGCTTATGAGTCACAAATAAAGTCATAAAGCAGCATTAACTTCTTATTCCTGTGGATTTATAACCTTATAAACCGACATGAATGAAGGCTAACATGTCTTTTTATGCTAATGTTACCATTTAGCTTTATGTCAGTCTGATAATGTGTAGAAATTTCTATCAGAGAGTTCCTGAAAATGAGTTTAACCGACAAAAACAACTATGTTTAAGTAATTATCTTTACTGAAATCACAGTAAAAAGATTCACCTACCTTACCTTACCTATAGAAGAGGTAAATGAGCAAAAAGTTACTTTATAAAAGTAAAATGAAAACTGGTTACATTTGCTCTTCAGAAACTAGCATGATAATTTGATGCATTCAGTAATATGAAGCATCCCTGTCAGTAAGGCAGAATTCATTCTACACTTATTGTAGGATATAAAAAGTTACCTTTAGACAGATGTTTAGAGAAGCAGAGCTTTGGAAGAGTGTGTGAGCTCCGGCTGAGTGTGTCCACCCTGCTCCTGTTGTCTCCTCTCCGCTCTGAGCCGCTCTGCCACTGACTGCACACTTTTACTGCTGCGGAGGGAGGAGGGACGTGAACTCAACACTGCTGCGTTCAGGTGCGCTCAGAAATTATACACATAAGCTATACTGAGGACTTTTGGGGTCTTCAGTGCCCTCACATACACCTGAAAACATGTGGAGGTGTGGGTAAAATGCATAGACATATATATCATCACACAGAGAAGAGTTTTTATAAGATAAACAAAGGCTCACTTACTTTCATTATTATATTAAAATAAGGTCTTGTTTTGATGTTTGATCTCACCACCTGATAATTTAATTAAAACCCAGGAAAGGTGTTTGCCCTAAATTCATCTGTGTTGCCAATGTCTTACTCCTGTGCCAAAGAGGACACACTTTACTTTGTTTTAAATCATTTTGGACTAAGGGCTCTGACTTCAAATGTAATGTGTTAATAGGACTGCGCTTTAGCACTTTGGCAGGCCCACTTAAATGACTCTGCTCCAGACTCAAGGACACTGGAGGACACATCCTCTGATGGCCTCTGCTGGTGGGTGTATCACTACAGGAGACTGGGATGAATACAGCATCACCGTCTGTCAGGTGGGAACACCACTTTATTCTGTTTTATGTGAATGAAGCTCAAGAGTTTCGGTGTGGATTTCTGCAGGAAAAGTTCCTGTCGGGATAACAGGAAGTGAGGGCGAGACAGTAGACTCATACAAGCAGCCTGTCTGGGTTTACACTTTGCTTTTGCATATATGTATGCATGCATGTATCTATCTCTGTATAAGGATGGTAATCTACATGAGAAATTCTGACCAATCGTGCAGTTATCCTGCCCCCTGGTGGACACAGACTGAAATAAATGATGACTAGTTGATGTTTGGCTTGTGAGAAATGCTGTAAGGAAAGAGAAAAGGGTGGGTAGGTTAAGTTTGACATATGAACTATAATATAGCAGACTGTACTGTTGCACTGACACACTGCTCCACAGCACAGCCACCACAGACCTCATCCTGATGAAACAGCATGATGTCTGTGATCTAGATGAAAAAGACAGCCTGTTTTTTACTGTGAGAAATAAGCATGAAGAAAGGTCACTGCATAATGACAACTGTTATTCTCTGTCCATGAGCCCGGTTCTGGAAAAAAATATGAGAATACAAACAGCATACATATTTAAATTCAAATTTCCCATCCTGCAGTTCTCTCCTGCTTTTCATGCCAAATTGTAGTAACCTAGAGACAACACTTCTGAGGTCCAGGCTGACGCAGCTGAATCTGTGAGACAAGGGAGCGAACGTGGATTCAGCACAATCTGACATGACACACAGCATCACACACACTGTGCGGGCCATGAAACGCTGTGACCTTTAGCTTCATGACCGCTCTGATGGCGTCGCGACAAGTCTCGCTACAGTGAAGCCACAAGGCAATTTAATCAAAAGGTTAAACCATAAAATCACCCCCCCTCTCAAGAATAGGCTTGAATTATGCCTAATTACAGACTTTAACATAAACAGAGACACAGTAAATCTGTTCTTCAGCCAAACCAACATGTGTCACTGATCCAAGTCTCCTACTGTTAGAAAATCATCTGCAGTCAGTGGATGGCAGAGGGAGAACAGACAGAGGCCGGCGCTGTCGCCAGAAAACCTCAGCTTCATTATTTTTCAATTATGCCATTTATTTTGAAAGCTCCATAACAATAGAGCGCCTGATGGAATGATATTAAATAAGCGTCATGTTGTAGGCAATAATCTTTAACACAGCTTCCTCACAATGTTAATTTCAGCCCTGCGCCGTGATGGATGATGACAAGGCCAATTACTGCGACTACAGATCAGACCAGGATCATGATGGCTGGAAAATTTATATCAGGTCGTTTTAGGGCCGTACAGTGAAGCCATAATTTATTTAGTGACCAAATCATGAGCAGATGATAGACACTGCAGTGCTGCGACATGAATTTTTCACACTGAACAGTACTGGATATTTTGTCAGTGTATCTATTCTAAATCTAAAGTAACACGTAACACATTTTTTTAATCATCTCATTCGTTTGAGTGAAAAGTTGTTCCAGACCCACATCTCTCATGTGAGAACAGCTCTGCCCCCTTTCTCCATCAGCCCATTAACCTTATTTGATTGGGAATTACGTCCAGCTGAGTGAGCACAGTCAGGCCTCCTGAATGTGAAGCTCACTCGTGTTCCCCTCAGTGAGCAGTCATGACAAAGTTCCTACAGTCAAGCTGTCTTTGGCTCTTTCTCGGAGTCCGCACAGAATCATACTGAGGGCTGTGCAGATTGAGAAATCTGGTAGTGATTTTCTGGTCTCCAGGATTTCTCCTAAGGTGCGTTTACAACTCAAGGACGCCTCAGTAGAGCCCAGGAGAACATTTAAGGAAGCGCAGGCCTCTCATGCTGCAGCCAAGGTCAGTGTTCATGACTCCACAATCAGAAAGAGAAGTGGGATTCATGGGAGAATGAGACGGTGGGAACCAGCACAGAATAAAGGGAATATACAGCTGAATGCTCCCTCAGGCTTTTGGGATCATGATCTATGGACAAATGAGTCAATATTTCATTAACAGGGTCCAGACACATCTATTGTAAAGCAAACAAGACTTTGGCAAGTACTCCACCATTGTAAAGTGACTTTTTGACTTAAATCTGAGATTGAAGTCAAAATTATTCTTTTTTTTCTTCAACTTGCAAACTCAACAAGAATAAGTCATTTATCAAATTTGTTATGGCTTAAAGATACTGTGAGTTGACATTGGTTAGGTTTACATCCTGGATCACTGCCAGGTAGATAAACAGATCCTCTGAGATGTTTT
The DNA here is from genome assembly GCA_037176925.1 of Amniataba percoides. Taxonomy (NCBI): domain Eukaryota; kingdom Metazoa; phylum Chordata; class Actinopteri; order Centrarchiformes; family Terapontidae; genus Amniataba; species Amniataba percoides. Next base: position 15,267,033 of record JBAJHX010000002.1, on the reverse strand, counting down.
AGACTGATAGTACAAGATAAAACTGTTATCATTTAGAGATTATCTGAGTAATTCAGAACAAAATAATGATATAAAAGCTGATTTAATAATTAGAAGTTTTGGCAGAAAAAGTATTCATTAGCATTTGCAACCTTCTCTACGATAAGAGCTCTTTGTTTAAAGGCAAACTTACACCAATCTGGCAGCACACCTGGCTGAAACAGACCCAACAGTGTAACACTGAAAGAATTTCTGGGAGCAGAAACTAATAAAAATAACTGACAGACTGAGGCAGGTAGTGTTGCAGCTCCACTTTCCTTATATGGACTCAAAGGTTCGAGGTGAGGAAATCCCACAGCTGAGCCTCGGCTTAATGAACGGAAATGAATGGAGCTTTTTCTACCAAAAATAAAATGTTTTTCGAGGGAAAACAAAGGTGCTTGCTCTTATAAAATAATAATTGGACAGACTGTGGTGCCTTCAAAGGATAGCGGGTATGTTATTACATGTTTTTAATCCTCTGTACTTTAGAGTCATTATATAAAGACATCAGATGTTTCTGTACATCCCCCAATGAACATACAGCCCCTATAAAGGAGAGACATACTTTTTTAACACTGATTCATTTTAACAATCATTCTTAAGAGACTTTAGACTTAAACTTGATTCAGCTATTTATAACATCTTTAAGTAAAATAAGCATACAAACAATTTACTGTGGCTTCATTTGGTTTCACAATTAATGAAATGCTGCACTGAGATTGGGGGGGGGGGGGGGGGGGGTGCAGTGGTGGTTTCAGTCCTTCAAGGCCCACAGGATGGTTCGATCATTAAACAAATGAGATTTCGAATGTTAATGATTGAGCATCAACGGTGCTGGTAGACTGACTTCTTTATTTTTATGTTTCTTTCTGCCTTCCAGTCTTCATGTTAAGCTGAACAGCAGCGATGTATCCACCTTTTCACTTAACTTAGAAGACAAATAGGCACATTTTCTTAAATGTCATACTGCTCCTTTAAAACATTATAAATCATGGTGAGTCTCAAATAAATGTTAAAATATCATCAATAACATTGAATTAGGAGATAAATGTAAGGAAGCCAGTGTCTAAAAAGCCTTCACCTTTTAGACAAATGTATCCCACTTTTAGCTTCAACATCATTTAGTAGCACTGCTAATATAGTACTTGTAGTGCTAATGGAGTACTAATAGTGGTGCTAACAGCCTAGTAGTAGTATTATGGTTAAACAACCCTACTATGAGTGGATGGATGGATGGATGGATGGTAGCTGTTGGAGTAGCAGTAGTAGTGATGGTTACTGCTCTAATAGTAGTAGTAATTGTAATAAAACTAGCTATTTTTATTGGCCCAGTATTTCTAGTAGTATTAAACAGGTGGCAGTAACAGAGGATTGGTGTGTTTGCATTATGCAGTAGTCTTTAGCAACAGTATTTATTGCAGTATTAGTGATACTTGTAATTGTTATGGCCCTACAAACAGAAGCTGGAACACCAGTGCTGCTGATTTATATCTGAAAACTGATTGTTCTGTTGTGTCTCAGGAGCGTGTGTGTGTGTTCACTGAAGTGGTGTTTGGCTGGAGCTGATACTTGGCTGAAACTATCTGTCTACATAAAGTTAATTGTCCCATCTGCTGAGGTTTAGTGTCACAAATGCCTGGCGGGGGCCAAACACGTCCGTTGGCAGCTCCCTCAGCTCTGTTTTAGCGCTGATATAAAAGCTCTGGCTCCATGTTTATGTCCTCACACAGATGGTGTGTGTGGATGGATTTTTTTAAGTGTGACCCAATCAGCCTGACCTGACCCCGAGATCACTGAATGTGTTTGGCCCTGCTGGTATTTAATTGGGCCTATAAGTGAGGCTCTGCCCTCATCTTACTGATGCGTTTACTGCACGTCATTAAGATTCTGACCACCGTTCAGTTTTTCCACTCTGACATCTGAGCAGCCAGTCTCTTATTTGTAATAACGCACATTATAGTCCCAGGACTTCACCCCAGATCAGCTCCATCTTATGTTTGAGGCTTTAATGTGTGCAGTTTGCAGCAACAGGCATTGTGTTACAGATGAAGCGTGTCATCTGACCACATTAGCGTGGCCTGCTTCCATCTGCTGGGCCTATCTGAACGGGACTCTGAATTATTGGTGGCATCTGTAAATTTGTAAATCAGTAAACTGAAGCCATCTGTAAATCTGTCGACAGTTAGATTGCCATCTTAGTGTAATTTTTGTTTGGTTTTTTTTGTGGAGGATAACTGGGTAGGAGATTTACAGATTTACATTATTAAACACTAAGTGAGAGAAGTTCATGCAAACAGATTCAGATGTTCCTGGAATGAAAGCACACAAGACAAAGCTGGTCATCGTTGTCCATTTTTAATTAAAGTTTGTGAAAGTCGAACAGAAGAGAACCACTTTGGCCCATAACTACAGAGCTTTACGGAAGAAACAGCTCAAAGGTTTGTAAAAAAAAAAAAAAGGTTAGCTGGCACAACTACCAAAACTAGCAGTGCAATAATCATTATTTTACAGTAAAGCAGCATTTAACGTTCTGCGTGTGAAAGAGGAGGTGAAGTACAAAAATAATTCCTGAAATGAAAATGTACATTGATGACGACACATCCACCGGTCAGAGTGGGTTATCTGTGCACCCTTTGGTGTTTCGCAGCTGAGCTCTCCTGAATGACTCCAGTTCGAGGCGCCTATGTCTCGGCTGGCTCGTCTGGAGGCTGGGTTGCCTGTTTGCTACACAAGTTCCTGGACAACCTGAGAAAACCCGTACGCGGCAACGGCTCTCCTCTCTCAGCAAGGTGCCTTTTTAAAAGCAAGGCAGAAAGAGCGCGGTCGCGAGGGGAGTCTCCCAAATGTGTTGGACTGTGTGAAAGTGGAAGGCTGCTGCTTGAAAACACAGCGCATCAGCTCAGTCTACTTTCCCTGGATAAATTAAAGATTAAAAAAAACATTTACAGTACTCTGATATCTCTCCAAAAATCCACTTTATTCAAGTACCTGAGAGCGTCATCACTTTGTCCTTTAGATCTAAAGGGTTTGGTGTTTTAACCATGGAGCGCTGTGCCTGCAGATACTCAGTGAAGACATACGTTTGTCTTCTTTCAGATACCTGGCTGGGTTGTAAACATTTTAAGGCTTTAGTGATTTTTTTTTCTCCTCACAGTGACGTTTGAAATGAACCGAGAGACGATGGTCTGCTACCGTCGGTCATCAGCAGCTAATACTTCTCCTATTATACCTTGATGATGTAACAAAACCTGAAGGGGCCAGCTAAAGACGATCATATTAGACACACAGCTGCCAAATACTTAGTGCTAAAAGAAAAATAAATGTTCCATTACAGTCCCTGTAATCAACATATATTAGCTAAAATATAAATAGCAATTGGGCTATAATACACAAGTGATGGGGAATTAGGTAGCTTGATCACATCTGGGAGGGAAAATTAAGGCTGACAAAAACTACATACAGCAGTGTCTGACTCCCACCACAGGAGGGCACTGTTACATTGGCAATACTGCTTCATTCACTCACTCATCTAGTGTCCCTTAATTGAACCATGAGGCACATTTGAACTGTTAACACAATGACCAATAATGGAAGAGTTTCCTTTAAAAATGAGACGCCCGCCATTTGGTAAAACCTGACAGTCATTAGCTAAATGTGAGACATCTTAAAATCTTATCTTAATTTAAGCAAACAGTGTTTAGGTAAAATTATAGATTCTTACATTTTGGGGGGAAAGCATTTGTTTATTCATTAATAAACTAACAAAGCACCAGTGGTTTGTAACCAGATTTTTCACTTTTAGGATCAACACCTGAGTGTTAACACAGCTGCTCCTTCTCCTCAGGTGTCTAACCGGTCGGGGGGTGGCCGACGTCCAGTCTCCTCTGCGCCGAGCCTCTTTTGCGAGCAGCTGGCACGGAGCTGACCACGCCTCCCAGAGTGCCCGGGGTCTGGAAGAACGCCTTGGAAGCAGACGGCGTGGTTTCCTTTGGAGTGTGTGGAGTCTGTGAAGGTAAAGAGTGATGTAAGATGGGAGAACATTTACACTAATTAATACGTATTGCTGGAACAAGAAGGGCATTTTCACGACTTTCTATTGAGGTGCAGACAAGGACTCTCGCCACTGTTTAGAAAAGCTCTACAGATGACTTGCTTCTCTGAATGCTCCAAATGGGCAAATTTGATCCCCACTCACTAAATAAAGTGGTTGGAAAGAGAGGACAGGCCCGGTTTATGCCTCATTACAACTCGGTCATTGACTCATCACATTGTTTCTAATGCTGCATTAATTTGCCATCCAGCGCCTCAGCAGGTCGCCTAGAAACGGCTCTGTTTGAGGAGAGCAGCGCCGGCAGACTGTGTTGGGTTTTGGAGACAAGAACATTAATCCCCATTTAACAACTCCGACATTAATCAACATGAAACCGCTGCGACGTACACAGAAAGTGTCTAAATGAGAGGGAACCTTCCACGAGACGCCGCGTTTGCTCTCACGTCAAGCTGTGTTGTGGCATTTTGCAAGTGCTTGATACCAGAAAGGTCATGTATCATTATGAAGACCAATTATGTTGGAGTTAATAAGCTTTTAGAGCAGAGATGTGTGTCTGTGTGTGTGTGTTGGGGGGGTGCTACAATATGAAGGAAAGTTCTTACCAGTGGTTCTGGTGTGTTGATGTTGACAGTCTGACGCGGTCCAGAGGGAGAATGCGGGGCGTTCGTCGCAGGCCCGTACAGCCTGCTCTGCTCGGGAGTTGCTGTCGCCGATGGAAGCGGCGACCTGCTGATCTCCATGCTGTAAGGCGTCGCCCCCATCATAAAGTGAGCGGGTGACATCACGGCGGGCAGGCCGAAGCTCAGTTTGCTGTGGCCGTCGGAGCCTTGTGCTTGCAGACCGCCGGCCACCAGGGGGTAGTGGGGGAGGGCAGCGGAGGGCACCAGGACGTAGGGCAGCGCCAGGGTGGGGACACCGCTGGGAGGAAGTGCTAGACCGGCAGGAGGCTGGCCGGCCGACAGGAGGAAGTTTAGACCATTCAGACCTGGAGGGGACGGATCAGGAGAAGAGGTGCTGTAGGTTAGTTTGCATTTTCTTTCTGTGGACGGTCTCCTCATTCTCAGTTTGACTGTAAATGATTTTAAGTGACTATCTAATCCATATTTATTAGTATTTTTAGTTTTATTTTACCTATGAAGTAATAACTTTCTATTGTTCACAACGGACTCCACAACGTCACTGTGATATCTGATTTGTGCCGTGTCTTTGTAGCTGTTCGCAGACAGGATATGTACACGTCAGCTCCAGATCTTCAGTGTCACAGCAAACTCTGCTGTAACACTTTAGATGATTTAGGGACATTGGAAATTGGTTTCCAAGGAGCAAAGGATTTTTGTACTTACATTAACATGGGCTGTATTTTATTCTTCTTAAACATAATCATGATTACAGTTTGAACTTCTGTTATCCGGTCAGCCAGACTTTTGTATAAACTCCAGTCTGTAAATAAACTTTATGGGATTGTCATGCCAGTAGGAACCTGCAGACAGCCTCTTGTAATATTGTGTCTGTCTTCAGTTCTAAAACTGACACAGTATTACAATATTATTTCCCAAAAGAGCTGCCACACTGTTATTTGCTTCCTTTAATTAAAAGCTTGAAATTAGCTTTCCCCTGTACTGACAAAGAGCCAATTTGTGCTTTAAAAAAAACATACTTTCTCTTTTGTGATGAAGAAGAAATTTAATGAAGCAGATAAGAGTCTTCGAAAGTCAGAAATTCGTTACTTTTCTTTCTTTTACACCAACACCAACTGTGTGCTGTGATGAAGGAGGTTGCACAAAACACATTTAGTGTAGCAGCTGAACAGTTCAGATGTATTCCCAGGTGTTACCTGCGTTGTTGGGTACGTAGAGGTAGTGTGACGGCTGGGCCGGCTCGCTGCCGCCGCCGCCACCCAGACTCTCATCCAACGGCTGCGCTGTGGTGGGGCCTTCGGGGCGACTGGGGGAAGTCCTGGCGTTGCTTTGTGAACTCTCTGCTGCTCTCCCCAGAGGTTTGGCTCTCATCTGGAAGGAAAAACAAACGTGGCGAATAAATTCACCTGCACCTGATGACTTACATTTAAGTACAAGAACCATTCATTTCTATATCAGTGTGACCGAGGTGCTGGGCACTATTTCTCAAACAGGCTGAAGTTTATAATCCATCTTGAATGAACATTTTATATCATGCGTAACATTTTATGGCCTGGCAGCTGAAATCTCTGGTTAATACTCTCCAATAGTAATAAAACTGGAGTTAACGGCAAGTAATTTCCCTGATGTAAAAGTGGGACGCTTACAGTCTACTGTCTTAATCTACTTTTCCAAAAGATCTGTGTGATGAAAAATGGAACTTTTCCAATTACTCAGATTGCGTGACCTCTTTAATTGCTAGGGTTTTCCAATCATTAGATATCCTGTGCATCAGGAATATAAGTAAGTCTTTAATTACACTGAGAATGAGTTATCCTCCTAAGCGGGCGTGTAGTATTTCATATTTTCAATTTAACGGTCCGCTATCCAGAATTACTAAGAGGATCTTATTGGTGACATCATATAATCATATTACTGCAGTGAACCAAAATAATGATGTTATCCCCAGTCTGTCTTAAATGAAATGAACGATATTAACACTGATGGGGGTTTTTTTCACAGATATTTTACTAGCTCACCTCATCACTGTCTCCTAACACAGATGTTCCCTTCTTTTTCGCAGATGTGCCTTCATCGTCCCTTTCTTCCCTCCTCCTCTTCCTCCCCTCATCCGACTCCGGCCCGGATGACCTCTGGCCTTCGGGCGTCTGATACAGCATGACCACCGAGGGCTGGGACAGGCTGGGCAGGTATGCCAGGCAGTGGGGAGGGGAGGAATGTGTGAAGAGATAGTCGGGGTGGGGGGGGTTTGCCAGCAGGGTGTGATGGGACTGAGGCAGCGGGCTGCTGCTGCTGCTGCAGGCGGGACGGGTACTGCTGGGAAATAAGGAAGAAGCATGAAACAATCAGTCATTAAAGCTTTAGCTCTCAGCTTGAAATTGGCTCATGTTTCTCTGAATCAGGTCAGGAATGCTACATTAATGCTGCGCTGACTGAGCTTGGGTCATTTTTGGTCCAATCAAAGCACTTATTTAACTAGATGGGCTCCATCAAAGAATAATAAATGACATGTTCTACAGTGGCGTAACTACAACTTGTCAGATGATCAGTAGATGTGCTGGGGCAGAAATAGAGACTGATGAAGGTAGATAGTGTTTTTTCATGGTTACATGCAGAACTTGACATCATCAACAATTTAGGCTTTGTTTTCTTTCTCACTTTAGTTTAGTCATTTCCTCTCTCCTGTGAACTCGCTGGCTCCCTCTATTTCAAGAAAAGTTGACTCTTGTCCTAGTGGTAGCACCCTGTGCTTCCTAATTGTGTGAATGAAGCTCTACTTAAAGAGTAGTGGCCAGCTGGCAGCTTTCGGGCCTGCAAACTGAACCCTGGCAGAAGTCTGAGTGTGGACTTTATGGAGTGTGGCAGAGGAACTCAGTTTTTTGGCTTCCGCTGGTCAGAACCCAGGTATGGTTTTTGAACTAGTTCTGAACCCCTGGAAAAGTTTCTGTGGTAGAATGGCAGCGGCGTGTCCCTCTGATCTCTCTCGCTGATGCTGCAGACTTCCAGCTGGCCACTTCCCAGCTGGGAACCACAGAGTCTTATCCTGTGGGCTACCGCTGCCTCTGGTGCATTTTTACCCAGCTCCACGTCTAAAATATTCCTTTTCAACACACACTTCTCTATGTCTTATTATCTCTGTTCCGCCAACAGCACTTAACAGCCACGGTCCTGAGGCAGCTGCGGTTTGGACACAGGCAGGCCAACCACAGAAAATAACATGGACTACCGTGTGCTGCATTCATGGAGCCAACACACACATTCACAGGAGACAAAAAATGATTGAGATCCGCAGCGTCCGGCTCGCGTTACATACAGTCTAAAGCTAAACACGTCAGCCAGTGCAAACACTGGCAGAGAGTGTGAAGTATTATGTATGAGAGGCTGAGATTAACAGCCCCTCAGTGGGGAGTCTTGGCATTTTATAACTAAGACCTTGTCAATAGAGTTTATCAATCCATCACCTCGGTCTGAAAGTGGAGTTCATTTTGAGATGAACAGTTTCTCGTCTAACAGCTTAACTCTTAAACTTTGTGTGTGTGTGTGTGTGTGCGTGCATTAACTCACTCAATGCTGTTTTTAAACTGCAGTCGACACACATTGTTGCTTGTTTTTTTGGAATAATCCACAGGCTGGTATGGCAGACCTTAGATGTGAGGAAAAGAATCAATCAGACAGGAATATAAAAATGTTTTTCCTTATTCAACTGCTCCGACTAAACAGCAGCAGTGACAAATAAATTGACAAACTTCAGGGGGTCTCGTACCTGTGGGTTCTCGTCGAGGACTGCTGGGTGCAGAGCTGACCTGTCGCTGGATGGTCACAGACGTTGGTGTGATGTTGAAAGAGGTGTGGCGAGCCATCTTGGCTTTCCTCAGGTCCTGGCCTGCCATTGGCCGCACGGCATCTGGCAAAGTGACAGCTACCATGTTCACAGTATTTCCTACAGATGATGAAAGAGACAAAGACTGAGTTCAACTGCAATGACAAGAAATGTTTTCACTGGAAATAAATCTGTTAACATAGTTTGTCTTACCAGCATTTCCAGAGTTTTTGAATTCAACAGGACCGAGCCACTTGAAGGCCGGCTTCCTGCCTCTCTCCTCTCGGACATGAACCTTCTTTATGAGGCCCAGGCTGGTCAGCACATTTGCGATGTCGTACAGCCGCCGCACCTTGGCTGCAGATACGGAGATGCCGATTAGTGTAAATGAAAATAAAGAAATAGGATTTGTATCATAGGACACATTCTTTTGTGCATTCTTACTTTTGTACTTGCTGTGACTCGATGAGTCCTGACTCTCCTCGATGAGGATCTTTGCGGCTGCGTCCAGAGTGACAGTCTGAGTTTTGGACACCAGGAACAGCATGACAAACTTCTGACTCATGATGCGCAGAGATTTGTCTTTCCTGTTGCCACCAGCTATTAAAAAAATGAAAAATGCAAGTATGTCAGAATACTGCAGTCACATGAATTTACATCACAAAAGAGAGACTGCTTTTATCTGTATGTATCTCAAGCCTATAAATACAGTATGATTATTATAATGCTTATTTTGAGCTTAAATTAGGTTACATTTTTAAGAATGGCACAATGGTTTACCATACCATAGAGGGCTATAATGAGCTTTAGTTAAATACTGTTTCTAAGTGTCAAAGTGATGGAGGCTAATCCCCAATAACTGCTACAAAGAAAAACAAAACCCTAACTTAAGATCATTCACAAATCGACTCACTAAAGTCCTCCAACAACATGTGACATATCAGTGTCAACCTTCATCCCACAGGAGTTGCACATTACATCATCATACTGAGCTACAGTCAAATGTTTCTACCTGGTCTATTATCACAAACCTTGTGGTTAGAAATGTGCAGCTGATGCCTTAATAACTCCGCTTCAGTTATAGGGGTTTGTTGTTCTGCAGCACAGCCCTGATGACAGCTATTATGTATAATTAAATCGCCTGCAGTCATCACAGTCCAACCAGCCGCAACAATACCAGCAGACATTAACCACTTAATGGACATCAAAACCTGCCACCGGGCTTTACCTTTTGTAAGCGACCTCTTTGTCGTGAGTGCGATAATTATTCTTATTATTCAGCCACACTGACAAGTCAACACTTGCACCCTCTTAATGGAAAGCTGCGCGCGCGTGTGTGAGGAGGTAGGATCACTATGGAAACCAGGCTTGTGTTCACTCCCGTGGATCTGAGGCAGGAGGGAATGATCGTTTAGCTGCAGTGTTAATTTGGTGGCAGCTGCTCAGGAGATGAAACTTACACTTAAGGTTTTACATGTGCCGCATTAAACTGACGGTCTTATCCTGCAAGTGCAACAATAAACTTCAGCACCTTTATGGCCTCCATTAAAGCAGCTAATGATAAAGACATGCAAATGTGCTGGTGGAGAAGGGAGTGGATGTTGTTTGAAGAATCCCTTGTCTAAACCTCGGAGGCGCTCTTTAACTTTCTATTCTATTTCTCTGTACATTACCGTTGCCAGCGTCTCCTTCCGCTCCATCGTCCTCACGTTCCACTCCGGCCTCCCTGGCCTCTGCCGCCACTTCCATCTGGAGGTGGTAGCCCTGCTGCCGACCCCTCCGCTGCAGGTCCTCCAGCGTAGCCCCCAGCCGCTGACGTCCGTACCAAGTGTAGCTGTTCTTAGCTATCCGCCCCACAATCATGAGAGATTCCAGCACGTTGACAATGTCATAAATACGCCTCCGCTCCACTCCTGACAAATTGAATGCATGAGTTGAAAAATTACTCCTCTATTCTTGGACTATGTATGTTCATTTTTGGATACATTTCACCAAACGGTTAGTGTTTTGATTAAAATGACTCAAAGTTATAAAAACTAAAGAGCTTTCCTCTCAATTGCAGCTCAGTCTTCCATTAAACACAAAGCAATATACTGTTTGTGCAAAAATAAGCATAGCAACGGCCCTTAAGTCCAATAACATAAAAACTTTATAATGCTCATGAAACAGACATTAGCTGCTTCCATTATCGCCTCCCTCGTGTGAGGTGTTTACAACATTGGAGCAGTGGCTGGGACATGTCCAATCTCTCTTTCCCCGTGTTACTGGCTCTTACCAAGACTGGTCGCCACCTCATCCAGTGAGATCCAGATGGAGCTGTGTGGCGGTGGATAATCGGGGTAGAGTGCCAGGAACTTTTGGCACAGCAGACCCAGACTCTTCTGCTTCCTGCTCGGCTTTTTGTTGCCGTCTGCGTCATCCTCTTCCTCCACAGCTTCATACTGGACAGACGGATAAACGAATAAACTGATCAGTGATGAACATTTCCCAGTATTTTACCATTAATCTTAAGAATTTATACCAGCTAAGGGGACTCTGATGTTGCTCTCTGCTCCACCATCATCCAGGGGTACAGTAAATGGTGATTCTTTGGGTTATTTATGACATTAACACAAATCTCAGTTCAGTGATTTAACCACTTAATCCTCGGGGCGATTTTATGTGATAAATTTATGCTAATGAAAATTGATAAAATATGATTTAATA
>JBAJHX010000002.1:15245278-15255697 GCA_037176925.1 Amniataba percoides | reverse complement strand
TTTTATGTGATAAATTTATGCTAATGAAAATTGATAAAATATGATTTAATAAGTTATGGAATGTTACTACAAACCCGTCGGCGGGTTTTGACAGTTAACTGGTTAAAGAGCTTTTCTTTACTGTGTCTTCAAGAGCACATATTTTAGGAAAGAATTAAATCCTGCAATCCCTGAAGAGATGGTGTCTGATAAGGCAGGAAAAACCATCTCACGTCAAATTTAACACATAATCATATCAGAAAAGCTCAGGGCGATTTAGACTCCAGCTGCCGTTTCCTACACAGCGACTTTATTAATTTGGCATATCTGAGTGACTCTATTTGTGCTTTAGAAAACTCACTATCTTCACAGTTCAGCTGTTAATGTGAGGGAAGTGAGGGTGAAAGTGTTTACTGCCTAGACTTTAAGATTGTGGAATTTCTGGGCTCCTCTGAGAGCATTTCCCTAATCAGACTTTCTCCTCAGTGTACACAAAACAGATTTTTTGCAGACTTGAAGAACTGAACTAATTAAATGTCCTAATGATTATTGTAAACATATTTCAAAAGCATGTCTTTTCCAGTAGTGTAGTTTAGCTCTCAGCCTCTTTGGCAGGTGCTAAAATTTCCCCATACCTGACAAGAGTCTTCTACCTCTGTGTCCTCCACCACAGCAACAGGACTTAGTGGCTTCTCCTTCTCGTTCTCTATGGGTCTGAATAGCACCTTCTTCATCTCCCTGTCCCGAATGTCCGGGCTCGCAGCACTGATCAGCATCTTCAGGTTGGCCGTGGGCGTCCAGGGCTCAGGCAGCACCGTGGGTTTGATGGGGGTGATGTGGGTCAGGTCGGGGGTGGCGCCTTTCCTGTTCGTCGCCGAGGTGGGGACGGTGGACTCGGCAGATTTCAGTGGCGTGGATCTCCTCCAGTCTGTGCAGATGTTCTCCTGCGAAGGATACAGTTGTGGTGTTGTTACAAATGTGTAGTTAAAGCTTCAAATATTCGCTTATACTGGGGTGGAGTTTAAGGACTCGAAACTGACTGCTGTACTTTTAAACCTGCTGCAGAGTTTTACTAAAAGGCATGCAGATGAGTTTAGGTGCGGAAAATAAGGAATCAAACACTTTCAAGCACATCTACTCATTTGCAAACACTTCAGGCCTTTGTTATCTATAATCCTCTTTACTCATTTTTGTTTCTGGAGGAGGCACTGCTGTTCAAAGCATGAAGCCACCCATGCCCATTTATTATAACCTTATACCACCTAATCTAGCCTGACCCTGCAGCCCCCCTTCAGGTGCACCATCTTAAGCCTGATCAGACCAGACCTCAGACCCTGCAGCAGGCCACCTCACCTTTTGTTCACTCTGCCCCCCATCCTCCTCCGGATCCACCGCGAAACTTTTCCTCGGACTTGTGAGGTCTTTCAGCGCCAGACATTCAACTTCCATCTGGGACAACTACAGTCCAAACCAAAGAAAAAAAAACACAGGACAGATCCGTATGAAGCATCAGAAACAGATCACCAGAGTAACATCTTGGCAGTGTGACTGGTGGAGTTGAGGAAACTTTCAGGCAGCACAGAAAACTCCAGACGAGTGGTCAGCGGAATTTGGCGCAAACAACAGCTAATTAGCTCATAGCAAGCTAATACCTCTAACTCAGCAGCTACTATCAAAACCCTCACTTAACACTTAGTCGGTAACATAAAGTAAGACCTGCAAAATGCCACTGATAGAGCTGAAAGCGTTATTACATGTTGTTAATAACTTTATGTTCATCATAGGGTGTAATGTGTGTTAGCGTAAACGGCTATTAACTCAGTGAAGGCTTAATTCATCCACATGTGTGCATAAAGGTGTGTCAGAGAGAGAGTGTGTGTGTGTGTGGAGAGGCTTTATTACTGTTATAGTCTTAAAAGATAATTAGTAGTTAATTAGCTTACTTCAGATTAGTAGCTCAGCTGAGCGGCATATCATGACTCGGTGTTAAAGGAGGAAACCAGCAGAGGGAAAACTCACCTTTTTCAGCCGTTGAATGAATTAAACACGCCAATGTGGCTCCGTGTCCAGTTTTACAGGTTTGTCGGCGTGTCGTTTCTTCAGACTGACATAGCAGCTAATTTTCCCTCTTCAAAATAAGCGGGCAGGTCTGTACCTCCAGTCTTCACAGAGTCCCACTTCTGTCCGATTGCACTCTCCGTACTGTCCCGTGGAGACTCCGGCTTCACCCGCTCAAGCTTGTTTTCTGGCGCTCTCGGGCCTCGGGCTCGCTTCAGCCAATCAGAGCGCAGGTAGCTGGGCGCGTCATCGAGCTTCAGCCAGTCAGCGCTGCTGTGCTCGGGTACGCGCCTTGGTGTAATCCAATGGGCGCGCGCGGCGGCCACGCCTCCGGAGTTGTGTTGGCGGGGCAACCGGCGCGCTCTGTCCGAGACCGATAGGGGTTTATGGAAAAAAAGAGGTCTCACTCTGCGACAATTTCCGGGCCAGCAAGTTTTAGGAAGATTATTTAAAACAACTGACACGTACAGAAAGGGTTTTGAGGAGGCAAAAGTTAACATTTAGGCAATTAAAAAGATTCAGTTGAAGTTTGCATTTTTAAAATGTATTACAAATAGTTTTACGGATCGTTTTGCTAATGATTGCTTATTTTTGTCATTGCAATTTGAAAATGGAGTAGAAAGTGATTTTGGTGCTCTTGGGAATGATTAAGCGTCAAAGCCCGAATCCTTTGCAGGACATTTCGCAAATCTGTCACGTTTGTAGTAGATTTATAACCATCAACATTGATTACTTCTGTTATTTTAATTATATATCATTAAAGATATAATTAGAAGTGACACTTCTGTTCACTTTTAGCCGACTTAAAACAACCAATGTTCTAAAACTGTACAATAAGATCTGACTTTTTTCTGTGTACGCCGATCTTTTTTTTTTTAGCGAGTGACTCATGGTGACTGTAGACGATCTCTGCGCTCCAGCTGTAGAGTTTGTCTTCTCCCGCGGTGACACCAGCGTCAAACCCCGCTCTCAGAAACCCCCCCATCACTGACTCCTCTGACCTGATCAGCGGGCTCAGGCGCTCAGAGGTTGGCTGTAATTAGCTCTGCGGCTCACACAGACAGATGGGAGAGAGGGAGGGGGTGATGGGGGGGGCACATGAGTGGCGCTAACATTACCTGGGCCACAGCGCGAAAAGTTGCGGTGTGAGAGCAGACTGTGCCCCGCCCTGCATGCAAAGAGGCTGTCTGAGGACCAGCCCCTACAGAGGCTTACATAACAGACCTCAATACACAAAATCTGCCGCCAAACTGTTCAAATCTGAGCCAGTGAAGGCATCAGTATGAGATATATTACTTTACAAGACTATTAAAGTGGATCCCTTCTGTTTCGCTGCATCTTGTTTCCAACCTGATATGACTGCAGCCCTGTGCACCGTGGAGCTGTTTCTACATAGGGAGTGAGTTAGGAAGAGTTTTCAGATGTTGATTGGATATCAGGATGGATGTATCTCTGTATCTTTTACTGTTTTCAAGTGTTTGAAAGTCATCTGATTCTGAAACTGAATTTATCTGTTTGTTTGTTTTTTTTACTGCCGTCCAAGTTGTGATCAGAAAGAAAGCAGAAACCAAATTCAACACTGTTTACAGACTCAGGATGAGCAACATGCCAGAGTCTGCTGACCAGGGCTGATTTCCCCAAAACCTCTGAGGACCTGTACGAACCAGTGGCTGTTCATCTGAGGTCACTCGTTATTAGAGCACATTGAACCAGCCGAACATTGTCACAGAATAATAGAACATAATAGAAATGTTGAATTGCTGATGTGCAGCTCTGCCACTCTTGTTGCTTTAAAAGCTGATCACCTTTGTGTGAGCGTCATTACGGTGGAGGGACAAAGACTTGCATGTTCGCATGCGGCACAGATTTTGCCGAGCTCTTGTCGTCGTTTCATCTAATGTTTCATTTCGTTAGATTTTCTGCATTAGAGCTCGTAAGGCTTGTTATGTCATTACACCCTCCATTACACACTGAAAGCACGTTATTTGTTTGAGGCTGAATCCTACTGGGCCACAAACCAACCACATCAAGAGCTTTGATGGGAAAAATCAACTCCAAAGTGAATGCAGTGTTAACAGATTTGTTTGTTGTCCAGAATAATGGCGGCGGCGTGGACGCTCCTTTCGGGCCGTGCTTTGCTTTGCATTTCAAATAGTGTTGCACTTAACTTGCTCTGACCTGGTGAAGCTCCTGCTGCTGCTTTAGCTCTTTGCTCCTCCCCAGCTCAGTCTGACAATGTCCGTTTGAATAAGGCCGACAGTATTTCAGATTTGTTTGTTCTCTACTTCCTGTGAGTGAGCCGCAGCTAGTTGGAGTTGTGTTGACTTCACTTACATTAATGTGGTTCCTTTAAAATGTTGTCCTCAAATACAAAGTGCAAAACACAAAACCACACACTTGGTGTTCAGAATACAAACACCACATATCAGCGCTTTACTTTTTACTACTAACTGTAAAGATCAGTGAATCATTGCAACATGTGTTTCCAAGCATTTCTCCAACACTTCTTTAGTGAGCAGCACTGCAACATAACAGCCCATTATTCTGCCTCTATTCAATTTCAACATAGTGGAAAGTGTATTAAGTGTTTACTGGTAAAGTAAAAGTTAAGTCCCAGTCATCACTGCACTTTGTATGCATGCCATTCACACATTATCTCTATTTAAAGCGACGCAGTATATTCAGCATATGCAACATGAAAGGACTTCCTCATTCTGTGTGCAAACCACCACTGCAGACTCTGAGGGTTTGATGTGGAGTAGTGAGTGTTTAACAGTATTATTTGGTAAAGAAACTTTACTTGACACAGCAGTTTTGATGTGTGCTGCATTGTGAGATTGAAGAAACAAAATAAGAAGCCAAGTTTAGTAACATGTCACTCTACACTCAGCAGTTTCTTGTTGTCCCTGCTTGACTTTTGTCCGTGCCAACGGTCACCAGCTGAATGCAACAAGTTCAGGCATGTTTTCTGGGATTGATGATGCAAAGTATTCTGGGAAAGGTTAAAAATAGCCAACTGCAACAGTGTACAGGCTAAAGTGGACAGATTATCTGTGGGGATGCATTGGTCATCAGATTCATATAGA
Organism: Amniataba percoides; assembly: GCA_037176925.1. NCBI lineage: Eukaryota > Metazoa > Chordata > Actinopteri > Centrarchiformes > Terapontidae > Amniataba > Amniataba percoides. The sequence goes on along the minus strand of JBAJHX010000002.1, from coordinate 15,250,574 downwards.
TTTATATATGATTTCTAAATAAGCTCAATAAAATAGTGGAAATGTCCTTTCTCAGAGCTAAATTCTGCTCCTGCTGTCTCTTTCTCTCTCCTCTCTCTCTCTCTGCCCTTTTTCACTTTCTTCTGAACTTTTATGACTCCACGTAGATGTTATAGGTTTTTTTTTTGCCTCTGTTTTGGTGTGCAGTATTGCGTGCTAACCTTTTCTCAAACTGCTCCCCTGGAAAATTGCTACGATTCACACTAAGCTCAGTGCAGACAGCATCTGAAATGTCTTACATCTGACATTGGCATTTAGTAAAGGCTTCGCACACAATCTTAAGTCGGTTTCCCAGATGTGGCCTGCCCTCTAGCACTGTGCATCTTTGCTCTTTCCTGTCAAATATTCTTGTTGAAAAGACTCATTTCACTGAATTTTCTGCTTTGTCTGATCTTTTAAAAGTCACATTAATCTATGTTATATCTACTTTCAGATTAGGTTGACTGACTTTTACACTGTTGCAACAGTTGGTAAATGTCGGTGTTGGTGGAGGGAAAAAGTACGACACTGCTCACCTTAAAACACAACAACAAAATCAGTGCTTTAAAAATGACAGGTAGTGGCTTTTTGACTCTCACTGTATTTAACCTACTGGTGTCCCTTTGGCCTACAGCAGGCTCCTTTGTCATCATTAACTCTCCACCAACTTATTGCCCCCCTCTGCGTCAATCACTAACCAGATGGTGTCAAAACCTTTATGAGGGGCTTTGTAAACCCGTGTCTGCATGTGTTCTGAGGACCAAGACAAGTAGCATCTGTCAGCAGTGGGGTGGCTGGTGTTGTAATGGTCAAGAAGGAAGTACAGCCAGTCTGTGGAAATTAGCATGAAGGTGACTTCTGCTGTCTGTGAAATGGGTAAATAATAACTTTTTGGCTTTGCAAATGTTTTCAAAGGGTTATTGTATTTGGAGTAAAATATCCTATTTTAAATATGCAAGGAAAACCAGTTACTGCTCAGTTTCCTCACCAGTTCTTTAAAAGATACGGACTATGCAAAATATATAAGGAATTTAGATTTAAATTGGAACAGATTGAGGGAGAGGAACATCCAAAATAAGTTGTTTTTCTCTTTTGTAATCTCAAATCAAACATTTATTTGAGCACTATAGCTGCAGAGCGCTGTGGAGCAGACCTGACCCACTGGATGTAAATTGATGTCAGCCATATTGGCCAAGAGCCCAGCAGCCTTTCAGAGAAATAAATCAATTCTAATTGAAAGGGAAGGTGCATTAGTGCAACGCTAAATGGTTCCCTCAACATTTTAGGCATTTTCCTGATGTTCTTTTCCAGACCCACTTTAGTGAGTGCAGAGCTAAAATACACTTCAATTCATGGATAGGAAAGCTGACAAGACAGGAAGAAGAGAAAAGAGGGACACTTTCTGTCAACATTAGGCTCAGACACAAGTGCCAGGAAAGCGAAGAGGAAATAAAAACTGACAAAAGAGATGATTGGCTCAATAAAAGCTGCAATCAAGCGTAACAGTCTCATGAAATTACATTTAAATCATAATTTTCCCTCCTCATGCGTTTGTAATGAGAAATTGAGTGTTTGGATTTTAGATGCAAAAGAACTTACTTTAATTTGATGAATGAGGCTTAATTCAGAGTCATTTGGTTGTCCTGAAATGTACCCGCACTGATGGGAGGAAGTTTTCCCAGATGTGACGAGATCTGCTGCAGTGAGACCAACAGCACTCTGAGCTACGTGCGAACATCAGCATCCCAACATGCTGGTGTTAAGCAGATGTAGTGTTTTAGTTTGGCATGTTAACATACTAACATTCATTGTACTCATTAGCTCAAGGTGACCTGATGATGGCGCTGAAGGAAATTCAGGCGCTCGCCAAATTTGTTACAATCCATCCTGAGTTATATGTATCGGCTTTCGTGGCCACCCAGCCAACAGTTGTTGAGATATTGTGTTCAAAACCACAAGTGTCGACCTCATAGCAGCAGAGGAAAAGTCAGAGGATCACCAAAATGAGTTGGGTTCATCCTATGGGGACCTATAAATGTGTGTACCAGATTTATAGCTCTGGATTTAACAGTTGTAGAAATAATTCAGCCTGTAGTGGAGGACTGATCGACTGACAGATGGCCATACCACCAACGTGGCTAAAAGTATGTATTTATGACCACATGTGGAATATAAAGTGGAACATTTCAGAGAAGACTACATCTGACCTGAACTGACAAGCAGAAATATGTGTAGCCTTTACTTGGTTTAGATGTAGACGAGAAAATAAAAAACAAAACCTCCCACATTAGAATAAACCTGTCAATGTCAATGTGGATAAGAGCAGCACACTCAACTATGAAGAGTGGAGTTTAGTGAGGGGAAAGGAAGTCAATGGAGCAGTGATAACAAATGGAAATGAAACATCTGCATCACAATACACACACATACAGACAGTCAAGACTGGGAGATTAGCTTATTGTTTTCAGTCTTATTGTTACTTAATCATCACTTCTTTGTGTTTGACTTGAACATGCTTTCTGTTGAAGGGCATGTGTGAGTACTGATTTTGTGCATTGTAAAGTGTATGAGAGTATGCAGAAATGTTTAATTTGCATGATTGTGTGTAGATGTATCTGTGAGTGTGAAAAATTTCCATTTATGATTAATCTGCAGATGGTTTTCTCGATAAATAGTGCAAAATGCAATTCCCCTGAGCTCAGTGGTCCCAAACCCCCAAACCATTCAGTTCATTATCAGCCGGAAACAAAGCAGATATTCATATTTCAAAAGCTGGAAGTAAGAAGTTTTACCATTTTTTCTCTAAAACATTACTTAAGGTTTTAAGTGTTTACTAAATCGGCATTGGATAATCTGCAGCCATGTTTTCAGGTGGAGTGTGCCTGTTTTGTTCTCAGCCGGGCAGGTTGTGACTTGTCCTTAGTTGTCAGGGAATCAGCTGGAGCTGTTTGGGCCCCAGCAGCCAAAAGTGACCCCCCACGCCCCCATCCCCTTTCATTGGGCTCTGACATTTGAATAATGTCACAGCGCAGCTTTGTCCAGTACTCAGCTCTGATTGGCTCACTGTGAGTCCTAAGATACCAACATGTCAAGGGATCTGATTCATTTGAGTCCATCCACAGTGTCAGTGGTGACAACAACTGCTGTTTAGTAAGTGCTGTACAACACTTAACCCACATGTGGAGAGAAAGATTTACTTCTTTAAAGACATAAAACAGATTTCCACCTGCTCCTTTTATATTAATTTCTCATTTACATTTGACTTTATGCCTTCATGGCAGCTTACTAATGCTGTTACAATACGCTTAACTCTTCAGAAACATTATGGATAGACTGTGCTTTTCGGTCATCGATTAAACAAAAACACAACAGCAGCCCACAAAGGTGAACAGCAGGAACTGCATTTTTTTTTAAAAGTCAAAGATCATCAACATGGACCTTTTATGAATGTAGCTGCAGTGTACAGTGAATATTGCTGCTGGTATTTCTGCCCTTTATCATTGAGATGTCAGAGGTCAGAGGTCAGGACTCGACATAGTGCTGCCTCCTGAGGTTGCTATGGACTCGGCGTCTTCCTCAAGAACTCTCCAGGAAGTTGGAGTGTTGCTGTTAAAGGAGCCTAAACGTGACATAACCCTGCACCAGCTGTTCAGACCTAACTTATCCAACACATTCTGCTTATTTTCCTTTTTCTGATTTTACCCTGTGCTTAATCTGAAGAGAGAGTTTGTTTTATTCAAGTATTCACCTGCTTTACAACAGGAGGTTTGCAAAGTGAATCAATCTGTTGAGAGCTGTTATTCCACTAAAGTGAATCTTTGATCACCCCCCCTCAACAAGTCTCCTCTTGATTAATAGAACACTTAACAGCACGACTCTGCTGCCCCCTCCACCTCTGTGCTGTTTCCTCCTCTACAAAGCCTTTTCTCATAAAGCAGACAGAAGATCAATAGCACTTACAAGTCTGATGGTGTTTTGATGTCTTTTTATTTCACTTACATGAAGATGGATATCTGGAGAACAGCGCGTTGAAATGTCGTAGTAATTCAAAGTGCGCTGTCTTCTCTTCTTTCCTCCTCCTCTTTTTATTCCTCCCTTCCCTTTCTCTGTCACCAGGTTTCTGAACTACTAATCAATTGTTCACTGAACCATAATGTACAACATATACGGTCTCACATCATTCTTTCACTATTCTTTTTACAACTAATTGCCAAATAGTAACGACCCATTCCTGCATGTTAGCCCTGTAATCTTCTTCTGCATATTAGCTTGATAATAGAAAAATATACTTATATAGGATGTAAAAATGTGAGATGTTAACAGACCCTGAACTGCTCTCCCCAAATTGTACACCCCTTTTCCTTCAAAACAACACAAAACAACACTCTCTGTGACAATTTTAATAACTTTTACACAGCCCCCCTGCATGCCTGAAAACACTCTACTGACAACCGCAAATGAAAATTGAATGAAAATTGACAACTTGACCTCAAATGCAAATCTATCAATTTGTCCAGTTGACAGGATTGGTAAACAAACAGCCTTTCCACAAACGTGGAGATTAGCATTGATTAGAGGGCGGTGAAATGATTAACCCTGCAGTGTCAATACGCCATACTGGAGGACGAGATGGTGCGTACGTGGTGTGTACGTGTGTGTGTGTACGTGTGGAGCTGGTCTGAGGGAAAACAACTGTCCTCTGTGGCCAGAAGTGTTGATAAAACCAGGATGTCGTTTTCAGATCCCAACCAGGCTTATTTTGTCTGTTTTCAGTCAATATTTTGTTATTTCAGCCGTGAACAAGGGGCTTCTACACAATTTCACAACGGTTCATTTCATCAGACAGACGCTGAAGGGATTTCACTCTGATGCTGCTACTGTGTACATAAGGTGTCCCCGGCAGACAATTAAAGTAAATGATTTACCAGCTGCTCTAGAATACATAGCTATGAATCAATTAAAATTGACTGAGTGATTTGTCTGCCATGGAAGTCTCTCACTGGAGCACTGTTATAATATGAATATCATGAAGCTATCAGAGTGACTGCAGGGAAATGTATTTTCACAAAATAACATCACAGCTACTTATTTTAGCTTTAGAGAAGTATGTGAGTGTCCATTCTAGTTTATTTCGCCATGCTCTTGGATTACGGCCTGTGCATTTATATTCAGGGAGTTTGAGATTTCCATAAAAATGCACACCATTTCTCAACATACTGACTCAACAGGGTCTCCACCATGAGTCCCAAATACCAGCTGCTGCTGCAGGGAGGTCTGA
>JBAJHX010000002.1:15234817-15245178 GCA_037176925.1 Amniataba percoides | reverse complement strand
ATTTCGCCATGCTCTTGGATTACGGCCTGTGCATTTATATTCAGGGAGTTTGAGATTTCCATAAAAATGCACACCATACAAAAGAGAAGAGGACACAAATGTCACAGTTATTACCATTTTGGCACTAGATGCATTTTCAAATCCATTTTTCTTTGTAAAAATGAAACACGGGGAGGCCAAAGGCGGGATTACTAACAGATGATGCATTACACAATATGGACGATCACAGATAAACAGTATGGATGGAAAATAAACCTGTTTAGATGTGAGAGAGATGCTATCCTTCAGATGCCTCCCTCAGTTTGAGCGGAAATGATACGGCTTCATATTCCACAGTGCGACGTGATTTGATTCCGCCCGGCTAGCAGGACGCAAACAATATCAGAGGAAAACAATTTGGTGCGATTCGGCGTAGAGCCGGCCGGCCAGCTGCTTGTTGGGGTTCACGTGTGTGATGTATGGGTGACGGAGGGAGCCGGGAGCAGGAGCAGGAGGCTGAGCTCATCAGCTGAGGGCCCCATTTCTCAACATACTGACTCAACAGGGTCTCCACCATGAGTCCCAAATACCAGCTGCTGCTGCAGGGAGGTCTGAATTCACTATTATCTACGTGTTCTATTCATTTGTATCGCAGATGTGTTTTATCAAAGCTAAAGTTCTTGGTGCTGAGTAGATTTGTGACTTTCAGGGCTTCATTAAGTCACCCACTCAGGTGGATGTGCACACACAGTGTCTTCTTCTTCTTCTTTGAACAGATTCTTACCAGTTGAAAAGGAATATATGATGTAAAACACACCTTTGTGATCAAAATTAAAGGTCTTGTACACCAATGGTTCACACCCACACATTGTCACTTAATATTCACCAATTTTTCATCTCGTGACCTTACAAAAAGCAATCTATTATATTTATGAGCTTGTAGTATCTGTTTAATGTAAAACCTTAATCTGAAGTAACATGTAAATTGGTATTGTGACTATAATTGATGTCTGAAGATATAGAAGTGTAAAGTTGTCTAAAATGCAAAAACTCAAGTAGAAGCATCTATAAATTGTACTTGTCCACATTACTAGAGTAAATGTAGTTACTTTGCATTCAGTCAATTCATGAATTAGTAATATATCTTTTTAATGAGAGTAGTGAGTTCAGATTGGGCCGTCTCTTCTCCATCCTGTCATAACCCCCCACTATGAATTCTAGTGAAGTTGTTAAGAAAGAGAAGAGGGGTAAAAACACTTCAGTCCTCTGGTGTTTACCTGTCAAAGTATTTCACTCCAGAAGAAAATATGGCAGCCTTGAGATGGCTTCAGTGAGCCAGTATCTGAACATCTCCTGGATATTCAAGCCTTAAAGCACCAGTCTGTCCGAACCTGACTGATGGGTTCTGGTCTGGATTTATATTCTGATCTCGTTGGTTGGGGATGGAAGCTGGCAGTTTTTAAAGCCATATCCAGCGTAGTTTCAATGTGAGAGGATTTCTTAAACAGCCTCCAGAGCCCAACATGTGTCCCTCCTCCCTCCTCTCCCTCCATTTTTCTCGCTGTAACTTGCGCGTGCAGCCAGACGCTCGGCGGTGCTGACAGCGGATGATGGCTGAACAGGCTGAGGAGCTGAATCACTCCATGTAATCGCTCAACAAAATCTTCTTTCCCAGCTCAAAACAAATCCTTTACCTCTCTCTCCCTTAACTGTTTTTCGTTTTCTGCCACCCAACGCTGAGGAATCACTTGTTGGAGCTCTTGTAAGGCCATCGTGCCCACCTTTATTAAATATTTTTCATCAGGGAATTAAAGCTTAGTCTACTGTTGCCAACCCTGTGAGTAAGCCCTGAAAGCGTTATTGATGAAATGCCAAGAGCCTGCATGAGTCTTTTTACTTTTCCTGCAGCCTCTCTTAAAGGCTCAAGGTTGATTTGGTTGGAATAAGTGAGATACATCATGTGCACCACAGACCTGAAATATTCATCCATGATCCTTCCCCCCTGGCAAAAAATGTTAATACTCATATCATGTTGCTGCAACAGTGGAGATGCATGTATGCACATGAGCACTGCAGCATAATGAAAGATATTTTACTAAGGTATAAAAAAGGCAGACCAGTCCTGATTTGAAAAAAAAAAAAAAAAAAACGTAATAACTGATGTAGTTGAGAGGCCTCTCTTTCATGATGGTGACAGTCACCAGGAGGCACGACTCTACATCAGTTTTGCAGGTATCATGCATAAGATCTGAGGTACATGACATGAAACACGGCCGAAACTTTAATCCTCACTCCGGCATGTTATTGATGTAAATTGAAGCAGACGTTTAAGCGCGGCCGATGTTGAAGCAGCTGCAGAGACGGAACTTCTCTCCAAATCATCAAAAGGCTCTCTGGCTGATTAAACAGATTAGGAGCCTGCTCCCTCAGCATTTAGAGGTTTGATTTAGCCTATAAATAAAATGGACTTTTAATATTTATTGGAGGTTTAGTCCCACGCAGCTCCTGACATACTTTCTGCTCGGCAGGAGCAGCAGCAGCACCATCATCAGCTTGTGAGGTGCAGAAGAAGATCCTCTCAGAGAGCACTGCTCAAAGGGAGAGTCTGAGATATGTGCTTAACGGTGTAATGCACAGTACAAATCTATAATACAGGCAAAGCTGGACTGCAAGTGAGAAAAACACAGCACAAAGTCTTTGTAGCTTTTGATTTTATGACACATGAGGCATCAAAAGAATAGGTGTTTAATTTGTTTTACTATTACTTGTACTTGTATTACTACTCTATGTTCATGTGGATATTTAGCAGGTGGATTGTGACGATTACACACAAACTGTGTGCAGTGCATACTATATACTAAACTTTATAGTATAGTGGTCTTCGCTGTTTGTATGCACAAAACTTTTACTACTCCTAACAGGAAACAATACTGTCAGATGTCAGTAAGTCACCCTGTGGTGTGTGAAAAATGTGAAAGTTCTTCTCTACAGTGTGTGTTTGCTTTGTTGCAACATGGAGGGCTTGGAGGACAGGAAAAAGACCCTGGCAGTGTTTGCATCTTTTCTTACCATACAGTACATACTCTGAATATACTGCTAACTGTGTACTAAATTATATATACTAAACTGTAAAGTATGAATTTACCCACCAACTGTCTTCATGTGACTGTATCACTCATGGCATTACCAATGATCCAAGCTTCTGATGAATGAAATGCACACTTAATAACATCTCCTGCACTCATTGTAAAATTTGAAGGCAAAATAATACTGAATACTTTAGTGTGAAATGTATATTTTTGACAATACATCATATATATGAAGTCCTGCACAAAAGCTCAGTGTTTTTCTGTTTCATATGTATCTTTATATTTTGCTTTCAGATGTTTCAGGAGCTTCCTGTCCTCTGATCTCATGCAATTTATTTGAGTTTTTAGCTGACGTGAACAACTCCTCCATTTCTTTATCGAAGTGATCTGCAGGATAAAAAGGCCCATCAACAACACGCTCAAAAGCTTTTACAGCCTGTGCCAACAACACACTCAGAGTCCGCTGAGAAATGTACTGCTGTGCTGCTCGGCGGTGTTGACAGCACCACCCCGGCAGAGTCTGTGACATCTGGAGCTGAAGCACCACTGGAGGGCTCTCTTACCCTCCAGGTGACTTCACTTACTCTCCATGCTCTGCAAAGGCAAGTAAAACGTGAGCTCCAATCTTTGTAATCTAGAGGAAACTGGTGGTAAGTTATGTAAATTCCAAAGAGGCTGATTCAAAACACATAAAGTTAGACATATTCAGACACTTACAGTAAAGATAAAAGAAGAAGAGTTGTAATGTAAGTTACATTATTGTAAACCTTAAATCCTGGTTTGCTTGTCTTTATTGGTGCCACGTGAAGGGACATTTGAAGGTGGAGAGGGGGAAAATGTACATCGAGTAAATGGCTTCTCTGGAGGAGCAGGTGTTCTGCCTGTGTTGAACAAAAAGTACGAGTTCAGGAAATGTTGCAAACACCAAGCAAACATCATGTTATCATACAGCGAGTATCGAGCCGCACTTAACGACCTTTGGTAGGTGTTGAACATGGCGTTCAGTCAGTCATCCTGAGGGCACAAAACTCCAGCTGGAAGCCTGATAGATTATTGGGTGTGCTTGGGTATTGGTGTACGTGTGTGTGTGTATGTGTGTGTGTGCGTGCGTGTGGGATTGGTAGGGAGATGTGAGGAGATGTAGCAGAGCTTATCGTATCTCCTCCGGTTGTATTGATCATGAAGTCGAGCACAAACATGACAAACTTGGGTGAGATGAGAGGCTGCGATGGCGTGATGTCCCGAATTTCAATGGAGGGGAACGGGGAGCTGGTGTTTGTGTGTGGGTGTGTGTGTGTCTGTGTGTGTGGATATGTTCTACTCATGTTGTGGGGACATAAACAAGACAAGCCCCCATGATGCAAAGGATTACATTTTAGGCTGAAGACTTGCTTCAGTGTTAGGGAGAGGTTATGTTTAGGAGAAGGCAAGGAGAAGGTTTAGTTTACATGCTTCATCACACTGCGAGTTGGTTTAATTAGGTTATATGAATTCGTTTCTCTTTGCCTTTGAAGTAAATTTCTGCTGAGTGCAAGTATACGGCTCCCACAAGTGTCTTTCTTGTAGGGCTGTTAGTTGTGCTATCGTCTTGTTTTATTAACTCTGTTTTTGGTGGTGTTGTGTTTTGTTGAGCTCTTTTAAGGGCCCCGTAACTCTGTCATTTCAGTTACCTCAGTTATTTGCTTTGTTGAGTTGTTTTAGGACAATAAAACCAGCTTTCTTTTTTCTTTAAACCAGTTTTTCTTTGAGCCTTGTCAGGTCCAAGATGGTAAAGTGTCTCAGTGATTCAGCTGTTTGTTCACTGGGAAAAGTTTGGTACTTTCTCACCGGGGTTGGCATCTGATCAAGGGGTGTATCTTGGCCATGCAAAGACATTCATGACACACGGCATAAACATTTAATTAACATAGCCTTGTACACACCCCATTTCCACGAAGATGCGCTGCCAGGTCTGTATTCGAAGAGTGCTCCACAACTCAGAGTGACTCTGTGATTTATCTCAGAGAGAGCAGAGGAGATAAGCTAAAGGCTTCCAGAAGCAGTTTGGGAACAGTCTATTAAAAGATAATAGGTGCTATCAGAGAAAGTAGATTTGGGAGCCTAACAGCGATTATTCTAGTTTGTCTCCTGCATTTAAATGTCCAGAGGAAACTTGAAGTTCTTTTGTACATTTACATGCAGGATGCAGATGTGCTCTGTGATGTTCAGAACAGATAAATGGAAGCTGTCGAGAAGGTCTTATGAATACACAGCCAGTGTAGCTGTCATCTACAGTGATCAGTTAGTGAGAAAACAGCAGGGAAGACTGAGGTAGAAAATATGAATTCTCCTCAGAACACAGATAAGAGGAAGGATTTTTAGATATATGAATATTTTACATATTGTGCTACACAGCTAAACTCCACAGTTACTCAGAGGTCTTTCAAACAAATATGTAGTTACTGTTGCCCCAGACACTATTTTCAGATCAATTATAAGAGACTGTGATCAGCGTAATTACATGTGTTGCAGTATAAAAGTATGCAAATCTTTTGATGTTGTTAATTTAAGAGATTAATAGATTGTTTTTTGCCATAAGGGCGCAGTGGATCAAACTGAAAACACAGTATTTCCATATCACAATTCATTGCTGTAATGGCCAATGTAAAAAAAAAGTCCTGTTTACATACAAAGAGGTATTAGCATTCATTTAGATCTGATGAATGTAAGTCAAACATTCACTGTCCTTGCTTTAGTCTCCATCAGTACCTCGACCTTTAGCTGCTAGTTGCCCACCAAGCTCCAGTTTTCGTTTTGGAGCTTGGTGGGTCGTATACAGTGGCTTTATTGTTTTTTTTCCTTAAAAACAGCTGCCTGTGGCTAATAAGAATGAGAGTGAACCAGAATAGTAAAAGTGTGGGCCCTGAAAGCACCATGAGCCGAAAAATGTAAAATTTCTAGGTACATTGCTCTTTACAAGTGACCTTTTTCCTTTTCCTTTTTCTCTCAGTGCATACACGTAGCTATTCATTGCCAGCATAAAAACACTGATCAGTGCAGCTTTAAAGCTTAGAGATTTATATTGAAAGAAGCTTATTTTTGATAGAGTGAATGGATGTCCCACACAGTTACAGTGCAACAAATATGTGTGTTAATTAAAGGTGTTGATAGAGAGGCTGCAGCATTCAGGACCACACACTGCAGTGATCAGAGCTCTGTGTGTGGTGTTAGTTACGTCCGCAGCAGGTAGACCTGTGCTGCCGTGATAGATGGCTCCTGACACCACAGGGCGGGTGGAGTCATCACTCTCTTGGCTTATGGATGAACAGCCTGTAGTGCATATGCAGGTATATGCCAGCCCCCCCGAGGCTCTGTGGAGCCTCAAGTCACGTAGGCGCCTCCATCAGCTTTTGTCCCCCAGGACGGAGGCGTCCTCTGAGACTTATCGGTGCTGGAGGTGCCTGCGACCTTCGACCATCAGTCTTGGGCTGTGCTGTCAGAGAGGTTTGATTTAACCGCTTGCCTCCTGGAGAGAAGAGTGAAAAGAAAACAGATATATGGATATGGATGTTTGGGAGTTTAATATGTCTACGCTGAAGCTCCACAGAACACTTTCTGATAAGTTATGATCTCATTAAAATGCAGGGCAACATCTGAGAGGATTTACGAGTCTGCACCCTGTTTCTCAAACCTTTTCAGCAGTCTGTAAAAACTGAGTTTACAGATAAATAGTAACTGTGCCTCGTGCTTTAAACTGACCTGAACGCAAGAGAGAAAAATGTAGATGTTTTCTCAAACCACAGTGACAAATTAACTTGACAGATGGCTGCTGATCTATAGAGAGACACATCGTTACATCAGCATGACTGCTTTCGTTCTTATATCACAAAGGTTACATGCCACTTTTCAAAAAGCATTTCTGCATGATGATAATGTAACGCATCCCTCCATATTACGGATGACGTGCATACACACACTGATTGAGTGTATTCTAGCTGGAGATAACTGTGAAGGTTCACAGCATCTCCAACATGCATAATAAAGAATTTCTGAACTGGATCAAATTTGTAGGTGGGGTGAAGTAAAAAAAGTGAAAATAAAAATGGCAAATGTCGAATATTTCCTGTCTTGTCTTTAACAAAGGAATTCCAGCAATAAAGATTTTTGCTGATCAGCACCAACAACAAATTGCCACTCCTGGGTTTTAACTTGGTTCCAAATTTAAATGGAGCAGATGACATATGATCCCTGGTGGAGGTAAAAATACTCTTCAGTGACAGATTTGTTTCCAATCTGAGTCTGGGTCATTTTCACACAGTAACTTATCTTTTGTTGTTGCTTGAGCTGTGGCTGTAAAAAGTGAGCTGAAGATACCAGTATCAGCTACCCAATCGACAAATGTAATTTTTCACTCATATAATTTTCAGGCTTGCGTGTGTGTGCCTGCATCTGTCTCGTCTCTGTGTCGCCCGGGTGTTGTGATAAATATCTGCGTGCTGAAAAATGACAACATAAAACTCCATTTCCTCATTAATACTGCATGACAATAGTTTTGTGATATCACCAATCGAGCTCAGTGGCACGAGGAACAAATAGAGCCACAAATCAATCCGCCATTCAACACCTAAATGCCATAAACTTCATTCCCTCTTCCTCACCGGCAGTGTTTCAGATGAATGTGACACCCTAACAGAGTGTGAGTGCTTTGAGCCTCATTTCTTTCCTGTTTGTCCTTATTTATTTATTTATGTATCATGGATTTGTTTCAGTTCATTACCCTGACCTTCTCCACCTCTCTATGCTGCTTTATGCTTTCCAGATGGTGCAGCAGCTCAGCTCTGACAGATAAGGTCATCCTTTTATAGTGTTGTTTTCCCTTAAACATATTTAATGTGTAAATATGAGTTCTGCCACACTTGATGGCAGCTCTGCCCATTTGTGCTGTCCGTTTGTAGAGAAAATAAAGTATATATTTCTATTTTCCGTAAATACGAAGAGCACTTTGTAAAATAGAAAGATTTATCAGCACCACAGTTTCTAGTTCCTTAACTTGCACTTGATATACACTTCATTTATTAAACATATATTTGGTGTTCTTCTGTGCACGAATACAAATATACAAGTATGGAACCTTCAAAGCTCAAAACTTTAGACATTTCTTTAGATCAATATGCTAGCAATCTTATTTTCAGGTTAGTTTGTAAAAGTTACGGTTTATGCTCTTCTAGTGTGGGTAAAAACAACAAGCCCTCCTTCTACTCATTTTTCCAGTTTCACCTTCAGACCCTGCTGCAGTCACTTTATGTAGCTTTGAGTTGATCCACAAAAATAAGATCAACATACAAAAAAAAGAGACGCTGTGCATCACTGAAGACACTTGGAGGCATCCTGTTAGAGTTTTCTTCTTTATTACTGCCACCTCATAACCTCAGCTGTTAATGTGGGGAAAATGTCATGCACATAAAGTATTGACTGGACAAAGACTTTTTACCGCTCTTGGCTCTGGTTCAAGGTTGAAGTCTCTGCCCAGGTAGCACAGAAAAAAGCAGAAGCAGAACATAAAGTACCATAAAACAGTCGGCACAGTACGGCTTGTTTTACATTGTTTTACATTATGCCATTTGTAGCAGTATAGCAGTATATTCAGAGCATTTTTAACCTCCTTTTAACTCTGCTGGACATTGCCAAGCTTTTGATTTACATTAAGAGCAACCAATGCTGACCTTGGGAAATAGAATGATTTAGACTTTATTAATTTGTGGACAAACCTTCCACTTGCAGCTACATCAACAAAGAAAATTTTAAACAAGTGGCTTAAACTTACAGGGTAAAGCAAAAATGACAAGGGATTGTTCTATTAAACACAAATTCTGTTTTCATAACCTGTTGCAAGCTGTAATTTGACACACAGGTGACTTTGTAACACTTTCCCTTTGGCTTGACACATGAGTCATTTCTTAGTTATATTTCAGTTCATGCTATACAATTAAAGTTGGGGTCTTTCCTGTCGGTGTTTTTCTTGCTTTTAATAATCCTCATCATCATCATAATAATCATTATCTCATCTATCTACAAGAACAGATGGTCCACATACAGAGTACACAGGAGGCAGAAAACAGGTGACATTCTGTATTTACCATGAATAGCTGTCACAGTGGAGAAGTGATGGTGGAAATCAGGCTTAATGGGCTTAACAATTAGCACTGTGAGTTTAATTGGAGTCAATGGCCTGACTGGTAAAGCAGACATACTGGAAATCAGTCTATGTTCCTCCCCAGAGGGTGTCTGTTCAGGGAGTGCAGTCACTCTGATTGCTGTATGGGTTAACTGATGCAGATGACGGTAAAAACCTTGGGGACAGGTGCCTGTGAGGCAGGGAGGAGACTGGCTAACTGAATGTGCATGCAGGCTTCTATTTTCTATGTTCACTCACCTGCTTAGACGTGAGGAGAGGACTCATTTACTACAGACACAGCTTTATGGGGACTGTGTTTTCTGCTGGTTTTGCATACAAACTGCAAATGATTCCAAAAGACATTTACTGTGTTAGGGTAGATTTTTACTGATCAGTGTGCATTCATGCAGACTATCCACGATCTTATTCACGATGGTTTACAGCGAGCTTTTCTGGAGTTTATTAAAACTGAGCAGCCACGGTGGTGATATGGCTGCTTGTGTTTCCTGACAGAAGGCTTTTGGAAACACCTTTGGAGCAAACAGAGGCTGCTTTGGCTGGTACAGGCAGCTGAGGCTTGGACCGCATGCTCTACATTTTCTCTTCTGTTTCCTTCTTATCGCTGCTATTGCTGCTGTATGATTCTCTCCTCTATTGTTCTGATGGTGGTCGCATTAAACTGTGCTATTTCTTTTTCTATGAGACATTTTCCTTGTCAATGCCAGGCAGATGGTGGTGGTTTTGTCTCTCTTGGCACGTGGTGTTTGTTAATCTCGAGTAGAGTTTGAGCAAAGCACTGATGGAGAGCTCACGGCTGTGGTTGCTTACAGAGGTGGTCACTGAAACAGCTTAACGTGGGAACGTGTCAAGGTGCTCAGCACCGATATGATATAATAAGCTTACTGTCGGCTTTGTTTGCAAAATAGCACAAATCAATCAAACATTAAGAGCATTAAAATAAACGTTAGCTAAATATAAGAGGGATTTAATCCAGACAAACTAGCCATCTTAATTAACAAGGCAGTGAATTAGTAACTTAACATCAGTGTGCACAACTCAACTTCCCTCTGATGTTAATGTTACTGCAGAGAAGAGGACTGCACGGTGAGACTTCCTAAACAAGGTCGTTTGCTGAAAGT
>JBAJHX010000002.1:15188655-15233831 GCA_037176925.1 Amniataba percoides | reverse complement strand
TATATGTACGAATGAAACAAGACCATTTTGCAAATCAACAAATCAACAAATAATTCACTCGAGGAGAAATGCAAAGATTTAATCTTGGCAGCAGCTGAGCCTCAACAAGTAACAAAACTGACCAATAGATCAGAGATCATCCAGCGATGGAGGTTTAGTGGCTGAGAAGACAATAAAAAGATTATTCATACATCAACAAAAACAAACAAACAATAAAAACAGAGTAACAAATTAACACTGAATCTTGAAGATAAGTTATTTTGACTGTGCAATTCACATCTCACGGTCAAATCTCTAAATCTGTCTGTGACTTCTTGTAGCTACTTTACATTTACTTTATCATCTCTTTTTTCCCCCCTCATTTTAAAAGTAAAATCTTTTGTGAATATTGCCTTTAATGTTTGGTGCGCTTTCTTCTGAGGAACACCTGCTTCTATTAACTTGCCCCCCCCTATTTTTCTGCAGGGTAACTCACCTCTCAGGGTCCTCTGAGACTGTTCCCAGCATGCCCCACATGGAGCCCCCCTGTAGAACATAACTATCAGAGATTGAGGGAACAACACTGCCACCTTGTGCCCACCTGAGTCACTGTGCTGTAAAATGTTGATGTGCAGTAAAAATCTAGTAAAATGAAATAAACATTAAATATATATTTATTATTCATCATATATAAATATATAAGGTATATAAGGCATATAAGGTCCCAACTGAGATCAATACTACACCTGTTTGATTTCTCTCTGTGAGCGAGACAGGAAGATTAACATCAGATTCATGTCTGTGTACAAAGTAAGAAATGCTTAGCATAACAACTGAAGGGATCAGAAAGCAGATACATGTTACTTGGCTTTAGTAAAGTTTAAAAATAGGCAGATACAACAGCTTTAAAAGCATGCATCAACACATTAAAAAGACCTTTGCACACAGAATCACATACTGCATGAACTTGTTGCCCACAATACAAAACAGTGTTGGGCCCAGATGTCACAGTTATTGCCACTTAGGCAGTGGACACATTTTCAAATCCATTTTTCTTTGTAGATACCAAACACGAGGAGGCCAGAGGTGTAAAAGATGATACATTACACAATAAGAATCATCACAGATAAACAGTATGGATTGAAAATAAACCTGTTTGTATGTGAGAGAGATGCTCTCTATCAGAGGCCTCCATCAGTGTGAGTGGGAATTATTCTCCTCCGCAGCGTGATGTGATTTGATTCCACCAACAGTACAAAATGAAAACAATTTGGTGCAATTTGGTATCGAGCCGGCTGGCCAGCTGCTTGTTAGGGTTCACATGTGTGATGTATGGAGAGAGCTGCAAGCCTGCAGGAGGCTGGGCTCAGTGAATTCAGCCTCACGCTGTACTGGAGTGGACTGAGGGAACCATTTCTCAGCACACGGACTCAACACGGCCTGCAGCAGCTGGGTTGGTTAGGCCACAAATTTTGGCCATGACTGAAATATCCCAACTAATGGATGAGCTGTTCAGAGATTCATGGTCCCCAGAGGATGAATCTTAGTGACTTTGGCGATTGTTTTCCTGTTGTGCTATCAGGTCTTAATTTCAGCGTGTCCAGTACTTTACAGCTGCACAATGTAGTTCCTATCAGCCTTAGGTGTACTTTACTGTGAGTTTTAACTAATTAGATCATTTTCACACCCTAGATGAAAATAATGAAGTCATTAAACATTATAGTATTAGTATCTTACTCTGTTATTGCATCATCATGTCAGCGATAACATTTTGCTGCACCAATGTCTTCTTCTCAAAATCAGGTTGAATGTGCTTGCAAACTGAAAAACAGGAGAACTCATCACACCCGGTAGATGGCCTGACAATACACGGCAGAACAGACCAACCTACACCATAAATACACACGTACACACGTGTTCATATTACAGATTTTGTTACTGTGAGAAAACAATGAAAATTTAATCATATGTTCTGATTAATGTTCTGACATATTTTTTCAAATTTGGCCCTGTAGGCTATGCAAAAGTGTGTGTGTGTGTGTGTGTGTGTGTGTGTGTGTGTGTGCGTGTGTGTAGGGTTAGGTGTTTATGTGCACCACAAAACAGAAATATTCTCCTGCAGTTCTTCACCTCTTGCAAAAATGTCGATGCTTTCGTCTCATGCTGTTGCTGCAGCTGAAGTGCATGTATGTACATGAGCACTGCAGCAGAGTTTATTTGGAAAAGGCCAACTTGACTTTTGATGTTGAGAAGTGAAAACAGGCGTTAGTAACTGGTCGAGCTGAGTCTCTCTCCTCCATGACAAGATCCAGAAACACTGAATCCTACATTTCCCAAGATTGTGACACGAGATGACCTTATGACATCATCAGGGTCATATATGGTAAAGATCCCTCCAGACACAAACACAATATAGAGCTGTGAGTCGCTCTGGCTGCTAGAAGTTTTATCTACTGCAAATCTAAGCTGACGTACTGCTGGAGAGAGCAGTGAGCTGGAGGGTGGGGTGAGCATACATGTTTCCCTGTCATGCAGGTGCCCTGATATGTGACCTGTAGTATGTCTGCCTTAAGCCACCTTTCCACTGCATAGTTCAGTTCAACTCACCTGGACTGGAATTGTTCTTTTTGTTTTTCTTTTTGTTTGATGAGTGAGCTAACAGAAAAGCAGATGACATTAGATGGAGTCAAGCTGAACTCTTTAGTAGAAATACAGCCAGACTCTTACCACCTTTGTCACACTGCCACCTCAGGTCGGTGGCATTCATTTCACGGCAGATGAGAAACCACACCAGTCAGTCCAGTCAATCAGTAAAGAGTGAATATCTGCATGTTTTTTCCTGGTTCACACTGCAGGCTGTCAGACTTGTTTAGCTGACTGTTGACAACATGACACATACGTGTTTCTGATATGACTTGATATCAGTTTCGACAAAGTTGTTTTCACACATACTGCCACATAGAAACTGGCTACAAACTAACACTCCAGGTATTACACCTAACCAGAGAAGACATAAAGTCATTAAAGGGTTCACAGTTCTCTCAAGCTTCAGTTGAACCTTTGAATGTATCTTTTGCAGTGTCAAGCCTGTGGATTTTACATTGAGTGCATTGGGAAAGGAGCTTTAAATGGCCTTTGTGAACAGAAGGAACATTTAAATGTGCAATTTGGCACCTGACTGTTGATTTAATACAGACTTTAATACTGACACGTTGGATCCAGCTGCAGTCAGAGTTCAGACAAAAACCTTCCAGGATCAGTCATTTGATCTACTTCATCAGCACAAACACAGTTGTTGTCACTCAGTTCATGTCCTGCCTCTGTGATTGCATGTTACCTTTCCAGATCTGTGACTCTGAGCCATAGTTCAAAGACCTCTGGCAACTATACAGTCTGAGTCCATTCAGACACTCGATAGCTAAGTGACTAAATTTACTTGCCCATTGCTAATAGTACATCATTTTAAGTGGCTGTGGCACTGTGCAGGTACTTCTCTCTCTCACACCAGCTGAGAGTCTACTCTTAAACCCTGTAGCCCTCGCAGGGACACCTGACTTAAAGGTGGAGCCCATCCATCCATTTTCTAACCCGCTGTATCCTGCACTCAGGGTCACGGGGGTGCTGGAGCCTATCCCAGCTGTCTTAGGGCAAAGGCAGGGTTACACCCTGGACTGGTCGCAGGGTCACATACAAGACAAACACATCTCACATTCACACACTACGGACAATTTAGATTAGCCAATTCACCTAATGCATGTCTTTGGATGGTGGGAGGAAGCCGGAGTACCCAGAGAGAACCCACGCAGACACAGGGAGAACATGCAGACTCCACACAGAGGGGCCTGCCTCGACCGGGAGTCGAACCCAGAACCCTCTTGCTGTGATGCGACACTACACCACTGTGCCGCCCTAAAGGTGGAGCCTCGACTGGTAATACAGAGTTGCAGTTAGGCTGTGGGTGTGTTACTGTAGCTTGTTAAACAATCAATAGCCATTCCTGTCACTAAAAAATAAATAATCAAATTAGTTAAATAATTGTGACGTGTTTGTTTAACTAATAAGACAGACAGGTAGATAGAGAGGAGGCGTGGGTGGAAATAAGGGTGGATTAAGATGTCCCTGCACAGATCAGTGTGTAAGTGTGTGAATGAGTCCTGCGCCTGTAGAGTACTGTTTTGTATTAATAGTTTTTGGAACACATGGCATGCAGTGGTAACCCGAGGGCATGGAAACAAAACTGGAGCTGCAGGACTGGAAGGTGGTTGAGTCCATGTGTGTGTGTGGGTGTGTGTGTAAGGGAAGTGGAGAGAGGAGTGACAGTATCAAGAGAATTATTAAAAGTTCTTATCGTGTCTCCTCTTGCGGTATCGATCGGGAAGCTGAGGACCAACGCAAAGAGATTGGAGGCTGTGATGAAACATTGCTCCGAATATCAATGCAGTGTGTGTGTGTGTGGAGTGGTGGCGGTGCTGCTGGTGCTGCTGGTGGTGGTACAGGAGAAAGAAAAGGAAGAAGAACTTAAGAATGAAATCAGATGTAGAGCCAGGGGAAAAGGGAAGAAGTCAAAGAAGCAGGCTAGAGTTAAATTGTGGAGACAGCCGCATTATTCTATGTCCACTCATGCTTTCCCTTGGTCTGTGTTGTCCCGTTTCAAGCATGAGTAAATAGGAGGCGTTGTGCCTATAATACATTGGGGCTGTCCCTCGTAGTTGGCTTACTTTGCCTCTCATCAAAGTTGATTTGCATAAAGACACAATGTAGACATCTCTGTTTAGTCTTTAGCTCTGTTGAACCACTCCCTAAACACCTGAACAAGCTGCACTCGCCTCCTGCAGACAAGTCAAACCTGTGGGAGATCAAACTCGCCATTGTTCATTGTGATGGTTTGTGTTTCGGTTGTGCGTGGAAAGCAGTTGTGATAGATGTGAAAGTATAGATGTGCATTTGCCTACTCATGAATTGGCGCAGCAGCGTTTTTCTTATCTCAGCAGTGGCTTAATGAATATTCAGTAGTTCTTTTTCCTATACAATAAAAATTCATCATGCACTTTTTTTCATAAAGGCGGGTGAGAGATATGGTATTAGCTTAATGAACATTAAGGCTGCACATCAAGGTTGTCTCAGATTATCAATGTTTGTAATAAAAGTGCAAAGTATATTAGCATCAAAATATGCTTAAAATACCTCAAATAAAAATACTTGTTATGCAGAATGGCCTATGTCAGAATATAAATGGATTACAATTAGTAATACATTCTTGTGCAAGCATCACCAGTGTTAGAATTGTTAAATATGAAGGTAACGTCAGATACTCTATCTACAGCTAAGTAGCTTAATACAAAATACTATTTGATCATATTTTAGCAAATGGTTAAGTAGAAGTATAATGTGGCATGAAATGAAAATACTGAGGTAAAGTACAACAGTGTGACATTGTACTTAATCAGTGCTTGAGTAAATGTTCTTATATTCCACTACACTACACTGCTGTCACTTTCTCTTTGGTTCTCCTCACACTTCTTGACTTCAGTTTGTGTATTCTAACGTTCTGATTCATTTTTTGTGTTTCTCAGTGTGTGTGTGTCTCGGAGTGTGTTTTCCTGAGTAGCAAAGTTGCATGTGGAGTGGGAGTATGAAAAGAGTTGGTGCAGAAAGTTGCCACTTGACTATGGCGTGGATGGTTGAACAAGGTGTGTGACTTCAACCATGAGGGTGAACTGCAAATGATTGCAAAATGCAATAATGATTCCCGGTTATTTAATAAATGCCCTGCTCTGCCTTTTTTGCCCGTCACAGGTATCTTGCTGAACTATAAACACAATGCTCTCTCTGTGACTGGTGTTAGCTCTTCATCAAAGTGATGCCCTGTGAGCAGAAACTGTTCTGATGCTCAGTGGTGCCAACCAGAGGGGAGCCGTTGGAACAGGTTGATTTCATGGATCTGCTCTGGTGTTTCCTGTTTCCTTCTGAATATCCTGAATGGAGGGCAGGGCGACGCTGATGATTCTTACTACATTTTACACTTACACACAGTACGTCTCCCTCACTGTATCATCTCCATACTGCAGATAGCACTTGAGCATTCCTAAGGCCCGTTTGCATCAGGACGGTGTATCTAGGTGACCTGTCCACTTTCCATAGGTGCTACAGAGTAGAGCTCAGGGCGATGTTGTGATTAATCTCAGAGAGTGCAGAGGAGATAACTCAGGGCTTGAAAAAACAGTTTGGGAACAGTCTATTAAATGATAATAGGCGTTATCAGAAAAGTGCCTAACAGTGATTATTCTAGTTCTTCTCCTGCATTTAAATGTTCAAAGGAAACACATTTCCTAAATCACAGCCACCTAGAGCTAAAGAGAATGAAACCAAAATGAAGAAGTGCATCAAAGGGAAACATGAGTAACAATTTAGAATTAACAAACTACCCTTGGGAAAATAGTCTATTGTATCTGATGATCTTGTGATCTGATGATGTGATGTGAAAGTGGAAGGTTTTGGTATGCTGTTACAGGGATTTGCACTGTTTACTCTTACCACTGGGAGAACACTGATGTCCATGAGCGGTGTAAGGGATTTGAATTTGAGCTTGAACAATAACATTACTGTTTTGGATCCCAGTAACAGTGTTTCTTTGGTGGTTTGGGAGTGGACCTGTACCTGGACCTGTGGGGAGAAATGTGCCTTCTTATAACTTCAGAAGTGTCTTATTTACACGCTATGTCTTCTTGGCTGGCCAATATTAAGTAAGACTATTAAGTAAGACATAGTAAGACTATGTTCAGGAGTCACCTGGGTTTTGATCACAGTGTGAACTCTGTAGCATCGCCCTCTGGACTGAATATTTGCAAACTATAGACTGATTGCTCAATAAATAATTGTGTCTCTTTTTTTGTTTCTGTGCCTTTTTAAATACATGCTATTTCAGTTATTTCTATTGGGCTAAAAATGAGAGCAATACGTTCATTTATTTTTTCAGAAGATTCTTTTCTCCTATTATTTAAATGCAGTGATGTGCCACACAGCAAAGTGAATGTGAATGTGGGCACAATGAAGCACAGTTCGAGTCCTGGTCCTGTGATGGACGGCCTCCAACATCAGAGAGCGGATGGAGTCATCAGCCTCGAAGGTCTGAACTCCAGAGGCTGTGTGGAGTCTGTCCCTCAGCTAAGAAGTGCCTACACCCATTAGACATAAGTCTTGGATTGAACTGTCAAAGAGATATGATTTAACTGCAGGTTTGATGGAAAGAGGCTCAGCTGATATGTTTTTGAAGGCTAATACTTCCATGTTTTTTGTGAATCAGAATCTTCCTGTTCCAGTTTCTTTTCTTTTCCGAATATGCTTGTTGATTGGTTGACAGACCTGTTATCTTATTCAATTCAAACAGCACAATTATAATGTGTATAATAAATTAAGTTCACTGAATTAGA
Organism: Amniataba percoides; assembly: GCA_037176925.1. Classification (NCBI taxonomy): domain Eukaryota; kingdom Metazoa; phylum Chordata; class Actinopteri; order Centrarchiformes; family Terapontidae; genus Amniataba; species Amniataba percoides. The sequence goes on along the minus strand of JBAJHX010000002.1, from coordinate 15,226,422 downwards.
AAACGGAGAGGGGAGAACAGAAAAAGACAAGAGCAAAGAAGCATTTGACCTACAGTAGACTCTGTAATAACTTCACTGAAATGCATGGTATCATCCTGGAGGATTTATGAGTTTATACCTGACGCCTCATACCTGCTTGGCAGTCTGTAAAAAGTGAGGCTGTTTACCAATAAACAGGATGTAACTGTGATTCTCAGGGCTGAGGCAGGAAGACGGGGGGAAAAACAGAGCGCTAGTTACGGAGAAAAAGGACAGGGAGGGGAGAGAAGGGGATGGGGAATAAATCAGAGGGCTGAGGCAGCTGAAAGAAGGATATTCTTTATAGTGATAAAATACCCTCACCTTTGTGCAGATGTTTGACCCTAATGAAAAGTCTAAAACAAAGGGTGTCTCAGAAGAACTGTCAGATCTGACACGCATGACTTTACTGTTTGTTGACTCAGAAATGTTCCCAAGAAGTACGTGGTGTGTGTCTGACAGGCAGGTTATCTTAGTTCTTCATGCTTGCGATTTCCCCATGACACATATTGCATTATCATGTAGTTCTGGGATATTATATTACCAACACAGTCAATCCACCATACAGCATCCCCATACCAACAAAACATTTCCTCCTCCTTGCTGGCAGTGTTTCAAATGAAAGGGCCATCCTTACAGTCTGTAACTGCTTTGTGCCTCATTACTTTCCTGTTCGTCCATATTTATTCATTTATTTATTATCGTGGATTTGTTTCAGTTCATTACCCTGACCTTCTCCACCTTTCTATGATGCTTTATGCTTTCCAGATGGTGCAGCAGCTCACACCATCAGCTCTGACAGATAAGGTCATCATTTTATATTGTTGTTTTTCCTTAAAAATGTTCAATGTGTAAACATGACCGTCAGACTGAGGGCAGTTATGTGAATTTGCACTGTGCATTTGTGCTGCTGATGAACTGTATGTTGTTGGTTTATTAAGAGGGTGGCCTACTCCAGCATTTTAGTATTGCACTTCTCTGAAGTTGGGGGAGTTACAATAACCAGATTAAAAACTGAATGAATGCCGGCCGAGTGTCAGGGTGTGTGAGGGGAGCTGCTGAACAGGACAGAATTTCACAGCAATGCACTATAATGAAATACCTGGAGAGGACGACGTAATTATTATATATGACACTTTTAGCTTCAGTGAGGTGCGTGAGGCTGTTGGCTAGTTCACACATTCATGTTCAGAAAAGCTGAAACTAGAACAGACTGTGGACTCTCACTAAATGACAATCGGACAGGTGAGTGCAACAAAGTTGACACACTGTTATAAGTCTCTCCTTCAGAATAACATCCACTGCATTGCCTAGCAGCATGTTGTTGTTTGTTGTGTGTGTGTCACACCGTCTGTAAAAACTACAGTCCCTGCACTGCTTTCATATTTGTATCTACTGTTAAGAAGCATCACATTCTTTTGCTGGTGTATTTTTGTCTGAGTTGTGTCTTGTACTCTCTGATATAGATGCACAGGTTCTGTTCCCCAAGCACAATCTACACTAATGTACCCCTTATGGCTAATACATGTACCTTTTTAATGGCAAAAAGATACATATGTTTTATTAAGGGACAACATCAGGACTGTATATTTTGCCAAATACCCCCAGTGACAAGCCACTTTAGCTTTACAGATACAAATTCAGCACAGTATTTCTGACATTGTATGTTTTCTGGTAATTGATAATAAACTGAAGTAACTGTCCATAGAAGTTGAATTTACTGTTGGTTTGGACATGAAGGCTCTGTGATGTGAGGTTGGTCCTGTTAGCCAGTGTCAGCCAGACCTCATGAATGTACTGTGGGGTTGCCAGTGAATTTCACTGTCACCTTCTTGCAGTTTAAGTGATGTTGCCTGATTGGCAAAGCTGCTGAAAACAGCCTGATGGTTTTGACCACCAAGTAACACTGGCGACAGTTTGATAGCTCCACACATCTATTTTGTGCCACAATTTTGATTGTTCGCTGTAGGTCCAAAAATCACATGGCTTCATCCAAATAACAGATTATGTATTAATGCTTGGTGGAAATGGGCTCCAGATGTAGATTGGTGACAGAATGTTTTTAACACAGGTCTGAAATCCATCTTGTTATAAGTGATACCTGTGACGAGTCCGGAGCAGACCTCTGAAAGGAAACACAAAGTTGGCGTGTTTGTCATCAGCAGAAAAGGTGCTGATGTATACCAGTGTGTCCACATTTTTTCAGTGTTTCCACATTTCCACCAAATGAGTCATAAACTGGGGAAATGCTGCTTTAACAAGATATCTTAAATTCACTTGATTGTTGGCACATTGCCCAGTGGTGACGTGCTTTAAGTAGCATGGTCAGTTTGAAAAATTATCTTAACTAAGTCCTCAAAGAAATGTGTGCGCCTAAACTTTAGATAGAAACAGCTAAATGAAAACATGGAAACACAATTTACTGTGGGCAGCATATCATTTGGTACTCTGACCATGGTCCTCAGTTTTGCAACAACACCTAAAAAATCATGCTAAACTTTTGTCAAAATGAAGCAGACGATTGTTTGCTTTTGTATTTCAGAAACTTAAATGAATCGTTCCTTGTTAGTTTCCATTTTCTGTGGGTTCATGTTTCAAGTACACTCCCTCCTCATTCAGATTGTAATTTAATAGTCCCGTGAATGTTTGATCCATGCTTACCTGGAACTCAGAATAACTCAGACTGATGTCAACTGAGTTGCATTTTAACAAATCAGCAATGAGAACCAGAACAGAACTTTGTGATATCATATATATAAAACCGTAAAGTTTTACTGAGGATCCCCTCTCAAGACATTACAGTGAACGCATACAAATGAAGAATTACAGATTGTGGATCAAAAGTTCAAAGTGTGCAAACATAAAAGTTCAACAAAAGCACGATGTCATGTGAAATGATTGTTAGCATTCAACCAACAGTATGACAGAGCTGCATTCAAAATTCAAAAGGTCATCATCAGTCGACTTATCTACTTTGTGTTTGAACTGGAACTTTCTGTGGATTTTAGTTGCAGTAGATGGATTGTATTGTTATGTGTGCTGTAATTTGATTATGTCAATTGATCTACAGTTGACACTGTTTCCTGGAAACCTCTCCTTTGTCATCTGGCACACAATACAACTTCACAATACTGACTGTGGCAGAGTTACACTCTTACTTTCATTTACTCATTTTACAGTGGTTTGTGACAGAGGTAGAAAAAAGCATGATTCTTATCATTCTTATTAAGATATCCTTGATTTTTTTCTGTATTGCAATTAGCCTGGACATCCATTAACTGGACATGCTAATGATTGCAACTTACTTTAGAACAAACATATTGTTTCATCCAGTCCTTTTTTGATGTTTTGATTCTGAAAAAATAAAATAAAGTGGCTCTTCAGGTGGAGAGGTGCTGCAAAGATTGATATCTCGATCTGTTATAAAGCAGCCTACAGCCAGTGCAACATGACAGCTGGATTAAAGGCTTTCAGTGTAAGTAATAAAGAGCTCAACACTTCAATGTCTGCTTTTAAACATCTGCACTGCTTACAACCCTCTCTGACAGACACTCTGACTGTGTTACATCTCAGTGTCTTCTGGGTAATCACCTGTAAATGTGACAGTGATGGGGTAAAGCACAGGTTATGTAGTTCACCTGAGGTGACTGTTCATCAGTCTGACAGTGATAATCCTGCTCATCCAAACACTGGAGCACTTGTAGCACCGTCAGGGCGCTGCTTTGTGTTTTTATGGTGCTAAACGGCGTATATTTCATCTCATCCGTGCTGTGTCAGTTTTCACCTTCCTCATGACATGTCAATTTTTCGTTACTCAGCCACAATAAACACTCTTGCCACACCTACACACACACACACACACACACACAGACGCCTACACACACATACACACACACACACTTGCACACAAATACTGGCTCATCTTTTGTGAGCTTAAAATGCCCTTTAAGTTTTGTTTTTAGAATAAAGTGGTCATTCTGAAATAAAGCTGACAGATTTAAAAAAAAAAAAAAACAAAATGCAAAAGCTCTCATTTTCTCATTTTCTAATTTTCTACAGGAGCAGAGAGCCCACATATACCTTTATCTGATTTTGCTTTGTCATCTTGCCACCTTGTCACTTTGCAGGTCTGCAAAAATGTCACCACCTTCTATTTTTTTTCTTGGTCTATGTAACAAACACTGGGTACATATTTGAAATGGAGGGTTAGAGTAAATATATAATAACAAATATTTCCTCCTAACTTCCCCGAACAACTTGCAGAACTAGCTGAGGCTGTAATTAAGCACATGGTTCAGACTCTCTGGTCTGGAGGATAAAAGCACGACAGACCAGAAGGGATGTAGGACAGCAGCTCCACACTGATACAGAGGTACATCCACGCTCTCCAACACAGAGACAACATGAAGGTGTTCGCAGCCGTTGTGCTTGTGCTGTGTTACCTGGCTGCCAGCGAGGGTAAGTCACTGTTATTCATTTTTCATCACCACATTAACGACCATTTGTTTCTGCTCTGTCCATTGGGTTTCTTTTAACATGGGTGCAAATTTTTCATTCATATCAATAATGATTTTTGCCTTCCCAGCCTGGACCTGCGGGGAGGCTCCACCCCTGTACAATGTTGCTCAGATTGATGCCGGACAGGGAAAAGTGGTCGCAAGAACCACCAGCAACTACGCGTATTTCCTGATTGGATCGTCCTGGCACAAACTGAGCGACATTCAGTTCCGCCACATCACAGTGGGACCTGCAGGACTCTGGGGATGTAGCACCACATCCAGCGTCTACAAATATGTTGCTGGCATCTTTCAATCAAGCACAGGTAACTTACTTTCATTATTATTGCGATACATTTAATCTTGTCAACATTATTAATTTTATTATGTTCCCTATAGTGCTAATATGGTGAAGTGCTCCCATGATGTTTTTTTGGGCGTGTGTGTCCTCAGGTGAGTCCATGATGCAGGTGGATGCTGGAGGTAACGACCATCTTGTGGGAGCCAGCACTTCCTCCGGTGCCTACTGCCTGATAAGCACCTACGCCTCAGCCTTCAAAGGGGGCAACTCCCTGAGCTGGACTTACCAGTCCAGGGTATTGAAGTACTACAGCTGCAGCCCAGGAGGATGCTGGGGGGTGGACACAAGTGACCGCATCTACTTCACACAGGTTGGACACAGCAGAGCTTGTGAAGTCTTATATGTTTTACTTCTGTGGTGTTGTGATTAAGGAATATGAACTCCTTCGCTCATTGAGTGTGACATCAATATGTATGCTTCTTAATGACAGAGTCTGAATCCAACCACCTGCAGCACAAGCAGCTGGACAGAAATCCCAGGACTGGCGAAAATGGTTGAAGTGGGGACTGATGGAAGTGTCTTCGTGGTGAATAAAGGAGGCCAGGTCTACCAAAGGTAAGTACGTACCTGTCTGCAGTCTCAACCACAAACCAATTTCCTGTAGAAGAAGAAAAAAAGCTAAAATAATTTCAGATGCAAAGTTCCTGTTGAAGAAAACTGTTAAAATTATGCTTTTCTGCGGCTTTTTCTCTCAACAGAACCGGCATCCTCAGCAGTCGCCCACAAGGCTCAGATTGGAGCTTCGTCTCAATGTGCATGCCAATCCACCACGTGAGCTATGACCTGGGCACACTGTGGGCTGTGACCAACGGTGGCATCCTCCTGAAGTGCTCGCACTGATGATGCCTGGGTGACAAATGCTTTGGCTGTCATCCCCACCAACTTCTGTCCTTTCTTCACTTTCTTCAGTCTACAGTTCACAGTTAATAAAGGATTGGGATTTTATTTCATTTTATGTAAAAGCCTTGGTGCAATTATTCATCATCACCTTGTTATTTGGCTACAACTGAAAAAAGAGCTGCTACAATAGTAGAGATTAGGAAAGACTATAGATTACATTGGACAAATGAGACTGTGTGTTTAATATTCATACGAATCGGCCTGTGAAACATTAATAATAGGTGACAATAACAAATGTGCAATGTAAGAACAACCTATTGCAGTCCAGATATACCTGGTGGGCAGTGGCCCATTTGGATGAATCACATGTATAACCGTCTACTTTCTTCTTCTTAATAAACTAAACTGAAAGCATTTTCATCTGAGTTTTGTCGTGCTGCATAAATAATGCTCATGCTCTTGTGAATGTGTGAAAAACAACATACTGCCTGTGTTACTACCAAGGCCAGGAAGCTGAATCATTAACGTCCTGTGTTTGTGAGGTGACAGGACAAAAGCCATTTCACCACAAACACACTGCAGAAGCTGTTTGTGGCATCTATAGAGCAGACTGTAGACTAACATTCGACTCTTTGTGAAAGTTTACCCCCCAGCGACCTCATCCAGTGTTTCCTGAGAAAGAGTTACCTTGCACAAATGTTGCCCCCATGACGAACAATTTATGGAGGGAATATTAAATGGAGCTTAATTAGCTAGTAAACTACATGCAGATAATCACTAATTTAGCGTGATGAAGGCAGCTTAAAGGAAAGAGAAGAGAGGGAAATTGCAACACAAAATTTAGTACATGTTAAAATGCAACAGTTTTTTTTTTTTAACTTTCACATTGGGAGTTTGTGTGTGTGTGTGTGTGTGTTTCTGTGTGTGTTTTGATCTGGCTCCATGGGTCCCATGTTTATTGGCCTATTACAGTGAAAATATCTGATAAATTACCTATGAATGTTATGTCCTTTGTGAGTTGTTTCTCATCTCCAGTTTTGTTCACTCCCTATTTATTGTATTCCCTCCTCTCCTCACGTCTGCCACTTTCGCCCTGCACCTACCCTGACAATTTAAACTTTGTATACGCAAATAAGTGTCTCACAATTAAATAAGTAATACCGATCCTGCCTGACCGGTCTAATAGTTTTCAACCCTCACTGCCAGCTCACTTTACACTGTGAACTCATCTGATTGTGCCACCCAGCACTGTGCCACATCTGAACTGCTATCTGTGGACTGCAGCAAGAATACACAGGTGTATGGGCAGACCTGAAATAAGGGACACATAGATGAGATATTGGATGTAATGAGCAATAATTAGTACTATGTGATATATATTCATTAGTAGCATACTGATAATGCAAAGATATTGGGAAGTGCTATCCCTTTAAAGTGCGTTCATTCTGATTGGAGACTGATTAGTGTTACTGAGCAGTTTCCTGTGGTACAGTTTGTGGGTATTTATCTGATATTTATGAGTACTTAGTACTTTCAGATCACAGTTTGTCGCACTGGGCAGCGTTCATGTTAAATAACCACATTTGTCTGAAGTTGCAATGGGGGGGTCTGCAAGATTCTGCTCACAACGAAACAACTGAGCAGGCACAAGATAAATTTTAGTACTAATGAGTCGGGATGTGATGATGCGTAGCAGCACATTTGTAAGAGCAGAGCAAACTCTGAGTCTAATGAGGACAGATTCCTTGATATGAGCAAATTCCTTGATATGAGCAAATGAATCCTATGTGTTGTGTGCTATTTGTATCCCCTCCAGCTGTAAAGGTATCTAATATATGATGATGGAAATATATTGAGCCTACAAATATAAAAATTCAAAGCTTAAGAAACTCATCATGAACACATCATGAATTCAGTCAGCTCATGAAGGTACAAAGAGAGCAGCTTAAATGTGTTTGTGTGTTACATGAATAGTTTCAAATGTAAATGCAGTTTGAATCTGAAACTCTGCACCAACCTAATGAGTGGCATCAATCAGTCTAATCAATCAATCTAAAACTGATAAGATGCAAAATATAAAAATATTTAGTCTTTCGATTAGCTTACTGACAGACAGAGATAGAGGTGACTGACAGACATGAGGAGAGGGCAGAAAACGGTTGCCAGGCAGTTAGCAAACCCCTCCCACACTCACACCTTGAGCACCTGTTATCATCCATCAGGCCTGTTTGGAGAGTTATTTGTGAGCACTTTTTGTTCCTCCTTGTGTTATGATGTAGTCAAGACAACTGAAGGAGGAGACAGCAGGGGCATTTCTTGACTTGGGGACACTGGGAGCTTGAATCCTCTCTATAAAGTTTTCTATTCTGATGTTTAAATGCTCTCTGTGACATGTTTTACATTGGAAGTGCATAGCTTCAGCATTGGAAAAATGCAATGTGCTAAAACAGTCCAGATGAATGATAATTGTGTTTTTAAAAATTTTAGTAATTAGTATTTAGCATCAGTATTACACTATTACTGCAACTGCCATCATTAAACATGTTTTTTCATGAGTTAAAGCTAAACAACAGAACAATCAGAACAAACAGTCACAATGAGAGAAATACACCGTACATTATAAATCAACAGGCAATTTCATCATCTTCTGATGAATAAGTTCTGAAAAACTGAATAAGTTCGACCGGGTACTCTTCCAGCTGTCAAGTTACAACACACACACAAACACAAGGACAAAGTTGTTCCCATCACTTCACTGATTTAGCTTCACCCAACATTAAAGCGAGCCTCCCCTTAACACCAGATGTTTTATGTTATGGGGACTTGGATTTTGGCAAGACTTGGCAACACCACCAGGGGACGTGTGTGTGTGTGTGCGTGAGAGAGAGAGATAGAGAGAGAGAGAGAGAGTGTGTGTGTGTGTGTGTGTGTGTGTGTGTGTGCGTGTGTGTGTGACTTTGGTGTTCAGGTGCAGATGTGGGAAAATCCAATCTTGTTGAAATCCACAATTCCACATCTTTGTGTATATCAAAGTGGTTTCTATGGAAACCAGACAGGCAGAGTGGTGAGTGCCTTATCAGACTGCTTGAATAATAAAAAGAAAGGTAAATTGGAAATAAAAGGAAAATTGACTCTATAAACACCTATTGTTTACACTAATACACAGCTGGTAGCATTGACCACTGTCACATACTCCAACTGGACTGTGTACATATAAGATTTCCATTTTTATTTAGCAAGAAATAAATTTATGATGGCATATAGACAATGTGCTGACCGTGCATGTAGGCTAAATAAACTGCATCCATCTATTTCATCCTTTGATTTGGAGAACTTGTTGAACCTCGCCTGAAGGGTGAAGCAGACTCAGCACAGACACTTTTTCAAAATCAATAAAAAGGATTTATTCAAACGGTGCAACCATATTACAACTCAAAAGTAAAGGGAAAAACAAATAAATAAATAACAACAGTGTATCAAAAGACAATACGGGGCCAATCCAACATTATGAAAGCAGTGGGACCGTTACACAGCTTTCTAGAGCTTCAGCTCATTGTTGAGCTGTCGGGCACACAACTTTACTGTTTGTGATCGCTCTCTTTGCTCGCTTTTAAGCAGCCTTCAAGTGTTTTCAGAAAAAGAGATATAACAAGATCCTGTGCACTACCTGCTCAGCACCAAACAGCAGACAGACAGAGTTAGTGACCAGCTGGGGAAGAAAATGAAGAGTTTGACAGCTTAAGAGCCAGAGATTTCCCTCAGAGAGACCACAAGCTGAACTAGAGGAGAGTACATACTGGAGTGAACACTCAAAAAGACTGATAAAATGTGGCTGTGTAACTGCTGGATGTGTGCATAAACAACTGTTTGCAGGCAAATTCACCATACCAAGTTAAATAGTGATGATGTGTCAATGTGCAAAGAGTAAGCCGTCATTATACTGAGCAACCAGCCAGAGCAGAACCAAACTTTAACATTAACAAATCACACTAATAAACATTATTATCTATATCCAACCTAGGACAGTCCCCCCAGGTTTGACCTTTGACATCACTGATGACATGAGCAGAAAAGCAGAAAGTGTTTGGTTTACATCTCCTCTCACTCCTGGAAAAGCGTAGTGAAAATGAGTACCGTATTTTTCGGACCGTATGGCGCGTCGCATTATAACGCGCATTAATCTCATTACGTATCACTCCGCGAGGCTCCTGACTACGGTGGCTGTAATGCTCCAACAACCCATCAAGCAACGCGGCTTCGTAGCTGACCAAAGTCGTACTAAAACATTTTGACAGATTTTTGAGCGCCGTGTGCCACATAAAATCCGTTTGAGGTCAGTAAACTCAACCAGAATTCATATATAAGGTGCACTGTCGGTTTTTGAGAAAATTTAAGGATTTTACGTACGCCTTATAGCCCGAAGAACACGGTAAATTAAAAAAAAAAAAAAACAAGAAAAAAGAACAAAGAAAGTTCATGGTTAACTTAAGAAAACAGACTAAATAATTGAAGGATACCTGAACCTGGCTGTCTGGATTTCACCAGGAAATAATAATTGTACAAGATAAAAGTTGAAGTAATCTGGCATAGTAAGTGTTTGCAATGATGAATTCTGGGAAAATAGGCAAACAAAAGCCTAGTTACAAAATGTGTAAAGAAAGGTGACAAATGGTGTGTTCTCACCCACGTTGTCATAACTACTAGTCTGCAACTGCAGTTGAATCTTGAGAGAAATCTGGAGCTACCTGAAATAACTTTCCAATGAACATAATGAGGAGGTGTTAGGTCTTAACCAGCAGAACACACACATTCTCAACAAATGCTTCACTGTTGTCATGACCGGCTTCAGTTGCCATGGCAAACCCCAGAAATGCACTCGAGCTCATTTATTTACAAAAACATGAATGAAATGACCCAAAAGATGAGATGGTGACATCAGTTCTGTCGGTGGGTGGCTGTGTGGGAAATATGGTGTGCATGTGTTGGTGGAAAAAAGGAGAAAGGAACCAAATGACGTGCATATAGAAAGTCTCTGAGAGAGGTGTTACAGTGACGGGGAGCAGTGGAGCCAGGTGGCTGCAGTCAGCTCAGGTGGATGGCCTCACCTGAGAGGTCAGAGGTCAGATGGGCTGTCACACTCTGATGTTTTACATCATCGAGTCAGTTTGGGAAGCTAATTCTCAGTAAGGGTGCACGTTTGCTGCTTTGGGTACTCGGGGACTCGGACCAGGTGGGTCTAACTGGCTGGATCTGATAGCTGATTGGCTGAAATGACTTGACATCCAAAACTCACTCACACAAAACCATTTGAGAATTTAAAATTCAACTTTCTTATTAAAAAACATTTCACATCCACATTTGCTTAAGTACATATTAGTGATTAGGTACATGTAGTCATCACTTACTATATTCATATCCTATTTTATACTTTTACTACTCATTGCACCGTATTTAAGAGGAAAAGACTTTCACCTGTATGAAGTTATCCTGAACATCTCTTCTTGTGGTAAAAAGGCTAAATGAGCTGAGAGATGAAACAATCTAAAAAAAAATAAAAAAAACTCCATCAATATTTTGTTCATAGTAACATATATAATTACATATATATAATTACACATTATATAAAACCAACAAGTGCACATTCCCATCTGATTATTTGAAAATTAATTCAAATGTAAAATGTTTCAGTCATGACTGCTGCACTTTAGATGAAGGTTAGAGTGAAACATAAGTAAAAAAAAAAAAAAAAATCAGGAGTACTGCAAACATTGATCTTTCTGCTGAATCCTGCACAGTCTGAACTGAACAGAAGAAAAACATATTCTTACACTAACTCATATGTATATATATATAAATGTATTTCTTCACTATCAGCCCCCCTCCCCTCTCTGAGCACGTGTAATCTTTCCCCTCACAGCTCGGCCCTCTGCTCTCGGGTGTGCTGTGCTCTGCCGCCCCCTGCTGGCCGCCTCTCTGCGCTCTCCGCCGCCGCTTCTTCCTCTCAGCCTGAACGGAGCTCTTCCTCCCGCGCATCCCGCCCGTCCTCTCCTCTCTGCAGGAACACCTTTACGGAGACCTACAGCTGCCTCTGCCCCCCCTCCCTCCCCCCACCCCACAACGACGCTGCGCCGGCTCTGAAATCATCAGAATCACAATGCTGATGAGAAAAAACGCGCCCGGCTCTTGTTTGTGAGGATAAAGAGCAGCGCTGAGGAGACAGAGCCTCCTTCCTTCAGCTGCTGGACGGCAGGTAAGACAATTTCACATCATTTGCAATGAGAGGGGGGGGAAGAAGAAGAAGAAGAAGAGTGTCCACTCAGTGTTTCTGCTGCTGGGCTGGTGGGAATGGCACAAAGGATGCTGATGTCCAACATGGATTGTTCCAGAGAGGCTGCACCTGCTCTGAAGAGTGTGCATGGGCTTTTTTTTTTCTTTAGGGGGGGTGTGCAAATGTACAAAACCGCACTTCTGCGAGGTGCAGTGGGATCAGAGAGGGGGGGGGTCTGTCATGAGCGCATCCTCACAGATTGTTCTGGACAAGTGATTCAGCTGTGAGTTTGGAGCTGGAGAGAAGGCAGACAGGAGAGGAGCCCTTTTACCCCCTTTAAAAAAAAAGCCCCACCTACATGTATAACTTTTGATTATTTGACATTGCTTATTGAAATGCATGCTTGTATTGAAACTAATTACATCCCAGTTAGAATAACTGAACTTCTTGCTGTTGAGCAGAGAAGTGAAGCTGGTTTGTTACTCCCCCCCCAACAGGCTACATCCCCGTAACAACCTGTTTTTTGTGTCTGCCTCCCCTTTTTATAATGGCAAACTTTATGTGAAGCCGCAGACTTCCAGACAGCTCGGCCAGCTCTATCCATCACTCGGCCCCTCTGCTCCCTTTTTTTTAAATTTTTTATAGCGTCTGGAGGCGGAGGATGCTCCTATAGGCTTCACCATATATGTTATTGAAATATCACCTCTGGGGGAAAGCGTTGTGTGAGGTCTGTTTTTATGAGACTCAGACGTGGATTAGGTCTCATCCTAATCTGTTTAGTATCACTCACGTCCTGCTCTCCTGGATGCCTGGAACATTTTTAATAATGGATGGCTGAATGGATTCACTGGCCCACGGCATTGATTTTTGTCTGTATGAGGCTGTAAAGACTCGGCTGATAAGAAACCAATGAAAGCAATGTCATGAAACCAAAAGAAATCCATAGTAATCATACAGAAAATTCCAAAATGGATTGCATATAAATGTTATAACAAACCTAAGACCCTACAGGGATACAGCGATGGCACTGACAATAACACCAAAATCATGAGCTAACTAAAAATGAATTAAAAACTCGTCAGGTTCTTAAGCTACTTTTTGATTTTAAGTGCTGAAAGAAACTCTCTCGTCATGTTCTGCTCTTTGTATTTGTTCCAGAGAGTAATAACAGCTTCTTTATTGCCCTAATTGAATTACACGCCCAAGTCAGGCGCGCCAATTATTTCCTTCATTGTGTAACAAGTGAGATGCTGCGGCATCTGGTGTCCCGTCCCACAGGGCCGGTGTGAGGCCAGAGCTGGCTGTGGGCCCGCTGATAGTGTTAACCCCCCCCTCACTCACTCAACCAGGGGCTGCAGAATTGAGAGGGCTCAGGCTTTCACCCCCAGGGAATACTAATAACCCTACCAGAGAGATTTGCCTAAGCCTCGCTCGCCGTCAGCCCCGTAGGCTGGCGTGCTGGCTTGCCAGGGCTCTGCAGCCATGTTGGGGTGTGGATACAGTCTGGTGGGGGGGCGAGTGAGGGCTGCCTAAGTAAGCACTCTGATTGGCCCCGGAGAAGCCATTAAGTGTGGTGAATGCCGCTCTGAAGAGCAGCAGGTAGGCTGTGCGGTTGCCAAGTCAGGCTTATTTCCTCATTGCTTTTAACAGGACGGAGTATTTGGATCCAATGTGATTGGTTTGATTTGGCCAACTGCAGATGATTCAACGTTTTTCTGTTTCAGAATATGTTTCAAAGATGAATTTTCTCAGATTAGTATATACTGTAGGGCTGCAACTAAAACTCATTTATATTATAGATTAATCCTCTGTTACTTATAGCATGTAGAACATAGATATACTAGAACAACTGATTGATCCATAAAATATCTACAACTTGTGATAAAATTACATTGACAGTTTATTGGAGCCCACAGTGGTGTCTTCAGAAGATCAAAAGTTGTAGATCAGATGTGATAAAGAAAAGCAGCACACCATGCCTGAGAAGATGAAAGCAGAAAATACAAAACAACATTTTTACTAGAAAAATAAATGAAACTATCAGTAAAGTAGTTGCTGATTAATGTTCTGTCGACAGAATAAGCAGTTAATAAACTGTTTCAGCTCTATACGTACATTTATATTTATCAGTCAAGTCAGTGTTTTTTTAAACCCTTCAAACTATGGACCCATTTTGCAAAAGCAGCTTAAGAAATTGCATTCTTATAATCTGAGTGCAAGCTGCTAAATTCTAGATGATGTTGCAGAATTGGTGCTTTTGGTGCCACTGCTGTCTAACTGGTGCTGTTCGCTTTTGATTAGTTTAATTATCCTGGTTTTCTCCTGTTTTATGTCAGCCGAGCAAACAACCACAATAGTCTAGTTTACAGTGCCTCAGATGGACAGTGCTTTTTAGGTCCATTTTTCCCACGTTGGAGAGCAGTCTAAGTTTCAAATAAACAGCACTTTTTAAGTTCAGTAGGTTTTTAATGAATTTTGTTTTGGTCTGTAACCTGACTGAAATCCTGACCATTTGTCAGACTGAAACCTTTTATTGGTCGAGTTGGTTTTGCATTAAATTTTATTTGCTCTGGTTTCCATTTTGACTTTTCCTCGATGCTGTCTGGATGTGGTCTCGGCTTTGAACTCCAGTGGAGCTGCTTATTGAGTTTACTTGGATTTGACGGATGTCATCTTCTCCATTGCTCCGGCTTTTGCCTTGTAATCGGTGACATGTCAGTTTTCTGCTGTCTGTCTGTAATTATTCAACCTCACCGAGTTACTTACAGATATTTGTATCCAGACCCTCCAGCGTTTTATTCATGAAGTCCTTATTCTCTGTTGTTTCTGTCTATGCAGCTTTTTATATGGAACTTTTCCTCAGGTTTATAAGATTCAGGAAAAAAAAGATGAAAACTCAGGTATGGTTCTGGCATTAGTGTTGAAAAGAACTGATTTCATGTGTTCTCTGGCGCAGAGGAAGTAATGCAATATGCATTTGTGGCGGCCCTGCGAGTATCTTGTTTGAAACGAATCGAGGGTGAGGAGCTTTGAGGTGCTGAGATGTGGAGCAGGTACGTGTCGAGGTTTTTCAGTTCATTGAGGTTGATTGCGAGCAGTCGGCCGCGGCGCACGGATCCGACAGGGGCGCGGCGTGGACCCTGAGGGACCCGACCCCCATCTCCAGCTCTGATCCCTCCATTTAGCTCTCTATTATCACTGTCGCTCCCGCCGTCTGCTTCTTCCAGTTGTCTGCGCCGCTTTGATTGTGCTTCCCTTCGATCCCTTCGTCGCTCTCCTCCTTTCTACCCCTTTCTCATTAAACCTCTCTTCTTCCCTCTACTCCTTCCTCTCTGCGCGTCCCTCTCCACGTGGACGCGCTGCCTGTAACAACTCTCTCCCGTCTCTCCCGATCTCTCCTAATTTCCTTCCTTCTCTTTCATGTCACCGCTTTCATTTTACAACTCTCTTTTTTTTTCATGCCCTTGGGTCGTGTCTGTGTTGGATAGCGAGGGGTAGCGTTTCGCCGAGATCAATGACGGTCTGAAGATATTTCATTTTAAGGTGTCAGATTAGATTAGGGCGAACTTCTGCAGACGAGGGCTGAACGGCCTTGATAGAGAGCAGCGACATGCTCTCCCATCAGCATCCATTAGCTCCATTGTCATTTTAGGGCGGTGTCTCATCTGATTAATCGGAGCCTGAGTAGTACCTGGAGGGACGTCGTGTGCTGCTCCTGCCGATTATTAATTAGCTGCTCTCAAAACTGCCTAATCGATGGCTGAACATCCTTCTGCCGCGTCATGAATCGCCGCCTGACTTGCAGTGAATCTGGGCTAAAAGTCTGCTACGCTTTTTTTTTCAAACTACTTGTGGATGCTCAAAGAGTTGACCGAAAACGTTCTCGACACCAGCAAAGAGTCGGAATTAAAGGCTGTTAGAAAAAGGAGAATAGGAGACGAAAGCCGCGTGGAATCAAAGCGCCGAGACGAGAGAGCAGGAAACAAACGGACGCTTCTTCTGTTTTCTGCAGAGGGAGGACGCTCGCTTGCGTCTCCAGACAGAGAGAATGGGGAATAATGAGAGGCACAAAGCGAGTGTGGGAGGGGGATTATTTGTCAGCAGCGAGCGTTCGGGGCAGAGAGCTTCATGACACTGATGGCCTGTGAAGCCGCTCTTTGAGGATGCTGAATGGACTTGTCGTGACAGATAGCTCGCTGCGTCCCTGAGCGCCCGGGAGCTGTAGATAAATTCTCCAGTGCAATGAGCGATCGTGAGGCTGGTGTGGAAGATTTAGACCCCTTGAGATTAGGACTTCCACCTGGCTGAGTCAGATTCGGCGTTAAGCAGCGTTTGAGTTCTGACAGTGTCTCTGCGACTTGTTTTTTTTTCTCTTTGTATAGAAAAAGAGTCAATTTCCAGTCACATAATGACATCATTCGTTTCCTCTGGTGATGAAAATGAAGTGTGTGTTGGCAGGATTGCTTCGGTGGCTCCTGACATCTCATGCTAAGTGCACAGTTTGTTCCAGGTTTCAGGATGATATAGATGTCACTTTTGAAATGAATGAACTGAGCTCATCAGTTTGTGTTATGTTGTGTTTCCACGTTACTGGCAGCAGTTTCTGAAAGGTGCTTAAAGCAAAAAGATGGGCTTTTGGGGGAATCAGTTGCTAAAAACTGAAAATAACGAGCCTTGTAAATATAAAAACATGATAGAAAATGATTTGTACTGTGGAAAATGGAAAATGTTGTAAAATTTAGGCCATGGCGCTGATGCAGTGTTTGCTGTTAAAACCTTCATTTGGGCCTAAACTGAAACATCTCAACTACTTGGTGGATTATGAAGAAATTTTGTGCTGACATTCATGATTCATTCATGATTCATGAGGAAGATTCACAATTTTAGTGAACTACTGAAATTTATTTTTGCACCACCACAAGGTCGACATTTGAAGTAAAATGTCTTGGATTGTTAGACCGATTCAGTTTTGTACAGACATTGAGGATGAACTCTAATAACTTTAGTCATCCTCTGACTTTTTCCCAACACCATCATCAGGTCAGAATTATAACTGGACTAATGCTGTGGTTTATGACCAAATGATATTCCCATCAGCCTCATCTTCTTTTCATATTTGATGCTAATTAGCAGATGTTTGCATGTTAGCAGGCTGAAATCAGAGGATCAACGTGGAGCACTGACTTTAGCAGATCCTGGTAGGTATGCAGGCCTGTTCTGCAGTGAGATGATTGTGAAAGAAATGTTTTGAGAAGGATGCTGAATTTCCCTCAGGGTGACCTGGTTTTTAGGATAACTTTTCCAAAACTGGAATAGATACCTGATATAAAGGCCGTCAGACTGAGATTAAAGTGGAGCTGTCCAATCATCTTGTTCGGTGACCTTTCTACCAGCTGATCCAACAACCCACGATTCCACCAGCAACTTGTTGTCACCTGACACAGCCCCACTTCCCCCTGCCACAGCCTCCATCGGCCAGTGTCTCTTGTAACCTTTGCTGAATCAGGAGAAAGCCAACAGAGTGCGTTTTCTTTGCCAGCAACATCCCACTTCAGATTCACACAATCCCACACACTGACAGTCTGCTGAATGTGGAGCTGCTGAGTGCAAACATGTTCTTTGACTGTCGGTCAGCTCTGCGAGGGTATTAGAGGGGAGGGAGAGTGGCTCGTTTTATGTTTCTCCAGCTCCGTTTTCTCGAGCAATCTGGAGATTTCAACTGCCAGTATTAAATGTAGCATTTTGTCCGCAACAGTGCTCTTTGAATTTAGTTGAAACGGGGGGAAAAGTGGGGCTGGAGTTTTGCTCCTCTGTGGCTGGCAGCGTCGACAGTAACTTTCAGATTTCGCTCCGTGCAGAGTTTGAAGTGTCATTGTGTCAAGTAAGTGCTCTAAATGCTTCCATCAAACCTCCTCACAAACTGTGGTTTTGATCCGAACCAGCTGAGCCCCGATCGAGCCTGATGTAACGCATTACTGCCGTTAAGGAGTGCTGACTTCGCCGCACGTTAACATTCCTTGCGACTTGCAGGGCTGACAACGGGGTCTTTACTTTGATGCCTGAAACGCCAGCGACGTGGCAGGGACGCGTCGCAGCTGAGCAGCGACGCGTCCCTGCAAAGCAAAGATGATAGTAAACCGGAGGCCTGATAACATCGAGCCTGCACTTACTCCCTTTCATTGGTAGAGAATGTGTCGGGGGGGGGGCTAAATGGACCCTTTTCAGTCCTGGCTCATGCTAATGTGTTAATGTGAAAACCTCGCCGCTGCTGTGCACCACACAAATGGTATGAATCTGCATTTTTATGTCATTTGCCGCAAGATTGATATCCCATCAGTCTGAATGTGGCAGGGTAAGGAGAAATATCCGCACTTGGTTCTTATTTACATCAGACTCATTCATCTCCCCGCTCGTTTTAAGCTGAGTTTGACATTGAAACGGGTGTGTATTAAACACAGAGAAAGGAGACTTGGGTATGTGTTGCACAGTCTTTTTTTTTTTTTTTGCTTCCTCTTAGGAGCGTATCAGACATGATGAATGGCGTGGCAGTTTAATGATCTTGTAGCGGAAAGGCAAGTGCTGAAGCAGGCACATTACATGCTAACTGCAGAGAGATGAAGATAGACTTTTAGCCAGAAGCCTGCAGCATTCGCATGAACAGCCTCCACCTCAATTAAAGGGATCATCTGCGGGATAAAGGGTGACTGATAAAGGGGAACTCATACTTATGGGATCCCCTCGACACTCACACACACAACAACTCAATCCCCCCCCTCGTGACTACATTTTCCTCTTCTTCTTCTTCTTTTTTTTTTTTTTATTTTTCTCATGAACATGTACCAACAGCAGAATTCAGCACACTCGCTGTGACTCCCTGAGGCTTTCTCACTCTCAGCTCGCTCCCGAACGCACGTATACATCTGTGCACCTATTCCTGGAAATTACGGGGCACATTTACATTTTACAGGGCTCCTTTTGTTTCTGAAAGTCTTCGACATCAGGCAATGTGCGGCTCTCTCTAGGCACAACCACTCCACATCAGAGGCCCTCACCGCATGTCGGCACGGGAGTCTCATTCCCAATTAGGATTACATCTCCATTTGGATCTTTAACGCCAACTTGTTGGTGGCGTTCAAAGGCCCGCGTGCACATTTCATTAACCCAGTTGCCGTCTGTCTTTCTCAGAGTGTGAAGGTAGCAAAGCCCAAAGACTTGGAGAAGCACTAATCTGCTCTGAGTGCATTTGTCTGCTGCACAATGCAACATGTCATTATGGAAGCATTAAATCCTCTCCGCGGCCCCGAGGAGTTCTCAGAGCTTTGGGATTGTGTTCGGTATTGTTTGTTTGTACGTGCAAGTTTGTATGTGAAATTAGTGCTTGGATTCACTTCTGCTTAGTCAACGAGCTGTGTGTATGTGTGTGTGATTCTACTTGTGTAACCAGTAGCTTTATGTGTATGTGTGTATGAGTATGCGTGTATTGGGGAATATTTGGCCTCAGCCCCGGCCAGGGAATGTTGCTGACACAAAGGGAAGGCAACTGCTGTTTCTCCTCGTACAACAATCAGCGCGGCATCAATCGTCCCATCAAAGCGGTGGTGGGTTAGCGCTCGGGGTTAGCCGTGGGTAAAGCGAACTGCGTGCATGAATCATGGGGGTTATGTGAGTTCACTTTAGGTTAGCAACTCATGTTAATGTTTCGCCGTACGTTTCAAAGCACGAGCTGTGCTGTGGGTGCCGGAAGACGCAAACGTCTCGATCCATGTTGGGAATCGAACGGCTCAAGGCTGCATGGCAAATAAGTGATCTCAGAGCATGTTGTGGAGTTTCTCTGCTGTATGTTAACACACACACACAGACACACACACACACACACACACACACACACACACACACACTACAGTAGTAAGGATAGGCAGTGAAGCTATGTGTTTTCAGTGCAGGTTAAATGGAGGGAGATGAAATAAGGACTGTCACCCATGGGATGAGGATTGATGGGAAATTGGCCTTATTTTTAGTGAGGCACTCTATGAATAGTCTGCATTATGCATATTCAGTAATATTGGACACAATGAACTCTTTAGAGTGTCAAAGGAAAATAGAGTTTTTGTTTGTGGTCAGCTATAACAGGCTTTTAAAGAGTGCCTTAACAAAAATCAGAAGATATTTTTTCTCTGTGAAATAGGTTGGGAACAGCAATGAATGTGTGAAAAATGACGTTTTCGAAGCTGCAGAAACAATGAGCAGTGGCGCTACATCACTCAGCAGTGGCGATGTTTTTAGTTAGTGAGGTGATCATTCAAAGTTTGTCCTCTCGTGTGATGTGTTTCAGAGTGAACGTCAGCATTGGGACAGAGTTTCAGAGGCTATTTATAATTATCCATTTGGGTAATGTGGCTGTATTTGTGCTCAAAAGATGTGAAAATGGCACAAATGCAGCTGTTCAGAGGCCCAAGGGCGGCGACTCATGCATACAGAATCAACTCCAGTTTGCTTGTTTGTTTATTTCCCTTCTCATTTCAGTGGTGTTGCTGCTAATGTCCCTTGGGTCTAGATGACACTCTAAACCCTTTAATCACAGACTGACACACACATACACACACACACACAGAGTTGCACACATATCACACAGCAAAACATCTCGTCGAATTACTGATTCAGCATCAATTATTTTCTCAGACACTGTTCTCATCAGACAGTATTCAGTGAAATTAGGCTCCCCGGCTTTGTTGGAGGCTGGATCGACAGGATGTGTGTGCAATCACTTTGGAGATGGGACGGGCATTTTGCACTCACTGGCTGCCTGATGGAGTTTGAGGTTATTGTGTTGGACTTGGCCGTGCATTTGCTGACATGTTCTTATAGACTGGTGGTCAGTCATTGATCTTTGCATAGAAAGTTATAAAGCCAGAATGAGGCCTAATGGATCTGATTCCCTGGATGTCAGATAGACTGTACGTGTTTTTTAAGGACAGAAGTAACCAGAAGTTCTCAGTTGAAAGTATGTTGTATATACAACTCCTGTTAAACCTGTAAATATGTTTCAGAATGAACTATGAATCATGAAACACTCTGAAGTGTGTAGGATAGTCTTTCAAGGCATTTGTTCTATAAAAAGGTGCACGCCTCCTTAAATGCATCACCTCTTGGGGACATTGACTAACTGCAAGAGGCAACAGAACATACAATAATGTGGTACTACACAAGAATTTGGATGTTTTTTCAAGTCATGTAGCTCTTCATTTCAACATGAAGTTCACCTGAACATGTTGCAGCGGGCATCCCTCATGACTAAGGGGGCCCTCGTCTGCGTGGTAACAGCTGGGTTTTTCAACAGGACAATGCTGCAGTTCACAATGCTCGCTTGAGAAGGACTTCTTCAGGGAGAATAACATCACTCTTTGACCATCCTGCATGTTCCCCTGATTTAAATCCCATAGAGAACATTTGGGGATGGATGGCAAGGGAAGTTTATAGAAATGGCCATCAGTTCCAGACAGTTGATGCCCTTCGTCAAGCCATCTTCACCACTTGGAGCAATGATCTCACTAGCTTCCTGGAAACACTCGCATCAAGCATGCCGAAATGAATTTTTGAAGTGATTAACAACAACGGTGGAGCAACTCATTACTGAGTCCTACTAACAAAATGTTTTGTTCTGGTTTGAAGAGTTTTTTGTTATTTTTTGAGCAATGGTCTTAAACTTTTGATCAGCTGATAAACAGCCTATTTCAGTTTAACTGTTGTTTTCAATAAATTACTTTTTCAAAGTGCTTTTTGTCACACTCACCCTTCTTGCTTTTGCATATTGTAGCTCTACTTAAAATCTCATTAAGATCCAAATGTGCAAAAGGTAAATTCTAGCTATTTTTCAACTGGTCTTAAGATTTTCATCAGGTCTGTATTCCTTCAACTCTGAATACCTTTTGCTAAATTAATTGGCTGCAGTTTTGTTCTCAGCAAAGAAGTGATGTTTGACTGTGACTGTACTATACTAAATTCACCAGTTGTGTTGAATTTATCTGAAGACAGAGTGAAAGCGGTCGGCCGTCTTCAGGTGAGTGAGATTCGATGTGGAATGCGTGTCTAAAAAAACGTAACCTTTTGGAAGGCTTTAGTGGTGAAGTAAGAGAGAAGTGAATGACTTTCCAGCTCTTTCGCTTCAGAGGCAACAGATCGGCTAACCTCGCCTACATTAGGAGCATTACTCTGCTCTGCTTCCTCTTCCAAATCTTTGGATTGATTCCTTTATTATAATTGCCTCTAACAATGGATAATGAAGCAATTATGAGCTGTTTGGTTTCTTAACACACCGGGGTTTGCTCATAAATCACTGTATACGACCGCACATTTACTGAAGACTGAGAGAGAGAGAGAGAGAGAGAGAGAGAGAGGGAGCAGGGGGAGGGAGACCAACCTTGATGTAGATGCCAAGTGGGCACATGCCAGGACTTTACAATCTGGCCTGCTGATCTGTGTCTTTGGTCAGGGAGTTAATAAACAAAGGAACAGACCTCCGACGCTGGTACAGTCCTCTCTCGCTCACTTCTTTCCTCTCTCTGAATCCTCCCTTTACTTATGTCCTATTTGTTAAGACACTGACCTGGTTAGAGCCACCGTATCTGGTGACCTGGTTAAATATATCAGGTTGATATTTGCTTCTTACACACAGTGCCATCCCCTGCTGACAGGATGGAAATGAAGGTTAGGACTTTTTCAGCAGCTTCCTGTGGAAAACAGGGACAGAAATGACAGATAATGAATTTTGGTTGTGAACTGCCTCTCAGAACAGCTGAGTTACTGACTGATCTGCACTCAGCTGCTCTCTTCTAATATAGTTAATCTGTGCTGATGATTGATTAATTGATTAGTTGATCTAAAGAAACTTCTGAATAGTTCCAGCTTCTCCAAGTTGAGCATTCGCTTCTGTTTTCTGTGTAACATCAGAGTGAAATGAGTTTGGGGTTTGGACTGTTTTGCCCAAAGTTGGATCAGAAGATTGAAGCCAGTCTCATATCTGTCCATTCAATATGAAGCTTCAGCCCGGAGGTTCGCATAAATGAGCTAATAAACACGAGGGATCAAATCCAAATGATTTTTTGGAGCAGATCTGAATATTTTCAGATTTGATGCGTTTATTTACCTAAATGTTGATTTGATATGTGCCTGACACTGAGCTGAAGCCAATTTAATCTGACAGACCTTTCATGAGCTTCATAAGTCGATCATTTTAAACGACTCTGTGGCCCCTGAAACGAGCCACTAGGGAGAAGACGTGTTACTGTTTGTACAAACTCTGTTAAAGAGTAATGCTTCTTTTACTTCATTAACAATCTCTGGCTGAGTGCAGAATCAAAGAGCACTCACATCCGTCAACAGCCACATTTAATTTTGGCTTCATGTTCGTCAGGTTACTCACAGAATCACAGAATTATCAATTAGTGACAGCTGATATGACCTGCCTGCACCCACATTTGGCATTTACACTGGCAAAAGCGCCGTCCTGCACTGGCTAAAAATAAACAGCTGCCACCTGAACGTTGTGTACACTGAGCCTGGATAATAACAGAGGAGAGATAAGAGCTTTGTCACCATCAGAGTTCTGGGAATCTGTGTATTTTGCCAACCCAGGTGTTGAAACAAAAGTGAAAAGCTCGCAGTTTAGAGCCTGGTTGTTATTATGGAAATGAGGTGGACCGACAGCACAGCAAAGAAAGGATGACTGACTTTATTTTAGCACGCCACAGATCTGCTGAGTCAGATATCTTTGTGAGCGTGTGTGAAGTGTGTGTGTGTGTGTGTGCAAAAACCCAGGCTAAACTAATATAAACTGCTGTCTCTCATAAACCTGTGAATGCTCTCCAATCTTTCAGTTTGTCTCTTCATCTCTCTCTCTCTTTCCAATTTCTTTCTTTTTTTTTTTTTTTGGTGCATGACCAAACACACTTGCACGGATGGCTGAAGTTATTGAACGCACAGATCAGTCCATTGCCACTGCGAGCACTGGTTAGACACGGTGGCTGGAACCTCGTATTAGATGTTTCAGTGATGACATTTTCTGCACACAGCTGAGAGGAATGTGTCTGACAATCAGGGGACAAGTCGAGCGTCTCGGGATGTGACTCATGCAGACCGTGTAAACGTAAAAATGTAAATGTAACATGGAGGAAAACTCTTGCTGCTGGTTGCATTTCATGTAGCTCCCCTTGCCCCCGCAGCCCTCTTGGGTTCTGTCTTTAGTGGTTTTTGAAAATCACTCATTTGCCTCTCAGTTTTTTTTTCTTTTCTTTTTGTGCTGTTGAGGCCGGATAGTTGAGTGAAACGCTTTCCATTACAGTATTCTGTCACCACACAGAGCAAGTTTTAATGCCAGGCACATTTTTTCCCTTTGCTATAACACACGCGAGGATGAACCCGTACGAGGAAGGCTGGTGCCGACGAAGCAGGAGCAAAGTAGAGGTGCATTTCTTCTGTACGTCTTTTACATACATAATATTTCTATGTTACATTTATTGATCAATCCGGGTGGTCGGCAGAAAAAAAAAAACAAGCGGCATTTCTTATCTGTAATTATGTCAAAGAATTCACTTTAGGAAGTCTTTTGCTAAGAATTATGTCCAGAACATCCTGGTGAATCTGTTAAAATGTGAAAATATTAAATGTTAATGAAGTAAAAGCCATAAAAACTTCAACGTATCAATATTATTTAGTACAGTAAAAAAAAAAAAAGGGGGAAAAAAAGAACCAAAACTCAACAAGCCTCTGATCCATAAAATCAATTTGACTTCAGTTCATCTCTATTAAACCCTGATGTTCCGCTTGCATTGCAGAGTGGCATGCCGACAAAGGGTTGACTAAATACCGCTAAAGTCTGAGCGGCTTGCCCGCACTGGGTTGATGGTGAGCCATCAGCCTGCTTGGTACTTATGTTTTCTGACCAACATTCCACTTTTACAGTATCATATGCTTCACATTATTATTAAATAATTGATTTCTTCTGTTGATAATGCAGACAGTCAGGGTTGAAAGCTGGATAACACTGCAGCGCTTCATATCCAAAAGGGGACGGACAGAAATGGTAATTCAGCCATGTCTTTTTACAGCTTTTTCCTAATGCCTGTGTCAAACAATTTCACACATGTGTTTTCAGGCTTAATAACTTTCAAATCCAGGAACACAGGCTCTCCCCAACTATGATTAACTCCAAAATCTCTGCTTTTTTTGACAAGTAAATCTGGTTTGACAACAAAATAATGATCTAAAGTGCAACATAAATCATAACAACATCAACAACTATTAACATAGTTTTTACTCATATGTGCGTAAAAATAGATCCTTAACAAAAGCTACTTTTTTTATGTCCTTTTTATCGTTTGCACTGACCACATCTATTGGATATCAGGAAGTCAGATAATTATATTAAACTACTGTAATTTCATTGTCATTGTCTTTCTTCTAACTCCACAAATGACCACGACCTGGATGACTGAGACTTCACCGAGGTGACTGGGAGAATGTGACGTAATGGGATCAGTGGCAGAAGACCTATCACTCTGCTGGAGCTGCGGGAAGTTGAAATGCACTCTGATTTGTAAAGAAGTGTTCCAGTTAACTTTGGCGGAGTACAGATAATGAGTAATGACGTTAGGAGTCAGAACTTAGTCACCCGCTGGTATACACAAATACATCCACGCTCACACCATCGCTGGCACACGGGAGAAATGCTGCGCTGTCGAGGCCGGCTGTGCAGAAGGAAAGCAGAGCTGCAACACAAACACAGTGAAGTGCAGAAAAGGGAGGATCAGATTTATTTGAGCTGATACTGATCCTGGGTACCAATCATCAGGGTTGGCCTGGGGCATCTCTGATATAAAGGATTTGTTTCGAAATGCTCATTTCAACCAGTCAATAGTCTTCTTGCTTTCTCTAGTTTTAAGATATTTTGCTGAGATTTCCTGCTCCAGTCCATTACAGTGGAGTTTCATTTTTGGTGTGAACAGCAAAAAAACCCCGTCCATTCAAAGAAATGGCAGTATTATGCTCTTCCAGAGTTTCGGTTAGATTTAAATGGAACTGTTTTCTACAGAAAGAAACAGAAACTATCAGATACTGGTAACAAGTGAGAAAATACTGTGCTTTTAGGTGAACTGATTATGACTTGTTATTTCACAAAGAATGAAGAGTTTAGACTAAAAGGGATTTTATTCATGTACTATTATTATTATATAATAATTGATAATGATAATCCTGGTCAGTACCTGACTACAAGAATCATGAAAGTAGAGGCTTACTGTGTATTTGAGTTATTTTATTTCTAGATTCCAGCAAAGATGCAACAGCCTTTGAGACCAGAATGTGATCTTTATGTGTACCCGGGAGGTATATACTGATGGTTATAGTAATAGTACAGATGGGTACTATCTCTGGGAAGTATTTCAGATTCTTTTGGAAGTTGCGCTTTGTTGGAGAAATATCATTCCGAATGTGGATCATCCTTCCTCAATCTGAAATGGAGGATTGCTAATTGCATTTGCAGTAACCATGTAATTTCAGTGTATATGCAGTTTACCAATGTCAGTCTTGGCCAGAGGTGTAGAATATCTGACCCAAACTTTCCCTGAACATTCTTCCTTTGAATGAATCATCGTCACTGGTGCGCTGTCTTATTTAAAATGTTCTGCTCTTTAAATGCACTATTCCACTTTTACCTTCAGCGCCGCGACTTCTACCCTCCTCTTTTTCATTCTCCTTGTATTCCATGAACCAAGCAGGATACTATATTCATTCGTATCGATTTGTTTCTGAACCCGTGAGCTCAGGTTATTTTGGAAGAAGATGGAGGGATTGTGTAGCAGGTAATTCCTGCAGGTCAAGCACCTGTGCTTTAATGCGTTGTAAAGATTTTGATCACTGACCCTGCAGGCCTTGTTAGGGGACACTGCTCGCTCTTGAACCTCTTATTGAACACGGTGGAAGAACAACAGGGTATCGGCACTTCTTTGATGCATAATGCATTAAAGTCAGAGCAACCGTCAGTCAGGTTAGCACCAGCCTTCTTGTCCACCTTTCATGTACTTGTTAATTTTTCATTAATGGCATTTAGCTGGTGCTCTTATCTGCAGAGCGCATGAGCTGCTGGGGGTGCGGTTAATTAATAAGGGTGTTCATGAATAGAAGCTGTTGCAGCCATCGGATCTGTGACCTTTTAAGTTGTGAGATGGTGTGTGTGTGCTCGTTATCATATCCTGATGTTCACTCAGTAGGGAATTTAGACAATCGATTTTTTACTCGAGAAGCCATTTCTTTAAACTTTATGCCACTAGACTGCCTGATGAGATGGAGCTGAAAACAGAAGACGTGTCGAGTGTCGCTCCCAGTCAATAATAAGATGGCAAAACCAAAGGGTTGGGTTTGGTTCCTGTAGTCTGTTTGACTATGGCTGTTACCCAGATTCAATGCGATGCTATTAGCAAAGAGCAGTGTTTTAAAAAAGCATTCCAGGAACCAACTTTTTTTCCAGTTAAAATGATACTTGTCTGGTTAATGTGCTCTCTGCAAGCTGATGAATGTACTTGGGCAAAAACCAAGAAGCACTCATTTCTACAACACCCTCTATTTTTAGATCAATACTTTGTTACAGTATCCTATGATAGTAAACTGAATCTCTTTGGCTTTTGGTTTTTAACTGGACAAACCAAGACTTTTGAAAGTGTTAGCTTGGGCTTTCAGAAAGTATCAGGACCAAGTATCAATTAATTGAGAAAAAGAATCGCTGGATGAATCTGTAAGGAAAACGACTGTTAGTTGTAGCCCTGGTGAAGTCAATGTTACAGAAATCTCCTATTTTCATACATATTATGTCAACATGTTAAGTTTTTCAGTGGAATAATTCTGAATCTGGACGACAGTACTTGGAGATGCTCATAAAAAATAAAGTGTGCCAAACAAGTGTAGATTCAGAAAGGGATTGATTAGTAAAAGAACGTTTCTCTAGAAAAGGCAGCGAGTGCAGCAGCAGGTCTATTTGAATTTCTGAACGATTCTCAGATAGCGGTGGGAAATTCACAGGGAAGGAATCAGGCTAATTGAACCAAAATAGCAGCCAAACCATTTTTTTTCCATTTTTAAAAAAAGGGAAAATAAAGTAGTCAAGCAAGCATGACTACAAGACTACATTTAGGTGCTTTGTAGCAGCTGGGAGGAAACTGACCTGTTTCTTTTTATACTAAAAACCACCTCTCTTGTCCATTTAAGTAATGTGATTGGCTGCCTGTTTGTAGTAACTATCTTCACTCTGAACTTTTATCGGTCGACCCCATCTGCCCACGCCGTTGTACATTTTCGCTGATTAGCCACGGCCCTCATCTGGCAAAAACACCCAGTAAAGCGATTTGTCCTGACCCCAGGTCTGCAGACGTATTTGCCCAGCCACAGTGTGTGTTGGCATGTGCGACGGAGCACCATATGTGACAGGATGTTTGTAATGGTGGCCGCAAAGCACTCGTCCGCCATCTCTGAACTCTATTTATAAGGCAGCCCTGTTATTTGGATGTGTGTAAGGGATCGTTGGCATCAAGGGGTGGATGGATGAAGACAATTTGTTCTGTTTCCGTTCGCTCACTCCACTTTGGGTTTTTTTTTTCCACACTGGAAAAACATGAAAACCTCTTCTGAATAGCTGTCCTAACCTAAGGCCTAAAGATCAGAGTGGTCCAAAGTGGCAGCTCTGCTCTTAACGTGTCCAAGTCCACTCCTCTCTCGAGGCGTTGTTGCAGAGCCAAAGTGGGATTCAAAGAGGTACTGTTCCACCAAAGTCTTGAGAGCTTTGTTTCTTATTCTAATGCACCTCTGAGAGCTTGGGCAGTATTGGCTACATGTATTTTTTTTGCTGCTTTAAAGTGGCCCCCGCGTGTAATAGAGCTGACTGGTTCAATATGTGCTCACTCTCTCTCCCGTGCGTCAAAGCCGTAGGAAACGTCGTAAAGCTTCCACGGCTAATGTGCACTGATTTTCCAATGAAACGTGAGTAATGATGACATTATCACCTGTCAGTCACTGTGGTGCTGTGGTTTTCACAGCTCTGCGCATTGTGGAACGGTTGAACTTTTCACTTTTTAATAAGCGCTGGAAACACCTGCCACATCAAAAGTATATTTTTCCCGTCAGTTTGTGAACTGCTGTTGTAAAAGTTGGCCAACGAGGTATTACAGGCACATAGGAATTGTGCACTTTATAGCTGTGTGTTTAGTAGGATTTTTCTAATTGTGAATCCTGGGAACAACAAACACGTTTCTTAAGGTGTAAAGTGCTGAGATTTTCGAAGAATTAAGTTAGCGGGGTGTGTCTTGAAGGCACATGTGGGCAGCTTACATACTGTTTAAGACAAGTAATGTCAGCTCAGTGGGTAGCGAGGCTCTGCCCAACACTCTGCCAATTATGTTTCCATCCCGCTCATAAGGGGAAAAAAAATGCAATCATGGCACAGTAAGGCGCTTTGGATAAAGGCATCCACCACATGGCACAGGGGAGCTGTATGTGGCCAGTCTCTGATGATCAGCCTCGCTGCAGGCTTTATTTATTTCTTTTTTTGCAGCTCATTAATATAAGACTGTTGAAAGAAGAGAAAATCTATCAGCAAGGCCACACAGCAAGACGTCATCTTCCTCCCCCTCCACTGGTTTACTATCTGCCTGTCTTAGTGCATTGTTCTATCCTTTCATTTCCAGCATCTGCTCGCTGTAACCCCGAGATCCACGCGGAACGCAGCAGCTTTTGCATTCAGGTAGATTCTCTCACCTGGAGGAGGGAAAGGTGTGTGTGGATTTACACTGAGTCATGAAATGGTAATGAGGAAAAGAAATGGTGTGCATGTCTGTGTGTGTGTGTGAGAGAGAGAGACGGAGAGAGAGCTCAGTGCTCCATAGCCCAAGGTAAGCTTTTTGTAAGTCTGGACGTTGCTATGAAACACAGTGATGTAATTGCTACCAATGAGTCATTTGCAAAGAGAATGACTTCATCTGTATCTTTCTGGATTGGACTGTCAGAGTTGGCTGGTAACTCTGATGGCACAGAGAGACACACGGCTTGGGTGTCTTTGGCTGATGGGGAACTTTTTTTTGGAATAGAGTAATATATACAGACCAGTGAGAGAATAGTTACACTTGTTTTGTTTCTGTACATTTTTGGATTTAATGATGGTTACTGAAGAGCGGTTACTGAAAACTTGTGTTCTCCTGCACTAAAATTGATATTAACTGAGTTTACACAAGCTTGATAGGAGAATAGATGTTTTTAATTAGCCTCAGACTGAGGTAAACACAGCTGCTAAGAAAAGGAAGTGATCTTGTGATGAGACGGCCTGACAACTGTACCAGGATCATAAACTCCAGTAAAACCCCAAACTGTGACTTTTATGCTTTGCTTTGTGAATGGATTAAACAAACGAGATATAACATGTTATTTTGTGCAGTTTACTGGTGCTGGTAGGGATTTTTTCCCCTTTCTTAAGGGTTTCTCCTGACCGTTTCCTATTTAGCTTACAGAAATGATGATATTGGTCCTCTCATCTAATTATTAACCATAAAGAAATTCCACATATCTCTAGGAAGTTTTTGTAATAATTGGCCCTGTCTGCCATTCCCTCGTAGGATTCAGATTACCTACATAAACGTGGGAGAGTCACAGGAAATAATGTGTTGTCAAAAACAGTGTGACAATCAAAAACTGTTTCCTGTTTACCTGCATCTGAGCACAGAGAATGACATGCACCCTGCACAGAAATCAGATTGCAGCTGCTTTTGTTTTTGACTTTTGTTTTATATTAAAACAACATGAATTGTTGTAAACAGCTGCAAACTAAATTCTGGTACATATATTATTAAACTGCACCTGGGGTTGCAGCCAGCAACCATGAGTGTCAGCAGGTCTACCAGGAGGGAAACGTTAAGGATTTAAACTTCAAAGTTTATCTTGCTGAAGGCTGCTTTGATGCACACACACACACACACACCGGCACACACGACGCTGGTGACTGTGTTGACCATGTGGTGGTAAGATGTGCCTCCAAACCATGAAGTCACTCTGACATAAGGTCACTTCCTTTGTTTGGCAGTTGTGTTTACTTCATTTAGAAGAAAATTAGAAACATCAGCGCTGCATTTATATCTGTGTCCTCAAATAAAAACACTCTATCTGTTTTCTGTGTAAGCACGATTGACTGCGTATGATTATGGAATTTCAATTTTTACTTAATTATCATTGAATGATAACATAATTAAAGCATTTATTTTAGAATTGTACTATTGTGAAAACACCACAGTTGTTAATTTGTTTCTTCAAATCATCAAGATGAATCATTGTGATTAATAACAGCGGAACTGTTCATTTTCCACTAGTATGATTATGATTATTATTATATAATAATCATTTCAGCAATAATTAGTCAGCCCAAACACTTCTTCCTGATAATGCTTGGATGAGTGAGTGCAGTGCAGCTTGGTGCAGGCTTCATCCACTGGATGACATCACGGCAGCAGAGCCCGTCGTCATGCTCCAGACATGTCATGGGATTATGAGTAATGTGAATCACTTAGCAATGATATTGTGTGCCAGTGCTCCAGCAGCAAGTATTAATACCCTGTAATTGCATTAAGTGTGATCTGCA
Source organism: Amniataba percoides (assembly GCA_037176925.1). Taxonomy (NCBI): domain Eukaryota; kingdom Metazoa; phylum Chordata; class Actinopteri; order Centrarchiformes; family Terapontidae; genus Amniataba; species Amniataba percoides. The sequence goes on along the minus strand of JBAJHX010000002.1, from coordinate 15,194,776 downwards.
TAAGAAAAATGAGAATGGATTAATTATGCAATGATGAATCTTTTTATGCACTATTTTATATGTATTCATTCCCCCGTACAGCCATTTCAAATTCTTTCAGACTGCGTTCTATTAGTGTTTGCAGCTGCAGCCACCTAATTTCCTCATGTTGATCCCCATGGGAAATTTATTTTAGCCAGGCATGAGCCATGTTATGTGCTGAATTATCATTGTGTAGGATGACACAGAATTACACACACGTTTACACAATAACATCAACCTCTTTGTTAAAGCGTACCGTAGCTATTTGTGTCAAGTGTGTCTGATCTAAGAAGCCAGCAGTGATGCAGATCATCTAATACTGACAAACTGACACACTAGTCTTCCTTTTGAGGAATTTCTGGGATTTTATAAAAAAAAATCTACTTACAGTAATTACTACTGTCATGCTTCCTCATACCTGACACATCCACAGACTGTTCAGACTTTTCTCCAAATTCTTCTTGTCTGGCCTCATCAGCACCAATTTAGTGAGCTGCCTGTACAGTTATTGAGAAAAAGTGAGCTGCACCTTTCTTTAGTCAAGCTGTATATCTATATAACTATTTACCTAACATCCGTGCCGGTGCAGAAATGTGATGAATTGCTTGACTGTCTTCAAAAGCACTTCTGATTCAAAATCAGATTCCGAGAGCTTTATCAGTTTTTCTTTTATTCTCTCACAGTTCTTTCCAAGGACGTTTGCAGCCCTTTGTAGGCTTTCCACTAAACATATTACTAATGTACACAGCCTTGGAAGAGCTTTTAATGGATTTCCCAGCACGAGATTGGAGGCTTGTGTGTCGTTGCTAATGCACCACTGAGCATGAACGCTGAAATCAAACCCACTGTTCAAAGCGAAACATTTAGTTATACACTTAGACGACATCATCTTTTAACTGTGACCCGTAGTGTCTATATCTTTGACTCCTGGTGTTCGCTTTCAGGGAGACATAAATGAGCTCTTCATTGATTTCTCCCTTATCTCTGATTTCTTATCGCGGACTTTTTAAAGATGTCTTACATATACGTAGATAGCACATATATGCAAGACCCCCTCATTCTCTGATTTCCTTACAAAAACCACTTTTGGGAGCAAACCATATCAGCTTCCAAGCTTGTTCTGCCGCTGAAAATCCATACAGGCTTTGTGCCTATGGGAGGTTGGAGCTACCACACACACCCTCCCACACACACACACACAGACAATGCTCCGTTTGCTGCCTGCCTGCCAAGAGCCCTGAAGGCTGGCCATTGCCTGCTAATAATGCCAGCCTGCTGCGTGTGTATGCGAGCACATTTGTGTAAATAAGCGAGCATGTATGGGCGTGTATGATCCGAGCGTACTGGTAGCTTATCTGAGCGAGTGCATGCACAGGTGTGCTCGGGGCTCCTGGAGCGGCTGAGAGGGCAGCTCGCCAAAGTGTGATCCCTCGCTCAGGGCTGCGACTTTGAACAAGGGCACCTCCCCTGCCATTCATTCATCGTAATGCACGCTCAACTGCAGCAGAAAGACAGACAGACAGACAGACAGAGACAGGCAAGAGAGACAAGTCCGCATGAGCTCATGAAGAACACATGTCATACCTGCAGTGAATGGATCTGTCTATTACTGGAGCTGACATGTACACATTGTCCCAGAGCTGCTGGCCCCCACTGGAGAGCTGTCCTTAAAATGACACACATTTATCCACCCAACATGAGGACAGTCCCCTGGAGAATTAGGCCAGACTGTGTCTTAGATGCTGGTTGAGGCATTGCTAAGTTTAGATCCAAGTGAGATAATTGTTCTGTTCCTTAAATGCATCGGGTGCTGTTGTTTTTCCATTGTTTTGGGACCAATTAAATGTTGGTGCTTGGTTCCCTTAGATCTAGTAAGAGATTAGATTCACACAGAGAGTTTGGATTAGTTTCTTGAGCAAGTTCAAGGAAAGGCATCTTTTCGGGGAAGGAAGAAATCCCATTTTTCCTAAGAAGCCATTAAAACAAGCCAGTCAAGCATGGACAGTGGATTGAAGAGGGGATGCAGAAATGTGACAGACCACTTTCAACATCCAAATGTCCTCCTTTGGAAAGCAAATGGTTTTTGTCCCGTATCTCCGAGGCTTGGAAAACATGCAAGAAAGCAACCGATTATTAAATCTCCCGGCAGAGGCTCAGAGAACATTCTCTGATCCCGTTTCCCACTGGAGATTGATGTGTGCAGAGCGAGGGCTCCCTTACCATGCTGGCGAGATTTACTGATTTTTTGTGGTAACAAAAAAAAAAAAAACATATTCAGTATGGTTTTACCCTTTATTATGCACACTGCTGAGCCAATGACCAATCCTGTAGGTTGCACTAATAAATGTCAGAGCTCGAAATAGGGTTTTGGACTCGCCTCTGTGCTGTACGACGGGACTGATGAAAAAGGTCAGACCCAAAAGGCCGGGCACAAGCAATCAAGTCAGGTTTTTAGCCGAGCAATTACAGAGTTTGGAGGATATTTCTGGCAAAGACCAAAATCAGCAGTGTTAGGAGAGTGCCTGGGTCCTGCATCTTCCCTCTTATCTCACTGTCCTGTTTTGATGTTAACAGTTGGAGGGAGGGGAGTCTGGACAGAAAAGATGGAGCAGAATCACCATGGTGACTGCCAATCTCTATAATCCTTTTGTTTCTCTCTCTACCTTCAACTCTTTCTTTCTCTCTGTTTGTCTCTGTCTCTCCACCCATTTGGCTGACTTTTCTCCCCACGCTCGGTGGGTGCGATGTCTGGAGCTCATCAAGCGTTGCCAATGATTTACGCCATGACACGCCGCGGCTGACGGATAGCCGCATTACTGCCAGACGTGTCACGCAAGACGAACGGCAATAGTGGCAGTTACAGGATAGGGTTTGGGTGTTGTGGGGTGTGGAGGGGCGGGGGGTTGTCGTTCAGAGTGGATGGGTACGATGCCGGGGCATGGAGCATGTATGTGTGATTGGGGTGTTGCAGCTGGTGCAAAAAAAAAATAAAACGGGCTAAATTTGGAAGGAGACCTGTCATCTCCTCCGCAGCGTACTCCCAGTTGTGCACTGGTTAGGCTTTTTAATATCAGTGATTAGATTTGAAAACAGTGGGGGGGTTGTCACACCGCAGGCAGGCAGAATCTGATGATGCAGTCATCAGAGCATGTTGAAATAACCTGCTCACACTGCAGCTCTAACCCTCGCCTTGTCACAGAGAGTTTGCATCACTAGAACCCCCAACCCAAGGACGGCCGTCTTCATCTGATGAATGTGCACAATCATTCATCTGTGATCAGCAGAATGACTGTTTTTATCATCAGAAATATATGCTAAAGCCATCCAATTAGAGTGTTACGTATGGGATTTAATGCTGTTTACTGTTGGCTCAAACAGCCACAGACACTCAGTCTCCAATTTGAAACACAGCTGACATGTTCCATGTGAGACCTCGAATCAGTCCTCTGCACTGTATCGCAGCGCTATGTTAATTTGTCAGTGTTTATCCTAAGAAGGTCATTAAACTGAGGAACAGAACAAATGCTAATGTTTTTTTTTCTCAAACTCCATTGATTCCTGTGTTCCCCTGCCCTCACCCACGGGGACACAGAGTTCAGCTCCGGAGCAGTGATTTGGCAGGAAAACCGGCTCTTTGAGAGGGTGACAGGGCTTTCGTTTGCTGCCACAGGGGGCTTGAACCTGCACTTTCACATGAGGGCTGTGAGTTGCAATGGCCACGTCACGCTGCTGCTGCTCTGTCTCAGCTTTAAAAAAAAAATCAGAAGATGCTTCGCACATGACACCTCAGGCAGCTCGCCGGTGCCTGTTTCGACCTCTGACCCCTCCAAACACACGGCCCAGTTGGTTGTTCATCTTCAATACGGCCATGAGGTCACCCCTTGCAAAGTCAGAGGTCATTAATCAGATGTGTGGAGAGGAGTAAAGAGCTCAACCCCCCCACATCCCCACCCCGTCAATGGAGAATCATCAGATGAACTCCCGCTGAGTGTAGCTGGAATTACCATTGATCTGACTCGATCATGTGCTTGCATGTATTTATGGACATGAGTGTGGTTCATATTAGTCTCAGCATGTCTGATAGACTGGATCGGGCGGGGGAGTAAAATTGGAAGGTTGATAGAGGACAAATGATGAGCGCTTTGGGGAATAAACAGATCATTTTGAAGAAAATTCAAAGTAACATGTTGCTCATTGGCTCAGATGACAATACTCTGTCGCTGCTGGAGAGCTTCTGTTCAGCTTTTTTTTCTTTTTCTTTTTTTTTTTTTGCACTGCTAATCATTTGAGCTGAGGATTGTGGGAGCTGACCTGAATGGCCTGACTGCACCTATTTAGTGGCAGCTGATTTGAGCGTCAAAGGGGAAGGTCCCCTCGAGGCGCATCACAGACTTGGACAGATGTAGGGGAGAATAAGAGTGAGGAGGATGGATGAGCCTTATTCTGTTTGTTCCATGAATGGTCTGAATTGGAGGACTGTACCTGCCTCAGCGCCTGCCTGTTCAGTCAGCCCCGTGCTGAGCCTCGTCTCCTCCTAACTCAGACCGAGATTGGATTCTTCTCCAAACAAACAGCGCAGATAAGACAGAGTTCCTGAAACGCTTCCCCCGACAGATAGACTCACTCATTCACGGTTGAACAAACTGTGGGATAAACGACGAGTGAGAGAGCGATAAGAAAAAGTGAGAGGGAGCTTTTGTTTCAACACGTTTTTCAGATTTCGCTGAGCGTTGGCTAAACTTCTTAGTATCACAAATAGAGTACAGTGAGTGACGTCTCCTTATCGGGCGCACAGTGTAAGCTTAGCAGGATGCATTGTTTGTCACTGATTGACGGCCATTTCCATCCAGCAAAGCTCCTTTATGGACAAGAAAACCGTTGGCTGTTTGACAAACTTCCTGGGTTTTTCTTGTGATTAAATGCAGTCTGAACCGCTGATTGTTTGATAAAGCGGTAAAATCCTTTCTTGGCTAGTCCAGTACAGCATGGGCTGTCGAGGCTTGGCTCTATCCCACGCAATATTTTGGTCGGGGTCCCTTTCAGATCACTGTGAGCGGCGCTGGAGTCTCGCCAAGCAACGTCAATACTACGCTGGCGCTCTCATAGATTGGTCTCATTGCGCTGGAACTCTCTGGAAAACTGTTGATTACAGTAGCCTCACAGCTGTCACACCCTCGTCCCCGTGCACGGATGTCAAAATGTTAAAAATAAAGGGAGCGGCTGAAAAAGCTGTCAAATAGGCTCGCTAAGTTTGGCTCGTTTCTCTCTGTGTGCGTGTTGGTTTAAACAGATTATGCCGCAGCCCAGGGCGAGACAAAGTGTTTGTGGATAAGCACAGACTTTCCGGAGATTACATTTACATTTTATGCATGAAGCTGTGGCTTTTACTCTCTGTGCTGCTCTGGATGATGGTTTTTATCTTTCTCGAGGACAAATGGCAATTGGCGGACAAACATCGGCCGCTGTGGAGTGGTAACCTTAGATGATTCTGCACTTCAGGATGTGCGTCCAGTGACAGTTTTCAGTGTGAATCTAACAGGTAGTGAACACTTTGGGCATAGCAAAGAGCAATGTGGAGGCATTTAATGATTTTTATGCTGGAAACCAAGGTTTGCCTGCCGTCCAGCGCACACAGGGTTGGAGTTAGGATGCTCTTGATGGTGCAGGAGAAAACATTTGTCAGAATCTGAGGAGAGATTAAACAGCCTCTACCTTGCCTTTGTGTTTTTTAAATCTGCCACTATATTGTAGATATTGTAGAAAGTGGGAGCTTTTTTATTAAAATTTGGCACTGCATTTCAAGTCATTAAATCACTGTGAGTTTTTTTAGTACTGTCACTTAACTCATTTATGTTTTTGTCTTTCAATAGGGTGATCTTTTCTCATTATTAGCTTTTATCCTGTAAGACTGTTCAGCTAACAATAGATAACAATACATATCTGTATTGAAATTGTGAAATTGTGAAAAAACAAACAAACAAAAAACCCCACAAACAAATAAAAAGTTTCCATTTATTGTACAACAGGCCTCTCTGAAACTACACCTGGCATAGCCTGTGCCATGACAAGAGAAAATCAAAACATTGTTGTAGAGCTAAAA